>JAJOZX010002757.1:495000-522500 GCA_023014485.1 Bathynomus jamesi | reverse complement strand
AGTGACTTTAGGAATTCCCAGCAATTTCTCTTCACCATTCCCACTGACTAACACTGGCAATCCTTTCCGTTCTTCCTTCGCCTGCAAGAAAAGTTAAAATATATAATTTATATATAATTTATATATTTATTTTTAATATTTATTTTATATATATTATTTTATATTTAATATTTTATTTTATATTTAATATATTTATATATATTATAATTTTATATATTGGTGAAGGCCGCTTCTGGCAAGCTTCAATTTCAATTTAAGCAGAAAGCACAGACAAAAGGAAAGAAACATCCATCAAGTTGGAAAGGGACTATATTTTGTATATTGCAACGTTCAAGCACAAACTATGCTCATCCTCAGGCAAAAATTCTAAAAAGTTAAAACATAATATTAAAAGCCATAATGACATTAACAAAATAAAATAGGGAAAAAATCCACAAGTATTAAAAACAAGTCACTAAAAATTCTAGAAAGTTACAATTAAAAACCATAATGACTATTATAAAACAAAAGCGAACAATTAACAAGCTTTAAAACAATGAAAGTGACACTAAAAACGAACAATGAATAACAACTATAAAATACAAAATGTAAAACTCAAAAAACTAAAAATTCACAGGCTATCTTTTAAACACTAAAAAATTAAAAACCCACACTAAAGGAACACACCTTAAGTCTAAGCAGCACAGATTCCGAGGCAAAACTAAAAAAACAGAAGCATCTAAAACCAAGTAAAGGTTGGTTGTTCAAGATGTTCAGTTTAGACGGAGGGGAACGGATGAAATATCAGAGTTAAGCGAAGGGGAGAGTGTTTTAATATACAGGGATTCTAAAAGTCTTAACGTTTCCTCACACGGAGCGGAATCTAAAATGTTAAAATTAGCTAAAGTGATATCGACTTTGCATAGAACACATGGCTGCGTATAGCTGAAGCTCTTTAGTTTTCAAAGGTTTGTCAGTTCTATGGCTTATGCCCATATGGGCACAGAAACGCGACTCGAGGCTCCGCACAGTGCTACCAATATAGCTCCGATCACATCGGGGACACTTGAATTCATAAACGACAGCACAGCGCAGAGCATCCGATACACGGTCTTTAACATTAAAATATGAGCCAATAGAACGACGGTTAACAAATACTAGTTTAAATCTATTTGACAATAAATTTACTAAGAAGTGGCAGAAGGTTATTACGGCAATAGGAATTCAGATATCCCATTTCTGGGAGCACAAGATAATATACATTTTTAGGAACGTTAAAATTATACTTTTTAGGTTTGTAAATGTTAGCTAGAAATCTATTGATAGCGCTTTCTACAATCTGCACAGGATAGCCATTATTCACAAAATATTTTCTTAAAAAAACAAATTCATTATGCAGACTGATAGTTGGAACATAAATTATACGCTCGGTTAAGTAGGGTGTTTACAGATGCCAGCTTGTATTTAAAATCACAATAACTTGTAGAAAGCGCTATCAATAGATTTCTAGCTAACATTTACAAACCTAAAATTGGAAAGATTCATTCTATCATAGGCTGCTACAACATTTTTGTCAATAGGCTTTGACTTTTTAGGAGCCAACATTTTCTTTTTAAATTGCTCTTCAGAGGGACCTTGAAAATTCATTTCAAGGTTGTCGTCATTAGTTGATGGTGATGATGATGATGACGATGTGAAATCATCTCTATTGGCAGGCAAGAATGATCTTTTAGATCGCTTCTGCTCTTTGAGGGCTCTTCCACACTCTAATTCTTCACGATGAAGCCTTCTTTTCTCTCTTTTTGCAAGAATTTGGTCTACTGTACCCATGCTACTTTGTGTAGGATCTTCTTGCTGGCTTAAGTAGAAAAGCTTGTCTTCTTCATTTGACATCATCAAAAGGGCATTAGAGTGACCAATATCAAGAATTTCAGCCTTAATTTCATCTTTAAACATAGCTTCTTCAATACGGCATTTTTCCTCGGGCCTTTTTCTGTTTTTCATCAATTTATTATAACAGCTTATTAAAGAGTCAATCTTTCGGATGGCACTGTCTCTAACGCATTGTGGGAATCCTGGCTTTCTCCAGTAGGTCATCACTTCATCTAAGCAAAGATTAATGGATCTTCTTCGTCCCAATTTTTCCTCTTTTTGATGGAAGAAATATTTTTGCAAAACTTGCAGTTTTGTAGGAAAGCGGCAAAAAAGTATATCTTTATTTAAGTGGCCAATGAGCCAAACTTTAGTTTTAAAACGAGTAGCCATTTTTAGTTTAAAAAATTAAATTTCTGAAATAGTAAAATAAACCAGTTAAATTAGGAGATAAAAAGGATAACTAAAAGGTTCAAGCCAATTAGGCAAAGCCTTTAATTTAGAGTTGACCAATTAAGGATAATATATTTTATCCAAATTTTTGTTTTCCTTATTAATAATTTTCTCTGAAATAATGATCTAAGATTGTTTTTGTACTCTATTAACACCAAAAATTTCTTAAATAAGAAGAATTTTTTTCATAAGTTGCAACTCAAGAGTTGAGTTGATCATTGATGTTCTAAGCGCGCCTATTCATTGGAAAATTCTTATGTCATTAAATCTCGGAACCCCTACATATTCTCATATTTGACCAACATTTTGCTGACATGTCTATCTGGTCCAAAGGAACAAGGGCATTAATGTGGAACAAGGATTTCTTCAACTTTATAATTTACCCCCCATTTTGGTCCACACTAATATACTGTATATATTATATATACCTTACCTTACAACCTTACAAAGGTTCCGCTCGATGGTTTCTCACTTCGCGAAGGTCAAGTTTGTCGCCCCTCCTCTCGAGTTGGCCTTGTGAAGTAGTGAGTTGGATTCTTGCGCTCTCCTCCTCACATAGCCACCATGTACGCCCGGCTCATCGGGGATTGTTCTGAGCCAGGCGTCTATTCTTCTTTTGAAGATTTCCACTGCAACTCCCTCCGTGTTTCTTAGGTTTTTGGGCAGCTGATTAAACAGTTGTGGTCCTGTCACTACAAAACTATTTTCTTTCAAGGTTAAAGATGTTCCCTCTCTCGCCTTCAATTTGGGAATAGGACACAGTCTACCGTTTCTACTTTCCATCTTTGTTTGGGGAGTTATGGGATTCAGAGTAAGATTAGTGACTAGTTTCTCTATTACTTTCCAAGTGTAAATAATGGTGTATCTCTCTGTTTTCCTTTCCATTGAATATAGGTCTAGTTCTCGTAACCTTTCCCAATAATTTAGTTCTTTGCACCCATTGATCTTGGCTGTGAAGCTTCTTTGGATCCCCTCCAGCTGTCTAATGTCTTCTTTTTTATATGGGGATGTTAGGACCGAGCAGTATTCCAATTTGGTTATGATCAAGGTTTTCAGTTGAGGTATCATTACATTTCTATCCCCTCGTTTAAAGGTTCTCAATATCTGACCCGTTATTCTCTTTGCTCTTTTTACTTCTATCTTATTTTGTGTTTCAAATTTCGCATCATCTGTCATTACAACCCCTAAATCTTTTGCTCTGGAATTTCTCTGAATTTCCTCTCCATTTGGGGTATAATATTCCATGGACTTTAGGTCTTCTCTTTTTCCGTACCGTAATAGCTAAAATTTCTCTGTGTTAAACTTCTTATTGTTGTCTTCCGTCCACTTGTAGATTTTGTTTCTGTCGGTTTGTAGAGATCCTATGTCTTCTGGGTTTCTTATTTTTCTACTGATCTTTGTGTCATCCGCAAAGGATGTTACTGTGCTGTCTCTGGTAATGTCCTCATCTATGTCAGTTAGCATGATTATGAAGAGTAGTGGAGCTAATACTGTTCCTTGTAGTACCGAGCTGAGGACCTCTGATTCTGATGAAGATACTCCTTGTACTGTAACGGCTTGCCTCCGCTCACTAAGGAAATTATATATCATTTCCCTACTTTTCCTGTTATTCCCATATATTTCAGTTTATGTATTATGATTCCGTGGTCACACTTGTCGAACGCTTTAGCAAAGTCTGTGTATAGTACATCATAGTTTTCATTACTTTCAAGTGAATCAATAATGTTGTTGTAGTGTTCCATTAGTTTTGATAGGCATGATCTGCCTGACCGAAACCCGCGTTGGTTATCATTGAATTTTTTCTGAGTTTCCAAAAAGCCATAGATTTTCTGTCTAACTATTCTTTCAAATATTTTAGTGAGATGAGATGTAAGCGACACTGGCCTATAGTTTTTGGCCTTGGGTCGATCTTCTCCTTTATATATTGGGACTATGTTCGCGCTCATCAGGATGCCCGGTATTTCTCCCGTGTCTAAATGATCGTCTCCATATCCAGTATAGGGGCTCAGTGATTGTATTCTTGCAGTTTTTAATCAGTGTGGCATTCCATTTATCTGGTCCTGCCGCTGAGTGTGTTTTTAGTTTCCCTATAGCTTGTGTAATATCTTCCGTCGAAAAGTCGAAATCCGTTATACTTTCCCCTTGTGGTTCTTCTTCAAAGAACGCGTTTCTATCGCATATCAATTTGTCAGTTTTTGGGATACTGAAAGCTGATTCATACTGAGCTTTTTATATTTCAGATACTTCTGTTAGATCATCAGATAAATCCCTGTTCTCATTTTTTAAAGGTCCGATAGTCGCATGGTTTTTCGACTTTCTTTTTGCGAAATTATAGAAGTACTTTGAGTTCGCCTTTATCGCTTCTATAGCGTCATCTTCTTTTTCTGTATGCTTCTCGATTAGGACCTGTATGACGACATCGATACTTTGTAGTTTATCATTTAATATTTTTCTGATGTTGTTATCTTTACAATTACTTAATTTTGCAGTCACTCTTTTTCTCTTTCGGAACAATGCCCTCTTTTGTCTTTCGAACCTGCTTCTCTTTCCTCTTTGTTGTATCTTTGGGCCTCGAAAATGGTTTTCCAATCTATTACTTCCATGTTGGATGTCACATCTTCCCAGTTTATAGCTTTGGAGTGAAAATTAAAAAATTCGAATTTGCTTCTTTCTGTTGTGCGTGTTCTTTCCTTTCCTGTTGCCTTTATATTAGTTGTTATTTCAATGATGTTTTGGTCTGATATCATAGTTGGGTATATTTCTACATTATCAATTAGATTACTGTTGTTTGTGAATACCAAATCTAGGCAGTTGTTTTTTCTTGTGATTTCTGTTATTTCTTGCGTTAACATAAATTCATCAGCTAAAGCTAGTAGCATTTTTACCTGCTCCCGGTCTTATCGTGTGCCCCCCTTTTCCTGGTGTATACATATATTTTTTCCTATCCTTTTATATTTCATGAATGGGAAATTAAAATCACCACAGAGAAAAATATTTGTGATTGGAGAGTGTAGATCTTTTACTAAGTTTCTTACCTCTGTAATGGAATCTGAAAATTTTGAGGTTGGCGTGTTTGGGGGTCTGTACATTACAATTAGTACCATATTTAATTTTTCAATTTTTGCTGCTACACATTCTACGTAGTTGTTTGAGGTACTTATAGCCATTTCTGCTATGTGCCTTTCGCGTGTGTAAATAGCACATCCTCCTTTACGGCCTATTATTGATGCAGTACGGAAAAAAGTTGTTAGCATTCTTCCAAATGAAAAACTTTCCCTTGATGAACAAATTGTCCCCTTCAGGGGTATGTCAAACATAAGAACATATAATCCAAAGAAACCTATAAAGTAGGGTTATAAGATATTTGTTTTGTCAGGGGTAGGCGGGATGGTATATAACTTTAGGATTTATACTGGGATGATAGAGAGTGTTCCTGGGCAACCTGACCTAAAGGCATCAGGAAATATTGTTTTAAACCTCCTACAACACATCCCGAGAGGGAAGTGGTATAAGGTCTATTTTGATAATTGGTTCAGTGGCCCTGCCCTTCAGGTAACATTATGGAAACAAGCCATAGGGTGCTTGGGTACAGTGCGACAAAATCGTCTGCGAGGATGCAGCATGCCTTCATATTCCGAAATGAAGAGAGGTGGGCATGAAGTACAACACTCCAAACCACAACTATTGATAATGTCGAACTTCGAGAGGTAAAATGGTTTGATAACCGAGGGGTACTTCTTCTCAGCAATTTTGCAACTGTTGACCCCATGGCTCCCACAACTAGATGGAACTCTAAAACAAAGCAAAGAAAAGAAGTGCAATGCCCATCGATTATTATGGCTTATAAGTTTATGGGTGGGGTGGATCTTTTAGACTCCCTGATGGCACTGTACAGGATCCCAGTAAGATAAAAAAAATGGTATTATAAGCTCTTATGGCACTTATTAGGTATGATGGTGGTTAAAGCCTGGTCACTGTACCGTCGAGATGCAAATCAGCGCAATATCTCACTGAAAGAAAGATATTCTCTTTTATATTTCAAACTAAATATTGCAGAATGTCTTCTAAAGCAAGGAAAGTCCAACTCCTGTAAAAGAGGAAGGCCTTCAACAAACATTGATGTGCTTTACAAGAAAAAAGCAAAGAGGGGTCCTGCAGCACCAATACCGCAAAAGGATGTTAGGACAGATAACATAGGCCATTTACCAAAATTCAGCGAAAAAAGAGGGAGATGCAAACTTCCTGGTTGCAAGGGTCTTTGCAAAGTTTTCTGTTGCTAATGTGAAGTTCATTTATGCTTCACACCTAAATCGAACTGTTTCCTAAAATTTCACGAATAAAGCTTACTTTCATAAAGTTTTTTATTTGTAAACCTGTATCAGAGGAGTGGTGTAGGTGGTTTCAGCAGTTGGGCAGACTAAAGGTTCATTTACTCACACCCCCTCCCCTCCGCGGTGTTTCTTGGGCTCGCTGCGGACGGGCTCTTGCCTCCACGTGGAGAGAGGGGGACGCCGGTGTGGCAGGTGTTTGTACCCGCCCTCTGGTGACCGACTAGGCTTTTATTGTGCTCTTTTTCTTCTTCCCCTTCTGTCCTTTTGCCCTTTTTTCCCCTTGTTCCCTTTCCCCGCCTTTCTCTTTTCTTTCCGCCGTAGGGATATGTAGGATTTCCACGCACCGGTCTGCAATAGACGGGTGTTCGGCTTCCCGTCCGGCCCTAGCCTAGCCTAGCCTCTTCAACCATTTTCCTTTACTTTCCTTTTCTTCCCCGGCTATGCTCTCGCTGGTGGCTGCCTTACACCCACTTTCAACTCCTTCACCGCTCTTTACAAACTCCACTCCACTCCACTCATTTACTCACAGATGCACAGTGTTACTTTCAGGTAACATACCCAAAAAATTTACCCTGATGCTCAAAATAATATAATGTGAGTAATAAGTAGATTTTAGACATCCTATTTGGTTAAGATTTAACAAAAAATAATAAATATATCAAAATTTTTAAAAAGTATGCAATAAAGGGTTAATTAAAATCGCAATAAATATATTTTCAAGCGTTACAAACCTTTTTTTATTTGATCCCCAAACAAAAAAATTATAGCCAAATTAAACTCCCTCGAAGACTTCTGGGATACCCTTTATTTTTCATAATTAACCGTCTGTAATTTATTTATACTTATTTGTTTTGAATTATCTAAAATTAATTTCCCACAGAGGGAACCACTAATAACCATCGTATGAGTATATATCTTGGAGGAGATGTTCCTGCTTCAAGTGCTGATAGTTTTATTTCTGTTCCATAAGATCCACATTTTGCTTTAATTCGATGACCTTTTGTTTAAATTCGGCAATCTATTCGTCCTTTCTTTTGACGGCATCATTAAATGAAACACTGCTTAGGATTGCCGTTAGGAGTTTGAGGATGGTTTTTCCCTCTATGCTCAGGGAATTAGAGTTCTTGCTGATCGTCGGCAGAACGGAAACTGTTTGTACTTCTTCTCGATGATATTCTGGAAACAACACTGCTCTCTCCGGAGGTATCGCTAGTTCTGTTGGTTCTTCTTGGGGAGTGTTCTCCCACTGTTGAGGGGCCAGGAGCGGCTAGCAGGTTATTCGTTTCATGATGACCAATGTTTTCTCCGTTGGTAGCCCCAGTAGATGAGGAATTTCTTGAGAGTGACTTTTGGTCGGGGGTTCAAAAAGAGGGGGATGTGGTAAACGGAATGTAATCACTCACGAGACAGGAGAGGCTGCGGTTCTCTGAACTCAGTTTTTTTCGGGGTATAAGATCTGGAGCCTATGAGCTATAGAGGCGTTTTGTGGCGAAGCGTGAGAGAACCACGTCTGCTCTGCTCGAAGGTCGGGGCAATACAAAAGACACCAAACAGCAATATACCTGCTTGGTCCTAAAAGCCGTCTGTTTAAGGAAGGTAGGTTAACAGATGAAAGAACATTTAAACACAAGTGAAAGTTTTAAAGCAAAGCAAAGAAAGAGGGTTGAAAGGAAGAAAAGAAATTTAAAGATAAAGTGAAAATATTAAAGTAAAGTGGAAGGAATCCGAGTGAAAATTTTATATTACTTCTACTCGTTAACAAATGCTACTAACTAGGGGTCTCAGGCAAGATTAGCATCTAGTCTCTTTTTCCAGGATTCGATCGAATTACTTTGAACTACGCTGGCTGGCAATCCATTCCACATATTAATTATACGATTGAACAAAAAATTTTTTACTCACTGAGTTGAGACTACGACCGCGAGTTCTATCTGCATTTCTGAAGGTAAAATATTTTTCCGCGTCGACATTATCCAAACCTTTAATCATTTTAAAAACTTGGATTAATTTTCCTCGAATACACGTTCACACAAGTGAGAATAAATTTAACGTTTCTAAACGGAGAGCGTATGATTTGTTTCCAAGTCCAGCAATCATCTTAGTAGCCTGTCGTGCACTCTCTCCATTCTGTCTATGCCTTGTCGTAAATATGGGGACCAGAACTGTACAGAGTGGGAGTGTACTAAGGAATGTTAGTATTGTTTTCTCCGACTTAAATTCAAATGATCTACCAATAAGTCCTAAGATTCTATTTGCTTTTCTGACCGCTTCTATGCATTGCTTGCTCGGTTTAAGAGTATCAGCAACAATAATACCTGAATCTTTCTCCTCCGTAACATTCGTTGGAGTCTTGTCGCGCATAAAATACCTTTCTTTAACATTGTTTCTACCAATATGCAACGTTTTACAATTATCTATATTAAAGTTCATTTGCCAAGTTTCCGCCCACTCCAGTAATTCATTAATATCTTCTTGAATCTGCAAACGTTCTGACCCTGACATTGTTCGTCCGCCTTGTTTGGTATCATCCGTAAATTTTGTAATTATCATATATGATAAACGATGAACTCTACACTAAATACTTCAGCAATTAAAATATTATTATAACTTAAATCAATAATGAGCAAAATGTTAGTAAAATAACAAATTAGACAAACAAACACTGCAATCAATCAAACACACACAGAAAAAGAAAAGACTCGAATCACTTTTCAGGAGTTTTGTAAAATGCGTCCGATCTCAGTAAAAGGTAAAATAATAAAGTAATAAAATAAAGTGTGTATATATATATATTATATATATAATATATATATAATATATTATATATAGATAGCGAGGAATAAGAGGACGAAGAGATGGTACATGTTTATTTACAAACGTTTCGGAAATTTTCACTTTCCATCATCAGTGCTAAAATTATAAAGGCAGCTAAAAAAATAAATATAATGAACGGAAACTTATAAAATATATTTAAATAAACGTGTGATACTAATGGTGTTTATATTTAAGTAATTAAAATTAAAAATAAAATAATATATAATATAGAAGAGTGATCAATCGTCAAATATAATGTAAAAGCGAGCAAAATTGAAAGGAGTCTTACCAGGTTGTTATTGTCAGAAATGGACTAATTAAGCAGAGGGTTGGGAATGATTGGTTGTTGGAAGGGGTCTATATTAGAAGAGTTGGAGCCAGATGGTGGATTTCTTCTCAGTGGCGTGATATGACAGTTTATTTGGCTATGTTTAGGTTAAAGGCAGAACTACAGTCGTTGAGAGTTGGTTTAATACTGAGGATGTATAGGGACTCCAAAATGCGGAGGTTGGTAAGATGGTTCGTTGTGTTAATAATTTTGAAATTGGAGGGAAGTACTGGGTGGTTGTGAAGGTGGCAGTGATCTCTTGTTACTGATTTAGAGGGTTTATTTAAGGGATGCAATGTTCTGGTAGAAATACCGCGATGCTCGTCCACTCTTGTTTGATATTGGCGAATGGTGCTGCCAATATAATTCGCGTTGCAGCGAACACAGTTGAAAACGTAGATAGTGGACGAAGTTAACGACTCGACGGTTCGCATGGTTAAGCGTGATACCCTTAGCCTTCACGATATACTTCATATCATCCCCCACCCTCACCCGTACCCGATAGGGTTTTGGCCCTGTTGATTCAAATGAGTCTGCGTATGCACCATCACCATGCTCATCCTTGATCTCGTCAGTTAACTCTCCGTGGAATTCCCCAATAGCAGACATGTATTCACCCTCCTTCGCTGTGAATATCACGCTATCTTTGTCAGCGTAAAGCACCCTCCGTCCAAGAGAGTGCAGTAGTCCCCACAGCTTGATGCGGGTGTAGGACGTTGTGAAGCTGGCTACAGGTATGTTTGTAACCCGTGAGGTATCTGTGGCCACTTCTTTGATGTTGTACTTTATTATGTAAGTATTACCTACATTCACGCTCTCCATAATCTCTTTATCGGGAGCGTTGGCATAATCCCAGACTTCACTATAACTTTGTGCCAATAGAACGTTCCCTTTGCCAGTATTCTGTGCAAATTTCCCCCAAAGACTGTTTAGACACAACCTTGCACTAAAGCGCTTGCCAGGATTCTCAACAATTTGGGAACGGTTAAGCTGTATACCTTCATGGGGACGATAACGCTGAATATAAGCCGTTTTTTTATCTTCGGTATCAACCCCTCACGGATATCCCGATGCTTGTACCTTATCCTTAAAAAAAGCGTTTATACAGGGTGTTTCAGGAGGAAAGGTCAATACTTCGGGTGGTGATAGTATCGGTCATTGTGAGAAAAAAGTTCATATGAACATATGTCTAATTCTGAATGGTGACGGAGATAGAGCTGTTTGAATCTGATGCGCACGCAGCTCTTCCTCCCCCTTCCCTCCCCTATAACCTTGAACCATGTAAGCTGTAATGTAAGCTTGCAACATAAGCCAATCGAGAGCTGACTGTTGTGAGTGACATTGTTTGGTGTTTGAAACAGTGTTATGAATGCCACACACCTTCACACATGCCGAATATGCAGATATGGTGTATGTCTACGGTTTTTGCGATGGAAGTGCAACAGCTGCTGTTGCAGAATACCGTCGACGGTTTCCGAACCGCAGAATTCCGGATCGAAGAGAGTTTACCAGGGTTTTCAACACATTGCATGAGATTGTTACACTTCCCAGCGCTCATGTTTCATCTGAACGTGAAGGTCAACAAGATATGGATGAAGTGGAAAACATTCTTCAGTTGGTAGAGCGTAGTCTAACTACTAGCTCACGAAGAATTTCTTCACGTCTTGGTGTACCACACACAAGAGTATGGCGAACATTACATGAGGAAGACTTGCATCCATATCATGTACAGCGTGTACAACACCTTCAACGAGGAGACGCTGCCATGCGACTGGAATTTTGCCATTGGGTAAATGCTAATCGCCGATTGCTTCGATGACGAAAATCGAAATGCCACTGTGGAAACAAATTTTCAACATCGCTTCTCTGCCAATGTGTGGTGCGGTATCATCGATGATCAGCTGATTGGCCCTGTTGCTTTAGAGAATCGTCTTACAGGACAAAGTTACCTAGAATTTTTGCAAAATGAATTGCCAGGACTATTGGAGGATGTTCCTCTGGCTACACGCGCTGGTATGTACTTTCAGCATGACCGAGCTCCTCCACATTCTACCCATCTGGTGATGCAATACCTAAATCAAACTTTCCCTGGTCGATGGATCGTCCGCGGTGGTCCCATTCAATGGCCACCAAGGTCTCCAGACCTCTCTCCATCAGATTATTATTGTTTGTCGGGGTGGATGAAAAGTCAAGTTTACAAAATGAAGGTAGATACACGAGACGAATTGCTCGCGCGCATTTTGGATGTTGCTACCCGCATAAAGGAACGTCAAGATTAACTCAGACGAACAACACGCGATCTTCGCACACGAGTAGCAAAGTGCATTGAGGTTGACGGTCGGATTTTCGAAAACGTATTGTAAACTCTAACAAATTTGTCATTTCTGTATCTGATACCATTCAAAATGCCAATGTTTAAACATTAAATGTTAGAAACAGTAATTGGTTTCTCTTTCTTGATTACCATTAACAATGCTTTTGTAGTTGTAGATTCAAACAGCTCTATCTCCGTAACCATTCAGAATTAGACACATGTTCATATGAACTTTTTTTCTCACGTCCCGAAGTTTTAACCTTTCCTGCTAAAACACCTTGTGTATGGTGTGAAAAGGTTGGGTAGCTTCTTAAACCTTCACAACTCATGTATCTTCAATATTCTGTATCCATGGCGAATGGCTAGGGCCAGCTCAGGGCTTGTATATACACCTCTGATCTTACGCTGTCTGGCTGTATGGTTACAATCACCGTTGTTCTACTCTGTGCACTTCAAGCACAGGGGAAACATGAGCTTGTGATCTATAACGACGGGTAAGATTGGCATCCATAAATCGCGAGGGTGGAGCACGTCTACGAAATAGAGTCCAAAGTAGCGCTCATTGAAGTTAGCTGAAAACTCCTCGGTGGTTGGTATGGTGGGACCCACCAGTTTTTCAGGCACACCTACGGGGTACGGATTGTTCTTCATCACGTAGTGGTATAAAGAGCAGAAGTCGTAGTAATGGAGTTTCACGCCCTCCGTAGGCGGAAAGTATAGCTTGAATGGGTTTGTACACCCTCCAAACAAGCTGTCCCCGCATTTGAAGGGGTCCAGCACCATTGAACGTTTGATGGCCCTTATTTCTTTACGGTACTGGTCATCTGTTTCCATCAGTGCATCATACTCATGCTCCCACACGATCTTGTGAGTGTACTGGGAGCCTATAAGTTGGTCGCGTTTACGGGTCCATGCGAGGCTGTCGGCGGGGGATCTTCCATGGAGGTCCCCTGTGACAGCACACTTAGCGCGCGGGCATCCATGCCACCAGCAGCCGATAAAGGAATACACAGTCTTCTCACCAGTGGTTGGATCCTCACTTAGGCCATGAACCTAAAAAGCACGACCATTGACCTTAACGGGTACTTCACCCGTGTTGTGGGCATATTTTATGTATACCCCTGTCTTTTGCTGTAGCTGTATGAGCCAATAAATAACCTTGTGCCCATAACTGCTTGGGTTGTTTCTGTGAATGACTGCTAAGGTGTCTTTAGGCATGAAGTTATTCTTGAACACTGTAAAACATAATGAGCGATCGTGGTTGCGACTTGCAGCGGATCGCATTTGAAACGGGCTATGTACATTAGGGCGGATCGAAAATGAGGTTTTTAAACTTTTTTCGAAATTCAAATATGGCTAGTGCGGAAAATATGTGGGTGCTATAGATAATGACTGTGCATAAATATTAGTCCTGCGAAATTATATCTTCAGGTGCCACAAAGCCGTCGAAAAAAGTGAAATATAATGATTTTCTTATATTCTGCATTAGTACAATAACTGAAACTTACTTGTTATTATTATATATTAAGTGTTCCAATTACCAAAATAGTTACTGAATTACGCAGCTCTTAGTTTATTTAGATCAATGTTCTTTTGATTAATGATCTAAATAATCCAGAACTCACCACGAGGAGGTGGCTGCGTGTCGAGCTCCACCCATGCCCTCCCAACCACCCATCCTTGCGCATGTTTTTTTCTATTAACGTTTTATTTAAACTTTATATTCAGCTTTACTTTCGAATGATGGCATTTTTTTACGTGACTGAAGTGTTGATCTTATGAAGCCATCTCGCGCGTTCAATCCAAATACTTTTGATGATGCTTCAGTCACTAATTTTACCATTCTTTCTACTACTTGTGTATGACAAGGGAATTTCTCGAATGGAGGGGTACTCTTGTTTTCTATGAATTCTTCAATCTCATTTTCTGTCAGGTGTCTTGTCACAGGTGGTTCAGTGACAATGCATTTTTGCCAATTAATTAAATCAGTATAATCAGTAGCTTCAAATTGAATAACAGGTACTGTGAAACGCCTCACAACTTTTTCCTTGTTTGTTTGCCTTGCTTTCTTTATTCGCCTCCACGCTAATTCTCTTATGGCGCTGCGGTCATCATGAATCATTGATGCTAGAATATTTTCTGGATTTGCAAAAAATGCATTTCTTTGTATGACAGGGTTTACAATATCCTTTACTTCGTCATTCAGTGTTCTTGTTAGTTCAATAGTTTTGAAAACATGTTTTGAGCCATTGACAAAAGACGTACTTTGCTTAATAGAAAACCACATTGGGATGTAGACCTTCATTATAAAAGAAGCAATGTTCATGAGGTTCTCAGATGGACTTACAGTTGAAACGTATAGACGAAGCAAACGATTTGCTGTAGTCAGCCATCGTGAATGTGCCATTTTGCCTGGACTACGATGAGCAAGATCTGGAGAGCAATATCCCTTTGTTATGGCCTGATGAATATCAATTAGATATTTTTGGTCGGTGCTAAGATCTTCACAGTCTACAGTTGGTTCCTCAGCATCAATCCTTTCAAACTCGACAATAGGAAGACTCTCACAGTTCTCTAATTCCCTGCCAATAGGACCGGTGAATCCGCGGGGGCCAGATGTTTTTCCATCCAGCTTTGCAACTAAATGGCGTAATGGCAATTCATTGGCATGGAGCTGGCACACTAAATGTTGAACTGGCTTCTTCAGCTTCAATTCTATAAGCCTTATAACGCCTCCCTTTTCTCCAGTGTTGACTGCTGCACCATCGCATCCAATGGCAACAAGGTTTTCCAGGTTCATGTCATTATTTCCAATATACTCAAACATTCCTTTACATATTTCTTCAGCTGATCCAGAATTCACAGAATAATGGCCCAAATAATCTGAACCAGGTTCTCTCACTAAAGTGATATGTTCTTCTGTTACCTTCTTCTGATATACTTTGGACTCTTTTTTTTCTTGGAAGAGTGTAGAATCTTTTCGACCATCAAAATAGATTCCTCTGATTGGGACCTGATTTTGATCTTTCATAATTTCTGATCTCTTCTTTTGTCTTTCTCTTCTGATTTTACTCCTATCCACTACTTCAGATGTATTGTCAATAGAAACTTCTCCAATATCTTGCAATACTGCACTAACAATGAATGCTGCAGCTCGATCTGAAACTGCAGTCCTGTCACAAGCAGTAGCCACTGAAGGTAGATTTGTAGTTTTCCTTTTCTTGAATAATTGTTCTTCAGGTTGTTCGAGCTTTCTCTTCGAGCTAACTGGCTCTGGAAATGTATCGTCTGATATTTCGCCAGATTCACTTTCACTATTTGATGTCGATGATGATAATTCAACATTTGTATCCTGCAATTTCTCCTGTGAAGATTCTTTGGTGAGCCTCACAGCTTCTTTTTGCTTTCTTAGCAACGTAGATGCTTTTTTCTTTGAGAGTGTAATATCTACTCTATCAATAAACAGTTTTCTTTCACTCCTTTGATCTAAGAGGAACGTCACTTCTTCCTTTGGAACCGTTTTTTCTTTGGGACAAGAACATTGTGTTAGTACTTTGCACTTGCACGCTGCAATGTCAAAAAGTTTCGTGTGTGCTTCTTTTTTGAACATATCAATCTTTGCTTTGTAAGCTTCAGAATTTTTTCTGCTTTGGTATGGCTTCATAATGACACGATACTTTTCGTGGTAGCTTCTGAACATTGTTTCAATTCGCCTGTCTGACAGAATTGGGACGGAAGCACTTTCCCAAATTGTTTTCAATTTATCAACAACTTGTTCTAATATTTGAGATATTGAAGGATCTTTATTAGTATTCTGTTTCAAATCGTTTCTTACAAACAAGTAATATTTAAAAACTCCTTCGTATGTAGGAAGATTCCTGTGCCACAAATCTTCCCCCATACCAAACATGGGGCACTCAGTTGAGGCCCTGGTTGATTTTGCACAAACTCGAGACATTTTGAAAGTATACAAATCTGAAAAAGAAAGAGCTAATATCAATTATACGTTAATTTCAGTTAATAGTACATGGCAAACTTAGGGCAACACAATACAGAAATGCAAATATATAAGAAATATAGTTTAGACTATCTGAGTAACGCCAACAACAGAACACCCACCTGCTACGAGAGCGACAGCTACACTGAACCGAGGTACTCACGTGACAGCTGAGTGAGCTGACTATAGAAACTGTTTTTAGAGAATAGAAACTTTTTTTAAAGGTTGACTGAGCTATTTTATACAAGTGTGAATAAATTCTTGTCTATTGTGCATCGTGGACTCTTCTGTAATTATTGGTTAAAATCTGCTTTTTTCAATTTTTTCAATATTGAAGGTCATTGTGGCACCTGAAGATATTAATGTTATGATTTTAAATTTATACCAGCTTATTTCCTCACTACTCCACACATTTTCCACACTAGCCAATTTGAAAATTCGAAAAATGAGTTTTTCACTCCGCCCTAATGTACATCCTTCTAAAGGCCTGGAAACATACCCTAAGCACACGCTCATCATTCACGCAATAACGTTCACATTGACCAGCTATAGTATATGGACTAGCTTCATTAAAACTGTTGTAGTAGCGGTCAAAATCTTCACGCTCACTCTCACTCATGTTGGTGTAGTTAAAATAATGTTTGGGTGGAGGTAGTCCAACGTAATTTAAAGTTTCGCTAGTGAGGAATGTGTAAGGGAAATACCTTTTGAAACTTCAGCGGCTACCCCCATGACTTTGGCTAGCTTTGTTAATTTACAAGGTGTGAACATCAGGGTGTCTTTAAACTGTACATTACTTCTTATCTGCATCTGTATTAATTTGTTACCTCTTTTCAAGGGATCACCTGTAAATATCGCAGACGACTCGAGTTCAAGCAACTCCTTATAAAGGGAATGTGTGTCAATTTTTGCCCCGTTATTGGCAAGAATATACAGTCATTTTTTTTAACTTCTCCGCTAATTTGACAGGATATAAAGAGTTTCACAGGGTTGTCGTGTGGAGTCGTTTGAAAAACGTTTGTCCGTTTTCCACATTTGGACAATCGCCACACTTGATCTCCATGCACTCATCACAGATAGTCTGACTTACGATTAAATGTGGAATAACCTCTTTGGTTTCAGCGTTCGTGTAAGTTACTATATCGTACTAAACGGTTATACAAGGGCTATTTTTAGGCTTAGCATCCTTCATATAACATACATGCTTCACTCCGTCCACCTTATATTTTTCATGACATGTATTGTAGAACAGTGAATTTCATCGCATTTATGTTTGAAATTCACGCAATTATCCATCATCTGAAACATACCGCACTTAAAATCCTTATTTTCCTGCAAGTGCCAATTGATTTATCGAGTTCAAAGCATTTATTATAGAAAAATGTACGTCTACACACATTACATTCCCTTTTCACGGTTTCAACTGCACGACTTTCACATTTGGGGCTTTTACACTGCTCACATACCATGTAGCAATCCTTACAATGTTTCACTATATCAGGGGTCACCAACCTGGGCGGTAGCGCCCACTAGTGGGCTCACATTAAAGGTAATTAAACATTTATTTCAATATTTATTTTATCGATTATGTTGATTTATTCTTTTTGATCTAAGGTGGGCGATAAGCTTTTTTAATTTTCAAAAAATCGTAAAAATGGGCGGTGAACAAAAAAAAAGGTTGGTGACCCCTGCACTATATCATCAGTAAACTCGAGACATCCCTTACACAAATCATGATACCTTCCATATTTTCGACTTTTATCATAACTAGCGTAGAGAGTCCTTATGTTACGGATGGGGAGATTTGATGTTCCTGACAGTCCTAAAATAAATAGAGGTGCATCCATTTCCTGCTCGGCCCTTCTCAGTTCTTCAGGACCCATATTCAAACTCAAGCTTATAATCTGAAGCCAGTTTACGGGCACGCTGCACAACCGTAGGCAGTCAAATTTTTTGCGTCCATGTATTTAGCACAGAGAAGATGTGAGATAAGACTATTGCTATAAAGCCGCAACCACGATCGACGTTTAAATGCTTTCTGTAAATAATCGGAGAATTGAAATTAAGAGTGTAAGGTGTGGCAGTATGACCCGCAATCCGGAATACTCTGTCAATATCTATCATGAAGTTGTCCATATTGAAGACTGTACTACTTTGAGAGGCCTGCATTATACGTCCCAAGATACATCCTATGTCTACAGCCGCCAAACGTCTGAACGGTATTACTACCCAAAAATCATCTACGTCTCAGTCATCTGACCCGAACCTAAAGGACAACCTCGTCCGGACTTCACGTTCGTCGCGGTTCTGAAGGGCAAACTCCACAACACGGTCAACTACGCGTCGCAGTCCAACACCGTTGGTATATAGGGAGCCAGGGTCAACCCTGACCATGTACCGATTTTTAGCCAGGGCAGGGGTGGGGGTAGCGGTGCGCACCAACTCGAATGTTATACCATCCTCCACAGTATGAGAAGCTGCTGCTGCTGTGGAGGAAGTGCCCGGAACTGAACGGGAATAAGGGGGTATATTTGAGGAAGGTACTATTGTGGGGGCTGTGTCGTAAGACGTAAATGGTTGGTGTGCTATTATTGGGGTTCTAACAACCGGCGCAATCCTGGAGAGCTTTATACCTGACGTGGAGGGTTCTTCATCATGCGTCTGCTTTGAATTGTCGCATGCTAGAGGTATCGCTGGTGAAGGTTCGTCAGCGGAGAAGGATTCTGTAGCTTCACGGTCATCGGGGTCATCTGCAATATCGATGATGGGGGGGCTGTATATTTTCGTCATTCACGGTTCTGTGGAAGAAGAAAAACAAGAATATAAGGAGCAGCACTCAAAATTTGTAATATTTTGTAAATGACCCACTTAGGAGTGTGACGTGTTAGAGATGGAATCTGTAGAAAAATTCAGGTTCGCAAGCCCCTCCACATGCATTATATCTGGTCCTACAGGATGTGGTAAGACTGTATTTATGCTTAAAATTATTAAAGATAAGGGGGAGATGTTCTCACTATTTGTGCATAAAGTAATAGGGTGCTATTCGGCGTATCAGTCAGTGTTCAACGAGTACCAAGATGAAATTTTGCTCCACAAGAGTGTAGATGACGTTAATTCGTTAAAGGGTAATGAACATACAGTCAGTGTAATTGACGATCTCATGTTGGAAATGGATAAAACGTTTGCCAAGACATTTACAGTGTTCTCCCACCATCTTAACATAAGCGTATTCTTCATCAATCAGAATATATTTTTCAAAAATAGATACATGCGCGATGTGTCGTTAAATACACAATATCTAGTCTTATTCGCACAACGTAGAGATATGTCACAAATTGGGGTATTAGCCAATCAAATGTTCCCGAATCAGCGTAAGGAGTTTTTGGAGGTTTATAAAAAAGCCATAAGTCAGCGTTACGGATATTTACTTTGTGACCTTCACCGGCAAAACACGTTTAGGGTGCTTCTGAGAACGAATATATTCCCAAACGAACCTGAAACGGTGTATATTCGAGAATGACAAACAGGCTGAAGAAATATCGTGAATTAATAAAAATCTATCAACGATTGCGCCGGGCACTGCAACAGATGTTTGTTAAAAATATCGACTCGAACTTTTTAAAATGCATCTATGAAATCTGTCTTAATATTCTAAAATGTAAAATGTAAAATGTAAAATAAATCCCTCAGAAGGCTCGCTTACGTCGTTACAAGAACATAATACGTGCGCTCGCTTATAAAAGTCAAACTGTGGGCAAGAAAAAGCGAATTATTGTAAAAAGAGGGGATCATTCCTCCCCATCTTATTTTCAGTTTTGGGGCCTTTACTGACTAGATTAATATAATCAAGAAGGTGGTAGTGATTCCGCACGAGGTGTATGCTTCACTGCAAAGTTCAAAGACTCCAGACACGGCTCTAGAACACCGTGAAAGTAAGCTTAAAAGAATGGAAAGCGAGTTGCTAGCCCTTTTAAACAGTGAAAAGTCACCTGATGAGAAAAAGTTCTTGTACCAAGAGGCTTTGCAGAAATTTCTTCATGAGTACGAAGATTATAAGAATCCGACAGAGCTCCCCGTGGTTGTTAGGCATAGCGCGAACAGCGCTAGCTTGGCGATATAGGACCTGGGGCCGACGTTAGAGATGACCAACAAAAGTATAACGAAACACAACACATTGAACATGTATTAAAAAGCAGTCTTCCTCATACATTGAGGAATAAAGGTTTAGGTCTTTATAATCTATTGAGTGAGGACCCCATCATACAGTGGCCGATAGAGGTGAGGTCATTGTTGAAGGAACAAGGGTACAAGGATCTAACATCGTTGACGTTGTCCATGATCTAGTGAGAAAGTGGGACATGCCCTCATCAACAGGATGGAAGCATATTAAAGCAAGACTACAACAAATAAATGTCCCCAAAACATTGATAGGTAATCTGAATAGGTTAAAAGACTTGGATCAAGTCTCGCATGTGTCACAACTGAGTACGCCATCGCTCCCAACAGTAGCTTCTCTGAAAAGGAGAAAGAAGAGAACAAACGGCCAACCTTATCGAAGTGTCTCTAAAATATGCAAATGGCTAACATATTAAGTAAACGCTATTATCATATTTCTAACCCCGCCTCCTATGGCAGCGTTAATAGACTGTACAGAGGTGTTTACGGAGTAGGGAAAAAAGATGAGAGGTTTTTGTGGAAGAGGATATTATACACTTCATAAGCCGGTGAGAAAAAGGTTTAAAACGGCCAAGACAAAAGTGGCTTCGATTGACTCTATTTGGCAAGCAGATTTAACAGACATGCAAAGATATTCGTCTATAATGATATCTACCGCTATCTGTTTACGAGGGTGAGATTGCGCATTATATCGATAGGCTAAAAGTTAGCAAGGCTCCAGGTCCTGACGCGTTTTATCCCAGACCTTTGAAAGATTTGAAAGATGTTACCGCAGGCCCCTTAACGAAGATTTTTAATCAGTCACTCGAAACGGGGATTATTCCTGAAGACTTCATATTAGCTAACGTCACGCCTATTTTTAAAAATGGCGACCGCATAGTAGCTAGCAATTATAGGCCCATTAACTTAACGTCAATTGTCGGTAAACTTTTGGAATCCGTCGTTAGGGATCGTACCATCGATCACTTAGAAAGTCGTGATTTGATTAATAGTAGTCAGCATGGGTTTCGACGCCATAGATCTTGTTTAACTAATTTGTTAGAATTCTATAACGAAACAGTGCGCGAATACGATAGGCATAGAGTGGCTGACGTTATTTATTTAGATTTTAAAAAGGCGTTCGATACAGTTCCGCATAGAAGATTAATTGCAAAGGTTCAAGTGCACGGTATTCGCGGTCAGGTAGGTAACTGGTTAGAGGAATGGCTTCGTGCTAGGAGACAGAGGGTTGTTGTTAATGGTAGTGAATCGGGGTCGTTGGATGTAGGTAGCGGTGTCCCAAAGGGTTCAGTGTTAGGCCCATTGCTATTCGTACTTTACATTAACGACATAGACGTTGGATTGAATAGTAACGTGTCAAAATTCGCGGACGATACTAAAATAGGCGGTGAGGTTGTTAACGAGGATGATAGAAATAGGCTCCAAGACGATGTAAATAGGATTATGGAGTGGACGGATAAGTGGCAGATGCAATTTAACGTAGACAAATGTAAAGTTTTGCATATAGGTTTTCGTAACAATAATTACACGTACACGATGGATGATAGAGAGTTAGCGAGCGTTGACGAGGAAGTAGATTTAGGCGTACCCGTATCTAAGGATTTAAAAGTTAGGAACCAGTGCCTGGAGTCTTGCGCAAAAGCTAATAGGACGTTAGGCGTCATAGCGCGTAATTTCGAATTTAAATCGAAGGATATTATATTGCCCCTTTAAAGGTCCATGGTCAGGCCTCATTTAAAATATGCCGTTCAGTTTTGGTGCCCGTATTTGCCTGAGGATATTGATAGGTTAGAAAGGGTTCAGCGTCGTGCCACGAAACTAATTCCGTCATTGCGCAACAAGCTTTAGGAAGATAGGATTAAAGAGTTAGATTTGCATGCACTCGAAACTAGGAAATTAAGGGGGAGCTTATTGAAGTTTTCAAAATCGTTAATAACATCGATAATTTAAATTTTGACAAACTGTTCACTTTCGATAATAGCAATACTCGTAATAACGGATTTAAGTTGCGTGGGACGTTTCACTATTAATATCGCTAAAAACTTCTTTACGTTTAAAGTAATTGATAAATGGAATAACCTTCCCGCGCCCGTTGTGAACTCTACCAGCGTTAATGTGTTTAAAAACCGTCTAGATAGACATTTTAAAAATATTAACGTTTAAAATAAAAAACAATTGGCAACAGGAGCTCTGGGGGTCGTAATCGGGGATGAGTCTGTTGACGTCTAATGCCAGCTTGTGACATGCCAACGTGTGATATGCCAGCAAAAGTAAAAAAAAATTAGACTAACACGAACTTAGTTGTAGCTGGTTGAGTAAATTAACCCACTTTTTGTTGTTCTTTATACTTTTTTCTTCTCTATCTTCTCTATTGCATGTTTGCATGGTATGATAGTGTTTGAGTTAAGAATTTGTTGTAATGCATTCTTACTTTACTTCTTTTCATCTTTCATGCCTTTCCAGCCTAGTGGGCTGCATCTTCTACCTCCCTATGGAGTGGAGGATCGGTCTGCAACAGCTGGAAGAATGTGTTGCTTTGAGTTAAGAATGTGTTGCCTGGTTTGTAAGCGTTCTTATTTTACTACTTTTCATCTTTCACCCCTTTCCGGCAGAGTGACCTCTACCTCCCTATGGAGTAGAGGACCGTTCTGCAATCTTTCCTATTCTCTCCGACTATTTTTCTGACTTGTCGGCAGTGGCCCGCGGATGATGATGGCGAGTCTTTTTTTCTCTTTTTCTGAAAGAATGTTAACTCACGAGTGATAGCACTGACGAGTGCTACTTACTTAACCCCTTATTCTCTTCTCTTAACCCCATACTCTTTCCTTTCTCTCGGGCTAACCTTAGAGTGGATCTTAGGGTCTTTGTTAGCCTTAGCTTTTGTAGATCTGAAGATCTTATTCATAATAGATGTATTCTCTAGATATCTGTGGTTAATTTCACTGAAAAATAAATCGCCTGAAACAGTTGCTAAAGCGACCAAAACGCTGATGTTAAAAGAAGATAGGGTTCCTGGCTATTTTTGTACAGATATTGGAAGAGTTTATTGGCCCCACTTTTCAGAACATGCTGACACAGTTTAATATCAGTTACTGTACTAGCAGTTCTATACATAAGGCCTCTTTAGCTGAAGGAGTTCAACGTACCATAAAGGACGCATGCATCGCTATTTTATACATAAAAACACATACAAATATATAAACATTCTGGGGTCAATGGCGTCGTCATACAACCGTTCATACCGCCTTACGATTGGCACAACACCTAGACATTTCAAAATCAATGATATGTAAGGCTATCACGTTCGTGAAATAAATTCGCGAAGGGATTTGGGCAAGGGTGGACACGTGAGGTATTTAAAGTTAGTGCGATGAGATCTAAACGCGAGATAATGATGTATTTCGTTGAAGATTTGAATGGGGAAGAGATCGCGGGATGCTTTTACCGCGAGGAGCTGCAGAAAGTGACATTTAATTTTGGAAAAAGTGTGTTTAAAATTGAAAAAATTTTAGGCAGCAAAGGTTCAGGAAAGAGAAAAATGTACCTGGTGAAATGGCCTGGTTTCCCAGAAAGCTTCAACACCTGTATAAAAGTTGATGCAATAATGAAGCTTAAATAGTATGCAACGTGACTCCCAGCCACTTCTCTGTCACACTCCTGTCCTCTTCTTCTCTCTCGGTACATCCTAACAACACCCTGGCCAACTTTGTGATGGAACTCCACGGACACATTAAATTGGAGCGTGATTCGTATGAGGTGGGTTTATGTGAACTCCAGGTAGCTACCAAATTTTTAACTCTTGAAAATGAGCAAATCATATTTCTGATCCTTAGAAGATCGATGAGTGCGAAAAATTAGACATAACCTTAGACAATACTATGCGATTAGTCCTGTTCGGTGAGGTACAGTACTATATTACAAATGTCACTCTAGGAATCGGTCATTATGACAGCCATGGACATTGTGACGGGGTTAAACAAGAGTCTTGAAAAGTCATACCTGACAAACGATTTACTTTTTGAAGTCGTAAACATAGACATGCCTGCATGCACATTGAAAGTAAAATCAGCGCTTAGTAGAAATATTAAAGATAAAGAGCTGTTCACAATTGTGGCTGAGGGCCGATATAGTGTAGCTCTCCAAAGAGCTACCTTTCACGAGGCACAACATGACTTGTCCACCTTAATGTACCAGTTGAAGATGGAGAAATCGGGTGAAAGCTGCCCACCCCAGACATGTGCTATATTTTCAGCAAAATGGTAGAGTATCAATTTGTTCGGGACACCCAGGCGCGCCTGCTGCGCATTGCACACAGCCCCAAATATAGAGGGAAAAGTTTGAGCATTACATATGACAAGCCCCATTATGTGAATGTTGCGACTAATCTATTAACTAATACCTCGGTGTATATATAAGAACGACTGAGGGAAAAAATATCCTATTCGGTGATGGGAGCTTAACAGTGAAGCCTCACTTTTGTCGCATTCAGTTATAATGACTCGAAGGCCATTCACAGTCTATCGAGGGGTGAGATATCAGCGTGGGAGTGGGCTTGGATCCATTTTTTCAACCATACTACGCACCGCTGTCCCACTGTTGAAGAGGGGTGATAGATACCTAGGGAGGAAGGCGTTACAATCAGGTTTTAACGCGGTAGAAGACATAATGGGCGGAACTAAACCTAAAGAAGCTAAAAAAAACATTTAAAACGTACACCGGACGAAATCATCAAAGATGCAAAGAGAAAAATGCGTGGTGGCAGAAAGAAGAGAGCTGTCAGGAAGCAGGAGTTCCCATCACGTGGCGCTAAACATAAAAGGAAATAAAAAAAGAAGTGCTGTAAGTGTATGAAACCTATAGCTGATCATTTTTTTAACTGATATAAGCTGATAACACTACTCTCACGAATCATAGGCTGATTACTAGGTGTCGAGAGAGGTGGTACTATTTCTGACTCGTCATGGCGCGTTTCATCCATCCGTGCAATTTACAATGCTGTAAATCGGAACTGTCCCTCTTTGATATGTCCCCAACACAGGTCTCTATTGAGCATAGCGACTTTATTACAATTAACCCATTAAACACAATTTGATCGCCCAGTGCCCCTATAGAATTCGTGATACCCAGCCCAGGCCCATACTTTTTTGTCCCGAGCTGTATGCACATGTAAGCTAAACTGCGTATAGCCCATTCAGATGGAACGGACAGCGATGATAGTTACTCTGCATAACCTGAAACCAACTTTCTACACTCCATATTCAGCCAGTGTGAGGTGTATTTTAATCAGGTTAACATCTCGGCTTGAACGGGGTATTATCATCTACGAGCCTATCAGGAAAATGTCCTCAACTTTTCAAAAGAAGCGAAGGACACCCTTTTAACCGCCGAGGGCTATTATCAGACTAAAGATGGAAGTAGTATAAAGGATAAATTTAAAAATTCTAAAAAAAAGATATACGAGTGTTTTGGCCATCTTCATACAGACTTCACGTTCTAGGAGAAACTGCACATGAACGGCTTCTGATCTGAAACTAAAGCTCATCCGCACGAGTCCTAAGATCTGCATAAATCTGGGGTCTGATGAAGAGGAGGGCGCAAAACTTGTGATTCACATCATGGAAACATATTTACGTGTACGCCGAGCGACATTAAGTTCCCCGAAATATGTAGAAATTGAAAAAAATTTAGTACACGCAACAGTAAAATACCCAATTAACAGAGTACAGACCAAACTATACACGGTGCTCGCCAGGTTGGCCTCGAAGCAGCTAGGAAACGTGGCCGTTGGAGTTCTACCTAAAAGGTTATTAATTGGAATGCAGGACTACGCATCGACGAACGAAAAATAGAAAAAGTGCCTTTAAATTCAAGAATTTCGGCCTTAAAAATATAACTATACGTAAATGGCGTTGCATTAGGATGGACTATGACCACGGATTACTCATCAGACGCTGTGTTCCCCCTCTGCGCGAGAGCTTATAGTAGTCTGGCTCATAATGCTGGGGTCTGTGACGAGCTTGGGTTTGGCGCAACGCAGAAAGAATTTGTTGAAGAATTTAACATTTATTCATTTGATATTACGCTTGACTTGTCTGCTAGTATAAATACGCACTTAAGTTGACCGTTTCAGGAACGTGGTCACAGACTTTTAAAATGGCCGCGAATACACTCCAGAGTGTAATGAAAAGTGACCGAATCACACGCTCCAAATTTATCGGCGTGTTTGCGAAGAATGAAATATTGAAATTGCCAACTACGAGAGACTGGTACGTGATTATCGTGAACACCGACATTGTGGCGGGTAAAGGGATTCATTGGTTTGCAATCTATTTTAAAAAAACGGAAAGAATGTACTCTTTTGATTCACTCAGCACACAGCCTTAGAATGACCCTGTTATAGTAAAATTTATCGAGCAAATACATGTACCTGAAATTGTATGGAATCCTTACCGTTTCCAAAGATATTTGAGTAATACTTGTGGGCTGTATTGTCTTTCATTTCTCCTTCACATGTCAAATGGGAATTATAAACTTTTTAAAATTATTCGATTTGGGGGACACTGAAATGAATGATAAAACGGTATGCAGACAGATAAAAAAGGTACCCATTTGTGAGCACCCGCTGTATTGTGTAAAGGTGTGTATCTAAGCACACCGAACAAAAAATTAGTCACCCCTCTCAGAATGTACCTAATAACGTGTGACGGCGCCTCTGGCCTTGATAACCGCACGAATCCGGCGAGGCAGAGACTCTACGAGGTTGTGCATGTACTGAACATCGATTTGCTGCCACTCGTTCATCAGCCGGTCCCGCCAGAGTCCGTGGGTGTCTATTCCTGCGCTTCACTTTCTGTTTCTAGCCTGAACAACACCTTCGACGCATTCAGGATTAAAGGTTTCATTGGACCTGCGATGTACTCGTCGCCTCCCATCATTGGAGAACAAACAAAAACGGGACTCATCGGACCAAATTACACGTTTCCAATCTGCCGCAGTCCAGTTTTTGTGCCTCTGAGCCCATTTATAACGTGCCAATTTGTGACTTGCTGTTAACAGCGGCCTCTTCCGTGGTACCCTGCTCCAGATGTCCATCGCATGCAGTTCTCGTCGCAATGTCCGTTCGGAAATTGGTCGCTGGAGAACCTCATTGGTTTCTTGGAGCAATTGTTCTATGGTTTGAAAACGATTTGCAGTTACTAGACGAGAAACATGGCGGCGGCCCCTATTGTCGAGAAT
>JAJOZX010002757.1:467500-492500 GCA_023014485.1 Bathynomus jamesi | reverse complement strand
TAAAGTTGATATTCATTTTAAGTATTTACCATTTGTTGTAATTTATGTATTAAAATAAATATTTTCCGATGGATCCAGACTTTCGGCCCACCCTGTATATATATATATATATATATATATATATATATATGATTAGAGACCAGGCCTCGACCTCTGAGCAAATAGTCTTTCACTTCGTTTTATTACGAATTTTAAAAATTATAATACTTGCAATGAATGAAACGTTGTATATAGACTGATAATAAATCACAAACTAGTTTTACAAAGCGCATTTATTATGGCTTTTTTAAATTGACTAACACATTGGCCAATAATTAAAAACCTATTGTTTTTAACCAAAATACACACAGAGGAACATATATATATGAATAGAGACCGGGCCTCGACCTCTAGGCAGATAGCCTTTCACTTCGTTTTATTACGGCTTTTTATAAATTAACTAACACTGATTGAAACGTTATATATACATAGCGCGGTCTTCCGCTTAAATCACTAACTATTTTTCAAAACGCATTTATTATGGCCTTTTATAAATTAGCTAACACTGAATGAAACGACGTATATAATCACAAATTAATTACTTACATTTTAATATCGTCTTCATTGAACGGTTCTTGCGTTCCGTCACAAATTTCTGCAACGGATTGCGTTGAAAGTAGGGCGTTCCGATCTGCAGCTGCGAAAAGGTGGAGCGCAGCCGCTGCATAGAAATCTTTATCTTCAAACAAATCCGGAGAGTTGTAGAGCGACTCTTGACTCATGGAGAGGTATTTCTAAAGCACTGTTGTTCCAAAAAAACGACTGAATTGAGGCCCTGAGATGAAAGTGCCCCCTTTTATAAATGGGATCGTAATTGTGAACATCTCTCAATACCCGATTCGTAGTCTTCGGATTGGCTATCAAAGAATTTTGGGCCGGCTTAACCTAGAGGCCCGCCTAGCCTCCAACCAGAGATCCTGAGCTCCACCCACAGGGTTGGGATTGGCTCCCCCGTGAAATCTGGGGCGTCAGATATACCCATTCGTAGAGAGCGTGAAACGCGTTGTTTTTGCTCCTGTATTCTGGGGTTCCGATGATTTGGCAGGGGAAGGGTGATTTGAACGTATGATAGGCATCCAATTATATGAAGTGGCTAACGAGGTTGGAAGATAAATTTATAAACGGTTTATTGTACCCCATCTAAAATAGGTTCGAAAAATTTATTATCTCCTCTGAAAAATAAAACGTCAGAAACCGGAAATAACTATTAAAGTCACTTATCCGTGAAGGAAAATTGAAAAATCATCAGTGCTTGAAAAGGAAGGGTTTAAGCGACATTCGAAGATATATTTGGAATTCGGGTACAAATCGCACATGTTTGAGAGAAAGCTAAACTGAATTCTCAATTGCGCTTGAAGTTTAATCTTTATGATGTCTATGCCCGAAACAATAAAACTTCTGCAGAAAGAAGTTCATCTATCGCATTCATCAAACTCCACAATTTTTTCCCATTAATATTTATGTCCTATTGTTCAGCTATTTACATCGTTTAATTAGGAAATGTTTAGGAAGGTTTTTGCTTATATCGCTTTCACCTTTCTTCTCTTCATTTCCCTCCTTTATCATATTTCCTTTCTATTTATTCGTTTGTGCTGTACATTTTAATGCTACGTGTACCATTTGTCCTGTTTTAATTTGCAGAAGTTACAGATGAAAAAGACCGTAATATACAATTCAAGTTAGCCGGAGAGAGAGCTAATTAATGCAATTTGACGTGATTATAAATTTTGTGTACGCTTCTTGTACCAATTTTCAGAATTTATTAGAAGAACTTTTTCAGGAAGTGTACATATATAGGCTCACCTTTGCTCTCGATGGCGTCGGCCCGAATTGTTCATTCTGGTGAAGGTCAAGCTTTACACTCCACCTTAGACCTACTTTTTAACGGGGAAATACATATATATATATGTGTATATATATATATATACACATATATATATATATATATATACACAGGGTGTCCGAGAATTATCTGTACAATTTTTGGCTGTTATTAAAAGTCAACCATGAAGTGTAGAAATTCCAGTGTTGTCCCATTTTACAGATAATCTCATTAAGTTTTTTCTGATACCAAGTTTTGACAAGTTTTTTAGAAATTCCAGTGTGTCCGAACATTATCTGTACAATTTCATCTTTTAATAAAATTCTTGATAACACACGTAAAATTCTTAAACAAGATTATTTAGAATCTGTATTTTCAAAAGTTTCTTTTATTAAAGTAACGTTGTTACAAACATTCGATATGTTTACCATTAGTGATTCGCAAAACATCCAATCGATACTCCAAATGTTGCCATGTACGCTGCAGCATATCCACATCAATTCGCTCAATAGCAGCTGTGATTCTTGCTGTTAAATCATCAATGTCTGTCACCCGCGTACATTTCTAAAAAACTTGTCAAAACGTAGTATCAGAAAAAACTTAATGAGATTCTCTGTAGAATGGGACAACACTGGAATTTCTACACTTCATGGTTGACTTTTAATAACAGCCAAACATTTTACAGATAATTCTCGGACACCCTGTATATGTATATATATTATATATATATATATATATATAAGAGAGAGAGAGAGAGAGAGAGAGGGGAAACAAACAAACAGTTAACCTCTTTTGGACCACTGGGTCAAATTTGTACCGTTTCCAATACATGCATTCATAACTTAACCCTACAAAAACCTCGGTCGTTAAGAGGTTAAACATGATCGAGTGTTGCAATACTGTTTAATGGGATCCCTGGTTGCCCATTTATCTACCAACCGTGGAAGGATGTTTATACTCCACCTTAGACCTAAGATTTAACGGGTATATATATATATATATATAATATAAGAGAAAGAGAGCGCGAGAGAGAGAGAGCGAGAGAGGGAGAGCGCGAGAGAGAGAGAGCGAGAGAGGGAGAGCACGAGAGAGAGAGAGAGAGAGAGAGAGAGAGGGATCCCTGCTAGGATATCCTGGTTGCCCATTTATCTATCAATCGTGGAAGGATGTTTACATTCCACCTTAGACCTACAGTTTAACACGGACAACTAGGAAACCCTGGTTTCCCATTTATCTACCAACAGTGGAAGGTCGCGCCGTCACCGGGTCTCGAACCCGGCACATATAATCACGCATATAGTTGTGTGTGTGTGAGATATTTTATGGGCGTATAGGCGGAGGTGTATGTGCATTGTCCAAACGTTGTATACACTGTGCCAACTGGCTGATCAAGTCAACTGGCTGATTAGGATTTTATAAGACAGCGGCCGCTCTGCTGAAGTCTTAATATGCGCTTGGCTCCTGCCAAGCGAACACCTCTCTCCTTCTCCTTTCTCTCTCTCTCTAAGGTTAGGTTTACCCCTTTGGGGGGTGAGGCCGTCCCAGCCTCTTCCCTAAAGAGGACTCCCCCAGCGGGAGTTCACTGGAACTTGGGGGATAACTCCGCCCCCAAGTTGCATAACCACTTGTTTCATAACCTCTTGCAACATTCTCTCGTGTTGCATAACCTCTTGCAACATTCCCCCTTGTTACATAACCTCTTGCAACATTTCTTTTGCAACATTGATCAACATTTGGAATTGCATCGTGCACTCTCCTTTTGCGTCTATACTATTGGCTTTATAAACTAATAACCTTATTAACCCTTGTTTTACTTGCCAGAATTGTTCATTCTGACGAATATTAAGCTTCTCACTCCACATTAGACCTCAGTTTAACGTGAAATCTAAACCACGACCCACCACGGGCGGTCGGAAATTACAAAGTTCTCTCCCAGACTCGATTTCCTGACCTTCTGATCAGCAACCCAGCGTCTTAACCACAAGGCTACTTAGGGTACCCATTTACCTACCAACCAATTTTTATTGTGTGGAAGGTTAAACAGCTGGGTTTTGCTGCGCGCCGCCTTCCGTCACCGGGCCTCGACACCGGGGCCGATGTATTCGTAGTCAGCGATGCTAACCATTACACCATCTAGGTTTAATTTTAAATGTTATGGTTTTAGGACTCTGTAAGATCTCTCGAAAAACCCGAGAAATGATTAGAGAAAATAAGTAGTGTGTGGGGTCACCCTCAAAAAGAAATGCGTCATAAACTGCGCATAGCTAATATATATCATATGATTTTCTGGAAAGTAGAGGAGGATATCTAAAATCCGTATGGAAAACATTTCAAGATTTTTTCTTCAGCAAAATTAGGCGACGTTTTACTCACTTTCATAAGATACCCTGAGTTAGTATATTGAAGAATTTGGCTGAAATGACAATCATTCCAAAGAACATTCCTTTCTGAACATTCCTGCCAAGTTTCATCATGATTGGTTGAAAAGCGATGATTTTAGAAATTATCACTGAGACCTATTGGAAGAAACAGCTGGTTTCTTCGAACTGGCTACATTCAAAATAAAGAGCAGGAATTATGAATAATAAACCAACGATAATATAAGTTATCCACATTCGACATTTTTTTTAAATTTTGCTTGAATTAAAGGCTTAAAATTTTATAATTTTTCAATATTTCTCCCTAGTATCAGATGACATACGGACCATATTACGTTCAAATGCATCTTACGTTGTCATAGAAACCTATCCAATTCTAATTCTTCTCGCTGTTTCTGGAATCTAGAACTTGTCGAACAACTTTACTGCTTCTTTCTTTCCTCTTTTCCATTCCGACGGCTCAGTTACCGTTTCTACTAAAGCTGATAAAGCTGAACTCTTCGCTCAAATTTTCGCCTCCAAATCAACTCTGCACGATTCCGGTGTTGTTCTTCCATCTCTTCCCTCTGACTAATTATGTCTGAAATTCGAATCTTCCCCAAAGATGTTTCTTCTGCATTCTCTGGGCTCAACGCAAGGAAGGTGTATGGTCCTGATGGTATCCCTCCCGTTTTTCTAAAAAAAACTGTGCTTCTGTGCTGAAACCCCGCCAAAGTAAACTCTTTCGTCTTTGTCTTTCATGTCGTACTTTTTATTCCTACTGGAAGTTCGCTTTTTCACCCTGTCCCAGTGAAAGGTGAGCGCTCTCAACCCTCCAACTATCGTCCAATTGCTTTGATTTCTTGCCTTTCTAAAGTTTTTTGAATCTACCCTTAATAGGAAGATTCTTAAAAACCTCTCTTCTAACAATATTTAAAATTGTCAGTATGAATCCGCAAGGGACGCTCGACTAGCGATCTTCTTGCATATACCATTTCAATCGTGAACTTTTCTTCACAATTCATACCGGCAATTGAAATAATTTTCTAAGTCGTAACGACAGTTGCTCATTATATAAAGAAATAGTTCTTCAAGGTGAACGGTGTAGGTGAGCTCAGCCCTGTACCGCTCAAGTGCTTTGTACCAAAGTTAATGATATTTCAAAGAGTCTAAACCAGTGATGCACAAACCCTGGCCCGCGGGCCAAATGTGTCCCCCACGGGTCTTTTCAGTGGCCCCACGGGTCTTTTCAATTCAATGAAAAAGTTAGAATATAAAAGTGACCCAATTTATGACTTAGATGGAAAGTAAGTAGGCTAATACATTTAGTTATTTTCTTCGCTTGACCCTCACATCAAAAACGTTTGTGCACCACTGGTCTAAACCTTTTAAATAAGCATCCAGCTCTAGACCATTCTCGCCTTGTTCAGTCCTACACTCGGTAAACCCGTCGAGCAGAGAGGTATATGTGTATTCAAGAACCGTATCAAAATAAAACATATCCGTAACACGCGCGTCTAATATATGCTTCAGCTTGCGGAAACCGACGATTTCAAACATTCTGTCGAGGATGAAACGGTTTCGCGTAGAGAAAAGAACGTTGTTATCAGAAGCATTCTTCCACATCAGTCGTATATCAATGCATGGGTGATCGTTATTTATACACAAAATACAAACAATGGCATATGAGGGGGTAACACTAATCTGCTCTCTTCTTGTACCTCCACCTGTAGATATTTTATAACGATCCTCATTCTAATTCTCAACTATCACGAAGACTCTACTCATCTCCTCAACACTTAAATAAACAACATTCCGTTTACTAGAGTTTCTTTGTCTACAAGTCGTTTCCAGTACACAGTTAATGGCACCGGTTTTACGCCTGAACACGCGCAATGACTTCGTGACGGACACATCGTACACGGCATTGAGAATGCTGCTCAAAGGAAGTTCCATCGTATTCGAGGAGCACACGTCCAGTCGGTTAAAGCTCTGAGATGACTATGAGCCACAGGTGAGCGGATCGGCTCGACGGGAGGAGTGAGTCACACAATAAGCCGTTGAGTCTTGTACGGCGTTGTCCCAACGTGAAAAGAGAATACTTGTATTCCATTATACTGGGTAGGTGTTTTGAGAAATTTTCCGATACATGAAGCAATACCGGTTTTAATGTTTTATCACTCCCACTCCCCAGAATACGCACCAGACATTTTCGTTCACTTCCACGAACTAAACACATTTTATTCACATTCCAGCGCACTATTTGAGAGAAACATATGGCCATATTTTTCCTTTTTGCTTAGCAGACGATACTCGTCTCTAAATTCTGTTAAAAACTCAAGCAGGCCTTTAGCCACAACCTCACTACAAACCTCGTCATGATATATATTAATGTAGTGATAAAAATACTCAAGATTCTCCATTATGACAAGATTTACATTATCAGTCGTAGGGTACGAGTACTCGGTATGATGCAACATGAAATAATACCGCTTGTCACACCACTCATCAACAAGACTCACTAACCATAGCCGTTGCTTCTCTTCTGCACGTGTTGTTTCTTCTACTTCACGGTATATGTAAGCTTTTACAAAGTTTAGTCCGACAACATAGTTCAATACTTCGCTTGTACCCCGAAATCCTGCAATGCTCTCGCCAGAATAGCCGTAGAGTATTTGTACCTCTTGTTCCTCAAGCTTCGCACGATTCAATGTAGGATGGTGGAATAGGGAGCCATTCAGTATCCACCATATCTTCACACTTTGCCGAATACCACTTCATAAACGTCGAACACGCAATATTAAAGGTAGCCATTATTATTTTTTGTCTACGTGGGTTTTCTTAAAATGCACGTCTTAGATCCAGGGCTTGCAGCGGTCAACTGAGCATTTAGGGAAGAGATATGCCCAGGTAGTAGCCCAAGATTGGATTCATTAAAACAGCTGTAGTAGCGATCAAAATCTTCACGTTCATCTGTACTCATACATTCATAGTTAAAGTAATGTTTGGGTGGAGGTAGTCCTACGTAATTTAAAGTCTCGCTTGTGAGGAATGTGTAAGAGAAATATACTTTTGAAACTTCGGCGGCTACACCCATTACCTTGGGTAGCTTTGATCATTCACAAGGTGTGAATAATAATAAAGTGACTTTAAACTGCACATTATCTCTTATTTGCATCTGTATATGCTTGTTTCCTCTTTTCAAGGGATGGCCTATAAATATCTAAGATGACTCTTGCTGAAGCAACTCCTTATAAAGGAACTGTGTGTCAAACTTTGCACCGTTATGGGCAAGAATATACACAGTATTTTTTTTAACTTGTCCGCCGCTAACTTGACAATATAGGACACAGAGTTTCACGGGGCTGTCATGTGCAATCGTTTTAAAAACGTTTGTCCGTTTACCACATTTGTGACACTCATCACACTCGATCTCCATGCACTCATCACAGATAATCTGGCTTACAAGTAGATGTGGGCTAACCTCTTTGGTTTCAGCATTCGTGTATGTTTTTATATCGAAATATACAGTTATACAATGTCTATTTTTAGGCCTAGCGTCTTTCATATAACATACATGCTTTACTCAACCGCCTTATATTTCTCATGGCATGTAGAACAGTGAATTTCATCACATTTATGCTTGAAATTCCCCCAATTATCCATCATATGAAACATACCACATTCACAGATTCTCATTTTCCTGCACGTGCCAATTGACTTATGGAGCTCAAAACAGTTATTATTGAAAAATGTGCGTCTGCATACATCACAGTCCCTCTTCTCAGCTTCAACCACATGGCTTTTACATTTGGAGCTTTTACACTGCGCACATACCATGTGGCAATCCTTACAATGTTTCACTATATCATCCGCAAACTCGAGACACCCCATACATAAATCAAGATGCCGTCTATATTTTCGACTTTTATTATAACTCACGTAAAGAGCCATTATATTACGGATAGGGATATACGTTGTCCCTGACAGCCCTAAAATAAGTAGGGGTCTTGTACGATCTCTCATACAGCTTTTAAAAACATACACAGTCCTACGAAGTTCATCCATTCCAAATACAACTATACGAGCATTCATTTTCTGTTCTACCCTTCTCAGCTCTTCAGGATCCATATTACACTCAAATTCAAGCTTGCAATCTGAAACTAGTTTACGTGCATGATACACAACCGTAGGCAACCAAATTTTTGGCGTCCTTCTATTTAGCACAGTAAACATACGATCCAAGACTAGTGCTGTAAAGCCGCAATCATGATCGACTTTTATATGCCGTCTGTAAATAGCCTGAGAATTGAAGTTAAGAGTATAAGGTGTGGCACTATGACCCGCAACACGGAATAGACGGTCAATATTTACCGTGAAGTTTCCATATTGAAGGCTGTACTACTTCGAGAATCCTGCATTATACGGCTTCATATATATTCTATATCTACAGCAGCCAAGCATCTGAATGGTATTACTACCAAAAACTCATCCACATACCCGTCATCGGACCCAACCCCGAAGGCCAGCCTCGTCCTGACTTCAGGTTCGTTGCTGTTGTGAAGGGTAAACTCCACAATACGTTCAACTACACGCACGCCGCAGTCCGTGTTCAACACCATTGCTATACATTGATCTAGGATCAATCCTGACTACATACCAATTTCTAGTCATGGCTGCTGTCGGGGTGGCTGTGCGCACCAACTCGAATGTTATACCATCCTCTGCATCAAAAGAAGCTGCTGCTACTGTTCTGGAGGATGTACACGGAATTGAAGAGGAATAAGGGGATATATTTTTATTTGAGGAAGGTACTATTGTAGGGGTTGTGTTGTAGGATGTAGAGGGCTGGGGATCTATTACCGGTGCTCTAATAACTGGCGCAATCCTGGCACGCTTTATACCTGACGTGGAGGGTTCTTCATCATGCCTCCTCTTGGAATTGTCGTGTGCTACACGTATCGATGGTGTGGGTTCGTTAGCGGGGGTAGAGTCTGCGACAACAACTGCACTGTCATCGGGGTCATCTGTAACATCGATGATCAGGACATGATGCTGTACCTCATCGTCATTCACTGTTTTGCGGAAGAAGAGGAAATACAAGACAGTAGGATATAAGGAACACCACTTAAATTTTTATTATATTTTCTAAATGACCCACTTAGGAGTGTGACGTGTTAGAGATGGATTCTGTAGAAAAATTCAGGTTCACGAGCCCATCCACATGTATTATATCTGGACATACAGGATGTGGTAAAGCGGGGTTTAACCTTAAAATCATGAAAGAAAAGGGAGAGATGTTCTCAAAACTTGTGCCTAAAGATATATGGTGCTATTCGACGTATCAATCAGTATTCAACGAGTACCAAGATGATATTTTGTTCCACAAAGGTGTATATGACGTTAATTCGTTAAAGGGAAATGAGCATACATTCATTGTAACTGACGATCTCATGTTAGAGAGTGATAAAACGTTTGCCGAGACATTTACAGTATTGTCCCACCATCTTAACATAAACATGTCCTTCATCAATCAGACTCTATTTTTTAGAAATAGATACATGCATGATGTGTCGTTGAATACACAATATCTAGTCTTATTCGCCCAAAGTAGAGATGTATCACAAATTGGGATATCAGCCAAACAAATGTTCTCGAATCAGTGTTAGGAGGTTTTGGAAGTTTATAAAGAAGCTACAAGTCAACGTTACGGATATTTGCTGTGTGACCTTCAGCAGCGAAACACGTTTAGGTTGCTTCTGAGAACGAATATATTCCAAAACGAACCTGATACGGTGTTATTCCAGAATGACAAAGAGCTAAAGAAATACCATGAATTAATAAAAATCTATCATCGACTGCTTCGGGCAATGCAACAGATGTTTGCTAAAAATATGTATAGACTCAGACTTTTTAAAATGCATCTGTGAAATCTGTCTTAACGTTATAAATTGCAATGTATCAATGAAACCCCCTCAGAAAGCTCGCCTACACCGCTACAAGAACATAATACGTACACTCGCTCGTAAAAGTCAGACTGTTGATAAGAAAAAACGAATTATTGTACAACGAGGAGGGTCATTCCCCATCTTATTTTCAGTTTTGGGGCCTTTGCTCAATAGATTAATATAATGAAGAAAGTGGTAGTGATTCCACACGAGATGTATGCTTCACTAAAGTTCAAAGAGTCGAGACACGGTTCCAGAACTCCGAAAAAGCAGGCTTAAAAGATTGGAAAGCGAATTGTTAGCCCTTTTAAAGAGTGAAAAAAAACCTGATTGAGAAAAGAACCTTATACCAAGAAGCTCTGCAGAAATTTCTTCATGAATACGAAAATTATAAAAATCCGACAAAGATTCCCGTGGTTATTAGGCACAGCACGGACAACGTTGGGCATGGTGACATAGGGCCTGTGTCCGACGATAGAGCTAACCAACCAAAGAATAACAACATAGTGGCATCACAACATATCGAACATGTATTAAAAATCACCCTCCCACATACATTGAGGAATAAAGGTTTAAGTCTTTATAATCTATTGAATAAGGACCCCCAACATAAAGTGGAACGATACAGGTGAGATCATTGGGGAAGGGGCAAAGGTACACGGATCGAATATCGTAGACATCGTCCATCAACTTGTGAGAAAGTGGGATAGGCCCTCACCATCAGGATGGAAGCATATTAAAACAAGACTACAACAGATAAATGTATCCAAAACAATGATAGGAAATCTGAACAGGTTAAAAGACTAGGAACATACATTGCATGTGCCACAATTGAGAACGCCATCACCCTCAGCGGTAGCAACTCTGAAGAAGAGAAAGAAGAGGATAAACAACGGTCATCCCTACCCACGTCCCTCTATAATACGGAAATGTCTAACATATTACGAAGACGTTATTATAACATTTCTAGCCCAACCTCCTACGGTGGCGTAGATAGATTGTACAGAAGTGTTTACAATGATGGACTAGGGAAAAAAGATGTTGAGAGGTTTTTGCGGGAGCAGGACGCTTATACACTTCATAAGACTGTGAGAAAAAGGTTTAAAACAGCCAAGACAACAGCCGCATCGATTGACGATTTGGCAAGCAGATTTAACAGACATGCAAAGATATTCAGTGCATAACGATGGTTCCCGCTACATCCTATTCATAATAGATGTATTCTCTAGATATCTGTGGCTAATTCCTCTGAAAAATAAATCGCCTTTAACAGTTGCTAAAGCTACCAAAACGCTGATGTTGAAAGAAAACAGGATTCCTGTCTATTTTTGTACGGATATGGGGAAAGAATTTATAGGCCGAGCTTTTCAGAACATGTTGATAGGGTTTAATATCAGCTACTACACTACTAATTCTATACATAAGGCCTCTTTAGCTGAAAGAGTTCAACTTACCATAAAGGAACGCACCGCTATTTTAAACATAAAAACATACAGATTTATAGACATTCTGGAATCATTGGCCTCATCATACAACCGCTCATACCATCGCACGATTGGGACAACACCTAACGAGATTTTAGAAAGAGATACGCGCACAGAGCATGAAATGAGAAGAGATGGAACACCACCACGATACCCTGCGCATTTCAAAATTAATGTTTATGTAAGGCTGTCGCGTTCGGGGAATAAATTCGCGAATGGATTTGAGCAAGGCTGGACACGTGAGATTTTTAAAGTTTAGGCTATGAGACCTAAAGACGAGATAATGCTGTATTTCGTTGGAGACTTGAATGGGGAAGAAATCGCAGGAGGCTTTTACCGCGAGGAGTTGCAGAAAGTGACATTTAATTTAGGAAAAAATGTTTTTAAAATTGGAAAGCTTTTAGGAAGCAGAGGTTCAGGAAAGAGAAAAATGTACCTGGTGAAATGGCTAGGGTATCCAGAAAGCTTCAACACCTATATAAAAGCTGATGCAATAATAAAGCTTAAATAGTATGCAACATGGCGCCTAACCATTTCTAAGTCAGTACAGTCCTCCTCGTTCCTGTCTACATCCTAACAACACCCTGACCAACTTTGTAACAGAACTCTATTGACCCATTGAATTGGGCTGTGATTCGTATGAGGTGGGGATATGTGAAATTCAGCTGGACACCCTCTTTTTAAATATTAATTATAAAGAACCCGTTTTTACTACTCTTAGAGACTGTAATGAGTGTGAAAAAGCCGGGGTAACTTGGGATAAAACCATACGCATCGACCGGATTGGGGTTCCACGGTATTACAGTACAGTAGTAACGCTATGTCCGGGCGCTATGGTGCGGCTGAGGATGTTGTGAGAGACCTAAACGCAAGTTTAAAAAACTCAAATCTTACGGATGATTTAGTATACGAAATCGTAAACAAAGAAAACTCTGCACATACTCTAACCCTAAAATCACAGGCTGGCAGAAATATTAAAGACAAAGGACTGTTCAAAATTATAACCCAGGGGCGATATCGTTCAGCCTTCCAAAGAGACACCTTTCATGAGGCATAACATGACTTGTCCAGCCTAATGTATCAGATGAAATTGGGTAATATGGTGGATATACGCCCCTAGACATGTGCTATATTTACAGTAATATAGCGGAGCACCAGTTTGTTGGGGATACCCAGGCACGCCTGCTGCGCATTGCACACATTCCCAACCATAGAGGGAAGAGTTTGAGTATTACATATGACAGACCCCATTATGTGAATGTCGCAACTAATCTAATAAGTTAATAACCAATATCTCAATATATATAAGAACGATTGAGGAAAAAAATTTCCCATTCGGTGATGGGAGCTTAACAGTGAAGCTGCACTTTCAACGCAATGAGTTATAATGGGCAGAAACCCTTTTACACTCTATCAAGGTGTGAGATACCAGCGTGGCTGTGGACTTGGAACCAAATTTTTCAACCATACTACGTACAGCTGTCCTATTGCTCAAGAAGGGAGCCAGATACTTCAGGAGGAAAGCGTTACAATGAGGTCTTAACACGGCAGAAGACATATTGGCTGTGGCTAAACCTAAAGAAGCTCTAAAAACCACTTAAAGCATACACGGGACGAAATCCTCAAAGATGCAAAGAGAAAAATGTGTGGTGGTGGGAAGAAGAAGAGGGCTGTCCGGAAGAAAGGATTACCAGCACGTGGCGTTGAACGTAAAAGGATATCAAAAAAGAAGTGTTCTAAGCGAATGAAACCTATGGTTGATAATTTTTTAACTGATATAAGCTGAGGACATTGCTTTCACGAATCATAGGCTGTTTACTACTTGTTGAGAGAGGTGGCACTATTTCTGACTCGTCATGGCACGCTTCGTCCATCCGTGTAGTTCACAATGTTGTAAATCGGAGCTGTCCCTCTTTGATATGCCTCCAACTCAAGTTTCTATTGAGCACGTTGATTTTATTACAATTAACCCGTTAAACACAATTAGTTCCCTGAGTCCTCCAATAGAATTCGTAATACCAAGCTCAGGCCCTTACTTTTTTGACCCAAGCTCTGTGCACATGTACGCTAAACTACGTATAGCTTATTCTGATGGAACGGACTACGATGACAAATATGCTGTATACCCTGAAACAAACTTTCTGCAGTACATATTCAACCAGTGTGATGTATATTTAAATCAGTTCAACATATCGGCAGGAACGGGGTACTATCAAATACGAGCCTATCTGGAAAATGTGCTGAACTTTTCCAAAGAAGCGAAGGATACCTTTTTAAGAGACGAGGGCTATTATCAAGCTAAAGACGAACGTATTATAAAGGACAACTTTAAAAATTCTAAAAAGAAGGTATATAAATGTTTTGGACGCTTGCATACAGATTTCACATTCCAGGAGAAGTTGCTTGTGAATGGGGTGGATATGAAAATAAAGCTCACCCCCACGAATCCTGAGATCTGTTTAAATCTGGCAGCTGATCAAGAAGAGGGAGAAAAACCTGTTGTGATTCACATTATGGAAACATACTTACGAGTACGGCGAACGAAATTAAGTAAGTTTATCGAAACAAATAGAAATTGAGAAAAACTTACTAAATGCTATCGTAAAATACACAATTAACAGAGCAAAGATCAAAGTATACACGTTTCCAGCAGGGTTGGCTTCGAAACAGATAGAAAATATCACCCTGGGAGTTCTACCTAAAAGGATATTAATTGGAATGCAGGACCATGCTTCGGTGAATGGAAAATATAAAAAGAATGTCTTTAAATTCTGGAATTTCGGCCTTAAAAATATAACTCTAATCGTCAATGGCGTTGCGTTGGGCGGTGCTATGGATCTGGATTATTCTTCAGACGCTGTGTTTGCGCGAGAGTATATAGTAATGTGGCCCATATTGCAGGTGCTTGTGATGAGCTCGAGCTTGGAGTAACACAGAAAGAATTCATTGATCAATTTAACTTTTATCCGTTTGACATCCACCTGACTTATCTGCAAGTGTACATACACACTTAAGTCCACAACAGAGTGGAAACATCTCAGTCAGATTGGAATTCGCCAAGCGAATAGACGCACTTATTAGTGTACTAGTATACGTTGAGTCTCAAGCCCTAACAGAAGTTGACAGATTTAGGAACGTTGTCACTGACTTTTAAAATGGTTGCGAATACACTTCAGAGAGTAAAGAATAGTGAACGAATCACACGTTCCAAATTTATCGGTGTTAGCGAAGAAAGAAATATTGAAATTGGCAACTACGAGAGATTGCAGCAGTCTTATTATGAGCACGATGTTATTGGTAGTAAAGGGATTCATTGGTTTGCAATCTCTTTTAAAAATAGGGATCGCATGTACTATTTTGATTCACTCTGGACTCAATCCTGGAGTGACCCTGTTATTGTAAAATTTCTCGAACAGTTGCATATCCCCGAAGTTGTATGGAATCCCTTCCTTCTACAAGGATATTTTAGTAATACTTGCGGGATGTACTGCCTTTCATTTCTCATGCATATGTCACGTGGTAAGGAATTTATAATTTTTTAAAAATTATTCGACCCGTGTCAGACTCACCGAAACGACAAAATGGTATGCAGACAGATAAAAAGCCGTTTTCTGATTGTGCGCACTCGTTGTATAGTATGTTTTGTTCGTATATATAAAAATTGCATTTAATAATATTAGTTTGTGTATTCTGTAGCTTATTTAATGGAAACTAATTGTTTATTGTACTAAAAACATTCATTTCATTTAATAAATTAATGAAAATACATTGCGTTTTCTTCTTACCGAAAAAAAGCTTGAAACATAAGAAAAAGAAAAACTTACATTATTTCGTTAATGATGTGGCCATCGCTGGGTTGAGTGCTCGGTAAAACTTCTACCTCCGTATTCAGGGCCACGACATGCGTTTCTTCAAAACGAAAAGACTGTATAACACGAGTCAAATCCTCATTGGACCTTAAAAGAGAAAGAATAATTAATTTGATTAGTTCATACTGAATCTTTTTTTAATAAAAACCAAATTGCTTAAAACATATGCAAAGTATTATAATATGAAGATATCTTCGAACCGCTCAGAGAAGTTGCTTTTAGAGAAAATGCCGGATAACTTTTAATTTATTTTGGAAATTATAAAATTATTTAAAACTTGCAAAGGATTGTTATAAAAAATTCAACGAATTTTGATCAAAACAGGAGTTTAGCATAATATTAATTGCAAACTAATCTATACTTGGAAATACCTACTATTCTTATGAAGCATTTTACAATAAAATGTAATGAGATGAATTACTACATCCCGTCATATATATATATATATATATATATATATATATATATGATGAAATAATCGAAACACAGAATTGCGCGCGAGAGCTTCCTCCTAATGACGAGCACACTAAAATAAATAACAAGTTCGCGAATAATCGGCTACAAAAATAAAATTACAGGCTCATAACTATCATACTTACATTTACACGGTATTCCCTTGCGTCGGATCGTAAGGAGCGTCATTGCAATTATCATCAACGGTTTACGTTGGAAATAATCGGTCCCGATCGGTTGCGTTAAAACGATTAATTGTAGACAACGCGATAGTGCCTCAATTTTGATATAAATCCGGTAAACTGTAAAGTTCTTGTGAATGACTCATGTCGGAGAGAATGTTTATTCACTGGTGAAAATAACTGCTGTGAGTCGCAGTTGAAAATATTTCCTTTTATATGCATGATCCCCAAACACTACCCTAAAAGACTAATAGTGGGGTTCGTAAGTTTGCTGGTTGGCTATCAATGTAACTGAGCAGGGCTATGTTAAATTTGTGTACCAATCGTAACACTGATATAACGGGCCCATGCTTTGGACTTACTGATTCGTCGCCCTCACCACTAATGGTGTCCTTATCGGTTCATTCTTTCCATAGTTTTATTTTCAATGCTTACATCTCAAGGTGTACGAGTGAATTGTTCACTTGCACGCTCTGTGTCGACAGTATTTTGCATTAATATTTGCTAGCATACTACTCGATCCTCAACTTTCCCCATTTTGGATAGGGAAATGGACATAAAATTTCAGCGGCGGCAAGTTGTTACAGGAATATCTTCATCAGAGCCCCTCAGCTCAGTACCACAGGAAACGGTATTAGCGCAGCTACTCTTCATAATCCTGACATAGATCATTACCAGAGACAGCTCAATAATATCCGATGACACAAAGATCAGTAGAAAAATAAGAAACCTAGAAGTTCTCTGCAAGCAGAATGTTTTTGTAGAGTTACAACAGGATTTAGTAATTTTTGTACAAAATGAAGTATAATAAAAAGAATAGTTTCAGAGTTCATCGGGCTCGGGACCCGGTGACTACAGCCGGCGCGCGGTAAACGATCATCCTTCTGCACAAATGGTTGGTAGATAAATTGGTACCCTGGGTGACCTAGTGGTTAAGAAGCTGTGTTGCTGGTGTTTCGGATTCCACGTTAAACTGAAGGTCTAAGGCGGAGTTAAGAAAAGCTTCACCATCGTCAGAATGAACAATTCGGGGGGATGCTAAGCGAAGGTTACCAATAAAGCAGAACTTTTTTAATGCATGAAGGATGGGACAGGGATAATAATGTAGTAAGTTTTAGGAGAAGTCGCTTTGTTTTTATATGAAGTTTAGCACTGAAAAATTTCAACTGTTACGGTACGGAAAAAAGTTGGAACTAAAATCCATGGAGTGCTAAAGAAGATTAGACGCTTGGTACATAGAAGCTCCGATGAGCTGGGTGTACCTGTGAGGTTGAGAGTAAAAGAAGCCAACTCACTACTTCACCAAGCCAACTCGACAGGCGGCGCAGAAAGATTGACGTTCGCGAAATCACAGCACGTAATAATAATATGGCAATTGCTGGGTTGACTGCTCGGTAAACTCCTACCTCCGTATTCAAGTTCACGACATGCGTTTCTTCAAAACGAAAAGATTGTATAACACGAGTCAAATCCTTTAAGTTGATTTCTGATCGAAAAAAATCAATAATGTGTGTGTGTGTGTGTGTGTGTGTGTGTGTGCGCGTGTGTGCGTGCGTGTATGTGTGTGTGTGTGCGTGCGTGTGTGTGTGCTTGTGTGTGCGTGTGTGAGTGTGTGTTTTTATGCCGTCTTCAGTTTTTCAAGAATTAACTCTCTCTCTCTCTCTCTCTCTCTCTCTCTCACTCACTCACTCTCTCTGTATATAATAGAATTTAAATTCAATTTTTACTTCATTAGTAATAATAATATTGAAAACAATATTTGGTGTGAGTGGAGTTAATCCGAGTCTTTGGAGACGAATTTGGGTCAAATCCGCATTCCATTGTAACCCTTTTTGGATTTTGCAGTAGCCTCGGGCAAATCAGGTGCCGAGTGTTATACTCTTTCTCCTCGACAAAAGTAAATAGACACTTTCGGAAAAGTTAGCTTAAATGTTTAGTGTGTTTTTCTTATATATATATATTATTAAGTGTGTACTGTTATATTTGCTTGCATTTTTCTTTTATTGTTAATTAAATATATTAGCATGAAAGTACGAAGAAAAAGTATACATAGCCTTCTCATTTAATTCTTTTGTCAATTACTTTGATTTTGCTGAAATTTCTTTATAAAAAATAATTCTCATTTAAATATTTCGTCAATTACTTTGATTTCGCTGAAATTTCTTTATAAAAAATAATATAAATATATATACAGACTTCTCATTTAATTCTTTTGATTGTATATATAAAGTGTACTGTTATTTTCTGTTGTCAATTCGGTGTTTTATTTATTTCGGATTAATTGTATTTATTTTATTGTTAATATTGGGATTCGTTTAAATGTGTTTTAATTAGTTCTTTTGCTGAGCAAATTAAGGATAGCGTCTCTCTCGCCTTTAATAAATAATATAATTAAAATAAATGGTGCTGCCTGGTAACCCTGCATATATATATAGTGCTTTCTGGCACCTCATCTATATATAACTAAATAATTAAAATAAATAGTGCTCTCTGGCAACTCATCTATATATAAATAAATAAATAAATGGTAACCCTCCAGAAATAAAAAGTGGTATCTGGCACTTCCAGACCCTCTATATAACAGCTGCTGGGCCCTGGACTCTCGTTACACGACGGACTCCGGTGGATGAAACAACTCTTTCCTATCTCCTTACTTAGGTTAAGGCTTAGTTTAGGATTTCCCTTTGGGGGTGAGGACATCCCATTTTCTCCCCCAAAAACCCTCCTCCTTTCTCTCTCTCTCTTAGGTTAAGATTACCCCTTTGGAGAGGTCATCCTCCCCTCTCCCCCAAAGCTTCCCCTTCATTGCAACTTCGGGGATAACCACTCCCCCTTTTCAACATCCGCCCCTTTCAACATCCCCCACCCCCTTTTCAACAACCCCCTTTTGTTGCAGGCCCTTTGCAACATTCCCCTCCTCTATGCAACATCGATCAACATTTGCAACATTGCAATTGCACGCTCCCATGCTGGCGCCCATACTACTAAGGCTTTGTTAATACATGAATATTGGGTCTATTAAATGTTTGTGTATATACATACTCATATGGTTTGTTTTAGTTACTCACACGTCCCCCTTGACCAAATCCTGGGTACGCCCCTGAACTCCACCCTGGTGAGGACGGTCTATCCCACTTTCTCACCAAATCATGGACGGTATTAATTAATAATAATAATATCATGGACGATATTGATTGTACCTTCAACAATAACTTCGCCCGTGTTAGACCATTGTACAGTGGTAATTGGATAATCGCTCAATAGATTAAAAAGGCTTAGCCCTTTATTTTATAATGTATTAGGTCGACTGTTTTTTAACAGTTGTACGAGATGTTGGGAGTTTCCGCCATTCTTTTTCAACTAATAGTCCACATTTTAAGTGATTTCACTGCTCACCGCTATATTTGGCTTTCTTCTTATTTCACTAACCTCCCTGGTGAATTAGTTTACAACTTTTCTATCCTCAATTACCTAGAGCAGATTGTACAACAACCTACTCTTATCTCCGATCGCCATGGAGATCGGCCCAACATTCTGGATTTATTGCTCACTTCAAATCCTTCTTACTCTGTCAAACTTTTTTCTCCATTGGGCTCCTCCGACCATAATCTTATATCTGTTTCCTATCCTATCGCTCCAATCCTGACTATCCCTTAGCTTATATTTCTGCCCGGAGTCATGAAAAATCTGTTTTTCGAACTTTTAGTAGTATTTGCCATGCTCACATAAAAAATCAATCAAAAATTTTGTGATAAGCTAAATAATTAAGAATTACATAATGACCTATTTGTCAGTTTTGATGTATGATAAATTCCTTATTTGCAAATGTTCCAGTACTGTAGACGAAACCATCAATTTTTTGAAGGAAATTCTTCCTAATCACACCTAACATTTCCATTAACAGCCAAGAAATTCATAGAATTGGTGAAACTCTCTGTCGAGGATAATGTATTTATAGCTGATGGCACATTCTATAAACAGAAGTATGGCATGGCCATGGTCAATCCCCTCTCCCCCATTTTGGCCAATTTATTTGTGGAGTTTTTGAAACAAGATTGTTGCCTTCGATATCCTTTCCCAATCAAATTTGGTTAAGATATGTGGATGACATATCAGTATGGCCAGATAATGAGAATTCTGAGGACTTCTTTTCCAAATTCAATAACTTTTATCACTCAATTAAGTTCAAATGTGAATGAGAAAGGGATAAAAAAATACCTTTTTTGGATGTTCTCATCAACAGAGAAAATGAGAACATAAAATTGTTTGTGTATAGGAAGGAGGCCAATTCAAATGATGAACAAGTGAAAAACTCAGTTGTATCTTCAATGTTTCTAAGAGCATATAGAATCTGCCACCCTTCTTATGTTCATGAGGAGGTAAAAAAAATCAACACTATATTTAAAAAGCTGTATTGTCCCAAATGGTTCATTTTTAACGCTCATTTAACAGCCAGAAAAACCTTTTATACTGGTAGGTCAACTGTAAACAAGGATTACAAGAAAAGTATTGTCCTCCTTTATAACAAAAACTTGAAAGGGCTTAAGAAAAATTGCCAGAGACTAGGCACTAATGTGGCATTCAAATATAATAACTGCATAAATGACATGTTAATAAGGAACAAACCTAAGGACAGAAAAGACACAGGTGTGTATATATACTACCATGTAAAGAATGTCCTGACAATGTATACGTGGGAGAAACGGGAAGAAACCTCAGTAAAAGAATTTATGAACACAAGAGAGATGTGAGGGTGGGGAATAAAAAACGTGCTGTATTCTGTCATGTTAGAGAGTATAACCATGTAATAGATTTCAATAATTACAACTTTGTTTTCAAATCTAATAATTATGTTAAACGTAGAATTGTTGACTCTAGTCTTATAGGCTCTATCCAAAATTTTAATCTATCCGATGGTCAATTTTCTTTTAACAAAATTATATATAATAAAATTAAGAATTTTGTAACATTACCATCTAAAAATCCCCACTCAACACAGGCACATCCATTAACCTCTCAAAGGTTCCGCACGATGATTCTTCATTTCACGAAGGTCAAGCCAAGCTTGTCGCCCCTCCTCTCATGTCCTCCTCTCATTAGGTCAAAGTTGGGTCGGAGGGGGTCACTTAACTATCCCCTGATAAAAGGATCTACAGATCTACAGACGCTAAGGCTAACAAAGACCCTTAGATCCACTCTAAGGTAGCCCGAGAAAAAGAAGAGAGTGGGGGTTAAAAGAAGAGAATAAGGAGTTAAAAGAAGAGAATAAGGGGTTAAATAAGTAGCAAAACCTATCATTCGTGGGTTAACATTCATTCAGAAAAAGAGAGAGAAAGACTCACCATCATCATTCACCGGCCACTGCCGACAAGTCGGAAAAAAAGTCGAAAAGAATAGGAAACGGGTGAAAGATGAAAAGAAGTAAAATAAGAACGTTTACAAACAATGCAAACACAGTCTTAACTCAAAGAAACACTCTCATACAATGCAAACTACAGACATGCAAGTAAAGAGAGGATGAGAAAAGAACAAAAAAAAATGTATGAAGAGTATAACAAAAAGTGGTTAGTTTACGCTACGAGCTACATCTAAGTTCGTGTTAGTCTTTTTTTTATGTAATATAAATTTAACGCTGGCATATCACACGCTGGCACGTCACAAGCTGGCTTCAATTGTCAACAGACTCAAACCTGGAATATGAACCCCAGAACTCCCTCCTGTTGCTAATTGTTTCATTTTAAACGACGTTAGTATTTTTAAAATGCCTATCTAAACAATTTCTAAACATATTAACGCTGGTACAGTTCACGACAGACACGGGAAGGTTATTCCATTTATCAATTACTTTAAACGTAAAAACGTTTTAAGCGATGTTAGTAATGAAACGTCTACCACATAATTTAAATCCATTATTACGAGTATTGCTATTATCGAAAATGAACAATTTGTCAAAATTTACGTTATCGATTTTATAAACGATTTCCAAAAGTACAATAAGCTTCCCCCTTAATTTCCTAGTCTCGAGTGAATGCAAGTCAACTCTTTAATCCTATCTTAATATTGTCCGCAAAATTTGACACGTTATGGTCAAGCATACATCTATGTCGTTCATGTAGATTACGAATAGCAATGGGCCTTACACTGAACCTTGAGGGACCCCGCTACCATTAACAACGACCCTCTGTTTCCTGGCACGAAGCCATTCCTCTAACCAGTTAGCTACCTGACCGCATATACCGTGCGCTTCAACCTTCGCAATTAATTTTCTATGAGGAACTGTATCGAACGCTTTTTTAAAGTCTAAATAATTGTCAACCGCTCTATGCCTATCGTATTCGCGCACTATTTCGTTATAAAATTCTAACAAATTAGTTAAACAAGATCTATGGCGCCGAACCCCATGCTGACGACTATTAATCAAATCTCTACTTTCTAAGTGATCGATGATACGATCCCTAACTACGGATTCCAAAAGTTTACCTATAATTGACGTTAAGCTAATGGGCCTATAATTACTAGGTACCGTGCGGTCGCCTTTTTTAAAAATGAGCGTGACGTTAGCTAATTTGAAGTCTTCAGGAATAATCCCCGTTTCCAGTGACTTTTTAAAAAGTTTTGTTAAGAGGCTTACGATAACGTCTTTCAAATCTTTCAACTGTCTAGGATAAAGCGCGTCAGGGCCAGGATCCTTGCTAACTTTTAGCTTATCGATATAATGCGCAATCTCACCTTCGTAAACAGTTACTTCTTCAAAATAAACTCGCTACTAAATGGAACGATATCGTCAACGTCGGGGACATTATTTACTTCTTCTACGGTAAAAACTGTCGCAAAAAAGTTAAAAATACCCGCCATCGCGGGTCGGAAGCGTCGGAAGCCAAAGCGAAGTTAGCGTCCACTGCAGGGCCTCTGTTATCTTTTATCGGCTTACGATTATTGACGGAGTCAAAAAACTTTTTCGGATTATGTTTACTATCCGCAGCTATAAGTATCTCAAAATTACGCTTAGCATTCCTAATAGATCTTTTAACCTGACGTCCAAGCTCGATATATCTATTAAAGTTAGCTACCGTGCCATTGCGCTTATTAAGTCTATACGCTTTGTTACGCTCGTTTATGAACTCACCTATTTTCCTAGTCCACCACTTGGAATTACCATGATTTCTAGCGCGCTTGGGCCCACGCGGAATAAACTCCCTTTCGATATTCAAAAAAACTTTTTTTAAACGCCTCCCAATGAAAATTTGCGTCATTACCCATAAATAAATTATCCCAGTCCACTATTCTCATCATGTCCGCAAAACTATAAAAATTAGCCCTACGAAAATCATGGACTTTATTATGTTACTATCCTTACTCTTTTATTGAATTAATTGAATTAATGACTTCATTCGGGTTATTTTAGGGCAGTTAAATGCTCTAACAATTATACTATCCCGATTATTCATAAAGTTACCAAGAAGTGTGTAAAATCTAGTATCGGTGTCGATATAGTCAGCTAATCCCTGATAATTAACTTCCAGGTGTATATAAACTCTGCTCCGTTTATGTGGTCATTACCAATTGACAAGGGCTCGCGAGGAGCCAAAACTGTTTTGATGCTAAGAAATTAAAATTTACATCTTCCTAAAGGGTGGCTTCCTTCTTCATATATATATATATTAGTGGTGGACCGGATATCCGCATCAATTTTAACATCCGCACTTCTGACTGCGGATGTTATGCGGATATTCCTTCTAATAAATTTACAATTAAATTAGCTTAGAAAGTAGTTTGTAAGGCACAGTCATGCACACTTCATGTAAAGTATTAATTATTAATGAACAAACAAATATATAAACCTCAAAATATAAATACCTGGTAACACAGAAAATTGAATGAAACTTGTTTCATTCGATTTTCTGTGGCTGAAACTCTTAAGAAAGTTATTATTTTTATCATAATGAAAACATTAATATTAATTTTAATTCTTATGCACAGCCTGCCATAATAGTAATATCACGAAATTTGAAAAATTATGTCATATATTAATAATTCTATATTATATTGATAGATTAACTAAATATCTGCATCAGCGGATATTGAAATTAAAGATCCGCATCCGCAGATGAAAAACTGACATCCGGTCCACCACTAATATACCTTATGAACCTTATGTTGTTTCGTGCGTTGGTCTCTCTTCACACGGAGGTCAAGCTGGTGGCCCCTCCTCTAGCTTATATATATATATGGGCTATGTCGTGGCCGATGTCGTAACACCGCTTCTCGGAGATCAGCGAAGTTAAGCGACATTGGGTCTGGGTAGTAGTTGGATGGGAGACTGTCTTCCGCGCCCAGATTATGTAGCGACCGGTGGTTCGGATCCCACGTAAAGTTGTAGGTCCCCTCGGTCATATGACCTTAGATGTTGCGAAGGAGGTTAAACAACCCCAATAAAAAAACATATATATATATATATATTATGAATCTAATTTAAAGTTTACACAGCTGAGTTACCCTCCCCTTCCCCCCACTTTTAGCCTTTAGGGTATTCCTTTCTAAACCTTATCTCATTGCTCTTGGCCCTTAACAAACTCTTTGTTTACACTGATCAATCCTATTTTTTACACAGTTGCGCTTAAGATTTTACGTTTTTCCCCTTTCATTTCTCCTCACCTTTTTAAATTTTCATTCGTTTCCTTCTTTTTCCTTTGGCACTGACACTGTCACTGCATCCCCTTGGCACATCAATCCTTCTTGCAATTGCATTTGCGAGTGTATTTCACCCCTCCCCTTGCAATTGCGTAAATTGACCCCATTCTACTAAAGCATAACCTCCTGATAAAGTTTTGAAATAAAGTGAATAA
>JAJOZX010002757.1:452500-465000 GCA_023014485.1 Bathynomus jamesi | reverse complement strand
ATTTGTAAGGAAAAATATCGATTTTTATCACAAGATCAAATGGATTATAAAAATACAAAATTTATACGGAAACTCTGTCCGGGTTTTAACACATTGCTGCCTATGGTCAGGTTTCGATATATAAAAAAATAAAATGCAAATTAAAAGTTAATAAAGTAGAAGACAAGTTTACCAAAGATTTAATGTTTTACACTTCTTATCTAAATCTGTTTTAAAGGAATTCAACATAACAGGATCGAGTTGAAAAAGACCTTTGCTTATGTTGAAGTTATTTGAAAGTTGGATAATGGCAGACTCAAGAATATTTTCTATTAACAATGTTGCTTGAATGGAATAAAACTGAAGCATTATTCCAATCAATACAGTGGGCTAACTCTGACAAATGGACAAAAAGGGCACTGGACAACTGTCCTGTTCTAACGGAATATTGATGCTGTTTTATACGTGTGTGCAAATCCTTTCCCGTCTGACCTATGTAAAAGGAATCACATTGTTTACAACCAATTTTATAGATAATGCCTGAATTATTGGTAGGGCTATTTTTACTATGATATTTTTACAATATTGTTATATGAAAATACTACATTAATATCCAAAAGTTTAAGTACATTAGCAATGCCTAAAAGCCGGGAAAAAGGAAGTACTAAAATATTTTTTGACAAAGTACGAGTGTTAATATTGACATGATAGAAAGTTCGTTTTGCCTTGTTGAGACAAGATTCCATAAACGCAGATGGATAACACAAATCACTTCCAATACCGTTGATTTTTTCCAATTCGGCATCGATGTATTCCGGACTGGCGATCCTAAGGGCGCGGAGAAACATTGATGAAAATATGGCCTTCTTAGTGGGGGTATCATGTCCCGAGTAAAAGTGTACGTAGGACAAATTGTTGTCGTTTTCCGATAGATACTAAACTTAAAACCTGGGCTTTCCCTATGTACACGCACATCCAAAAAATGGGATTAAATTGTCTTGCTCAACTTCTAAAGTAAACTTAATGGAGGGGACTTGATCATTAACTGAAGGAGGAAGCTATCCAGGTCACGATTCATGGGCCAGATACACAAAATATCGTCGACGTACCGCAACCAAGGGATGCCAACCGCCAGGATTCTCGGAATATAGGTAATTTCGAAAAACTCCATATAAATATTGGAGAGGAGGGGCGATAAGGGGTTGCTCATAGCCATCCCAAAAACTTGTTGATAATACTCGTTATTGAAAGTGAATTTACAGTCTTTGATGCAAAGCTTAATGAGTTCCAAAACAATGTGTGAAGGTAGTGGCAGGTCATACTTATGTAATTCTTGGGAGAGAAAGTCAAGCATATCGTCAATCGGCACTTTTGTAAACAATGAACAAACATCAAAACTAATCAATTTATCGTTAGTTTCAGTACGTGCATTATTCAATTTTTCCGTAAGATCCATTGCTGTTCCCTCTCTTGTCTCCGTTTGTGTCCGTGTTTTCTTCTACATTAATGAAGGGGCATGCAATTCGTATCCGACGGAAGTTTCTTACTAAGTGTCTGGAGGAGCAAGTTCTTCCCAAATCCCTGCTTCCGATTCGCCTCAGACAAATTGACGACCATCCGTTCAACAACTTCAGCAGATTAATTTTAAAGAAACATATTGAAGTCACCAGACAAAATGAGTGGTCCGCCAAACATAATTTTGTAACCGTTATTCCCCAACCGTGGATCCAACCTTTGTTTGATGAAATTTACAACGAGTTGCGTCGGAGAACTACTTCACTTCGTAACATTTTGGATCGAAAAATTAAAAGTCTCATTCGAGATAGTCAGTGGAGTAAAAAAGCAAGCTCAAAGTGTGTTTTGAACCTTTCTTCGAAAAACATTAGTGACGATGCAAAAAGTGCCCTTGGATATGGTATGTCCTTTTTTATTGTTAAAAAACCTTCGGCTTTACAAATTTGTTACAGTCTCGCGTGTTTTGAAAAACAGTGTAATCTCCCTCAGTATTTGTTTAACATAGTTAAAGGCCTCGTTTATAGTGCGGCGAATGGTAATTACGAAGATAACTTTCCTAAACGTTTTCGCAATAGCCTCTCACAATTAAAAAAAGATGGGGAGCTCCATATTACTGTCCCGTAGTGTAAATCCTTACGGTACAAAAGAGTTCGTCTCCGACGAATTGTATTCTAAACCTTGAACCCAAAATTCCTTTGTTCTGATATCACAGAGTGTGCATTCTTTCATGCGCGGAGAAATCCAATGTAATCCGTATAAATCCACATAAATCCCATTAATCCGTATAAATCCGTATAAATCCCATAATCCATTAATCCCATAAATCCCAGTAATCCAAATCTAAATTGTTAGATGCGAGGTGCATATGAAAATATGCACATCGCATGAATTCTTCGATCCCTCCGCGTCTCTATTATTGTCAGCATCACGTGATGCAAGGCAAGCGTCTATAAACATCTCAGTTTTTATATTTTTTATTATTAAATTTTCCTAAAAAACCTGATCTATTCCCATAGATAAAGCATAATTGTGTCAACCTATAGCCCACCAGATTTCCCCTAGCTCGACCTACTCGCATACCAAATTTCAGCTCTTCCTAACCCCTATTTCTCTTTTCCAAAGAATCACGCAAAAGTGATTCTCTCGATTATGAAATTCATTTGCGCCCTGTAAATTCCTTCCAAATCAGTTCCCTTTTGTATAGGTTCGACCCTCCTTCCAGGCCGCCCCCCTGGCGCCTCTCGATCCTACAATTATGCTTTACTATCAAAAGAAAAATGTAAATTCCGCGAAACCTATTTCGATCATGATTGGTTCGCCCCCGGAACTCTCCCGAAGTTCCATCTCCCAATCGAGGCAGTAAATTAACGTCGCCTCCGCTTAAATTCGAATATGGAAAACTATTATAGGCGCTTGCTGTTAGGCTCCGCCCGTAAGAGGGTGACCCTTAGTTTACCTCGTCTCCGCCTACCCCGAGGTTATAAAAACCCCGAGAGCGTCGGAAACGAGGTTCTTTGCTTTCTGACAATCTTCATAATACGTAAACTCTGTGACCTAAGTCTGTAAATATTCCTGCAGTGGCACTACCCCTCCCGGTCAACTTAGCTTCCATTTGATAATGGAACTTAACTTCAGATATATATAATTGTATATTGAGCTTTAGTCAACCTGTTCAAAGTTAATTTTACTAAGTAATTTAATTTAATTAATTTAATTTCATTTAATTAATTAAATATTATTTTTGATATAAAAAGAATTCTGTATTCAAAGTGAATTATTAAAAAGACTCTGTTAAATTGAGTTAGTCGTTTCCATTCACCGCACCAACTTTACAACCAATTGGGGTCAGTGACTTCCACACACATTGTTGACTAGGCGCGAGCGCCGAGTGCATCCACTGGTAACCCGAGAGTGACGTGTCTATTATCCTTCGGATATAATTCCGACTCCAACCAAGGGGACCAACCCTGGTATTCATTGTCCGTAGTCGTCTAAAACAAATCGAGGGCCCTTTTAGGGACGTACCCCTCGACACTGGAGGTCCCACCGAGACGCAGAGGACCCAGGAACCCCCAGGACCCGGAATTTGGGTGAACGAAGTCTTGCCCATCTCGCCCCGGGTTCTCCCTCACTCCTCTCGGAAGGCGCCAAGGCTGTACATGACGTCACCGTCTAGCCCTTGTCTCATCAGCGAGTGACCTTCAAATCGAGAGAGACGCCAGCTGATGCCACGTCACGAAGTCGCCTCAGTTTCCTCTCTCGGTCACTTCACGCGAACGTTTTTACGTTTGAGTGATAATTGAACGTAACTATTAAGTATCACTGATTACCTTTAACCCAATTATAATCTTTAAATTGTGTACACAGTTTATACACTAATCATTAACATTACTTTTGCCATCGTAATAATTCACGGTGAATGGTGACTAGTAATACTAACTACAAACAAACGTTAAGAAAATTTTAATTTTCTTTTTTTATTTTTTCACTTTGAGTAAGTGGGATCCGTGAAGTGATTTTACCACTTAATAATTTTTCTTAATTATCAAACTTAGTGTAAATTAACGTGTAATTTTAATTAATTACGTAATAGTGAAATACGCTATTATTGTGACTAAGTAGTCATTTATTATTATTTTTCTTTAACGATTTTAATAAGTGAATTATTTTAAATTCGTTTTCATTATTGAATTACCGAGTGTAATATTTTACTTTTTATTTCTGTAATTGAATAGGTTAGGTAGGGTTAGGTTATTCTTTTCATTTTAATTGTTTTACTTGGTGCTACGGAAATTACGCTTGTGACCTAATTGCAGGCCACATCCGTGATTACGATTGGGGCACGACTAGGGTACTTCCTTGCGAACTCAGGCAGAGGGTAGGATCCACCACCGCTGGAACTCACGTTGCCATCGTTAGGATCGAGGATACGGAAAGGGACTTTGTGTGGGACTCTTCATTCATTGGAGACCAACGATTCGACAATCGGATTACAAGTAACCTTTTGCTATCCCAACCTTTATTTTTTTCTTATTTCGTTTTTTTTATTACTATGATAACACCTATTTAAGGAGAGTGATAGAACAAAACTGGCATAACTTGTTTTTTTTAGCTATCACGTCGTTCCTGATATACGATATTTTAGTGTGTTACTGCAGTTGTTGAGGTTTCCTCGATTGTTTTGCGTTTGATTAAGTTAACCGAATTTTTAAACTTCTAATTTTTTTTAATTAAATAATTAGTAGTTTACTTAATTTGGACCATCCCCCCCCCCCAAAAAAACAAAACAAAACAACGCAAACACGCTGATACTATATATACTAGGACACAGCCAAAACACACTTCAATTGTTTGTTTTCGCGCGTGACGTGTATGCCACATTCCGATTCCGATTCCGATTCAGACCGGGAATTTTTATTACCACTTACACCTCCACGCCCGTCCTTCCCAAACGTCGCCGCATTCCCAACATCAACATGGCTGACACTAACACTGCTTCCACTGCTGCTGCCGCGACCGCGCCTGCCACGAATATTACGTATTCCAGGTTACTCAACTTACCGGCGTCCGTTCCAAGATTTAAGGGAACCGTCGCGGGAAAGACCACCGAGCCACTTGTTCACCACTGGCTCCACAAACTGGAAGTATATTTCGAGAATGAGAAGGTGATCACGGACAAGGATAGGATCTTGGAAGCACAACGGTTTGTAGATCTAGAAGAAGGGTCAGCATCGAAGTTTGTTGACACTAACCCCGACTTAGAAGCGGCCACTACATGGACCCAGTATCGTCGGATTCTCTTGGACAATTTCCGAGATGTCAGCGACACTCAACCATTTGTGGCCATGACGAATTTGTTCCGATTGCGTTGGCAGGATGGTGAAGATTTTATGGAGTTTAGGAATCGCATTCAAGGCACTATGAATAGTGTCATCTTAGCCCTTGAAGGAGCTTTTGATTATAAAATGTCCTCGCAAACGGCGAAGATATTGTCCTTTTCGGCCATGTATGCGAACCTACCAAGTCACCACCAAGTTAGATTCCAGAAACACGCGGATCTCACCGCGTCGTTAGCAACGGTCGTGAACAAAATGAAGGAGTCGTGTCCAAACTCAACTGATCTGAATATTCGTCAACCGAGGGAAGAACGAACCAAAACCTCCCAGTCCATCCGTTATACTACCGAACAAACAGGAAGGCCCCAGAAGCAAAAGTTTGCTTCTGCAACGCCCGCGCCGTCGAACCAGTCTCGACCAAACTCATCGCGACAGACTCCCCCAAGTTCGCCCCTACGGTGTTACAACTGCTGTCAAGTAGGACATGGTATAAAACAATGCAGGGCGGCTGCTTATTGCGATTCCTGCAGGGAATCCGGTCACCGGCGGGGAGATCGTCCCAAATGCCGGGAGAAGGGTGCACCGCCCCAGCGACGGGATGAGTGGTCCAAAGGATCTCGACCTCCCAGGAGGCCAAAGAAGAAGGGATACCCTGAGGGAACCCCCTCTTATATAACTAACCCTAACCCTAATCTATCGAACCAGGAAGTTCGAAATATTTTTACAGAATGTTTGACCGAGCTGGGATACACCAGATCACCAGCCTTAGAACTGGAAAGTCGGGAGACGACCAATCTGCCCGATGATTTTTTAGAGGACCTGCCGGCTCCAGGATTCCAGTAAGAGGACGAGCCGGGTTGCCCTCCCCAGGGGTAGCTATTCCGTTGTGGGAAAAACCAGGAGTTACTGCTCCACTTAAGGACCCCGAGGGCCCTGCACGGAATAATCCAGATACCACTGTAGTAGAATCCTTTAAGTTCCCCTTTTCAGAAATCCCTTGCATTGAACCCGAGACCTATGAGTCTCGTCCCGCTTCACAGAGAATTGTGGCAAACTCTGTTGACGTTCCCACGTCATATGTTTGCACAATTAGTAATACGTTTGAAGATGCTGTTATTCCACTTCGCGTTCGAAGTGTAGATATGTTTGGTTTACTAGACACAGGTAGCAACGCTAACCTGATTAAACAGTCTAGTTTGAATAAAATTCCGGGAGTTTCCAAATTGGAACTTTTCCCGTCGAAGGTTGTTTTGAAGAACGTTAATGGAGGAACCATACCCTCCATGGGGCAAGTTAGACTTAAACTGAAACTCGGCAAGTTAGGCTTGATGCCGATTGCGTAATCGTACAAGACTCTATGCACTTTCCTACCGACATTTTACTCGGTTATCCCTTCCTAAAAGGAAATGGTTGGGATCTTAAGTTTGAAACCAACGTTGTCCAAGTGCACGGACAACTTATTCCGTTAGTGAATACGGAGTCGAACCCAGAGGTTCGTTTTTCAACTGCTGTTGAAGCAGAGTTGAAGGTTTTTTCGGAAGATGTTCCCGATTTTGATGGAACCCTACAGGATTGTTGTAATCCTAGTAATGGAGGGATTCCATTTTTTCCGGCTTTGTCGCCGTGTGATGGTTTAGAGTCGGGTGAAAATCCCGTTGCACGCCAAGTCCGGCGTTCCTTGAAAGTTAGTTCAGAGTCTGTTCCAACCGATGAGTTTCAGTTGAGAGTTAAGGAAGAATTCGTTCTTGAGCCCAACCAACAGGTCTGCTTCCGCGTAATTGTTACCTTTAACGATGGTACTTACGTGGATCCTGCGACTTCAGTAGTCGTGGAGAATGTTCTTGAAAACCAAGTTCAACATTCAGGCTTAGTAATTGCACGCAGTCTGTGCACTAGCGAAGAGGCAACTATCCCTCTATTGTGCGCTAATGTTGGTTCCGAATCCATTACGTTACAACCTAATACGGTAATAGGCAAGGCCTATTTGGCCCAAGCTGAGCCTATTCGTATTTCTCACGACGTACGCAGGTGTACTCCTGGAGGCGTACCTCAGCAAACATTACGTGCTAATTACAAAGCATGTCTAGAGTCCGATCCCGCAAATTCTTTCCTTTGCAGCGACCCGGACTTGTTTGACCAATTATTGGACTTCTTGGTCGAACACGAAAGCATCATCGCACTCAAGGGTGATGCTTTGGGACGTTCAAACCTCGTCCCCTTTCATATTAATCTAGCGGATAACACAAAGCCCATCTACATTCCGCCATATCGCGTTCCGCACTCCCAGCAGTTGGTTGTTGAGGAACACGTGAAGGAGATGTTAGATTTGGATGTTATCCGACCGTCGGTTAGTCCTTGGTCTTCTCCGTTGATCCTGGTCAAGAAGAAGGACGGAACGTTAAGACCGTGCATCGACTACCGACGCCTGAATAAAGTGACCGTTCCAGACCGATTTCCGCTTCCCAACATGCAGGAGGTCATTCAATATGTTGGTAAAGCTAAATATTTTACCTCGCTGGATTTAGCTTCAGGGTACTGGCAGATGTCTCTGTCTCCAGAGTCACGGCCATGTACTGCGTTCACTACCAACCAGGGCCATTACGAGTGGAATGTTTTGCCATTCGGGTGCCGAAACGGTCCTGCGAATTTCTCTCGACTTATGAACATTGTGTTGTCCGGATTATTAGGGTCTCATGCCTTAGTCTATCTAGATGACATAGTGATCTATAGCGATACAGTCGAAGAACATTTCGTACGTCTTGCCAAAGTCTTCCAACGTCTTTCGAACGAGAATCTCAAACTAAAATTGACTAAGTGCCAATTTTTCCGATCCTCGCTTGTGTATTTAGGATTTCTTCTTGCCTCTGACGGAATCCGACCGGATCCCGCCAAACTTCAGGTTCTCCTAAATTACCCTGTTCCTCGAAACGTTGATGAAGTGCGAACCTTTATCGGGTTTGTAGGATTCTATCGCAATTTCATTCCTAGGTTTTCAGACATAGCCGCTCCTTTGACCAATTTGTTCAAAAAGAAGGCTACTTTTGAATGGAATTCTGAGCATCAGGAAGCCTTCACTGATCTCCGCGACAAACTCCTGCAAGAACCCATACTGCAGTTCCCGGATTTTGGTAAACCTTTTATAGTAGCCACGGACGCTTCTAACTACGGGTTAGGTGCCGTCCTACTCCAAGAAGTAGAAGGTACCGAACTACCTGTGGCTTATGCGAGTCGGTTACTATCCAAACCCGAACGTAACTATTCAGGGACTGAACGAGAAGCTTTAGCCATCGTATGGGCCCTGAAGAAGTTCAAGAATATTATCTACGGGTATAAAATAACAGTAAAAACGGACCACGCTCCGTTAACCTCGATATTTTCTAAAAAACTACCCGACGGGCGATTAGGTCGCTGGGCTCTTACCGTCCAGGACTTTAGCCCCGAATACGTTCACCGTCCCGGAAAACTCAACGTTCTCCCGGATTGTTTATCCCGAATAAATAAACCCGAAGAGGTCCGTGGAATTCATCGGATTGAGACTATTCCCAATTTCGATAGAGACACGCTCTTCGAGGCACAACGCAAGGACTCGTTATTTCTAATTTGGTGCAGCAATTAAAAGCCCAACCAAATTCGGAACTTCACCAGTTGTATGCTTTCCAGGATCAAATTTTGAATTATCAAATTTCTCCTGGGCAATACGTGGTAGAAGTTCCCGAGAGTCTTCAAGACGTGGCAATCAAACTTTGCCACGACAGCGTTTGTGCTGGGCATCCCGGAATTGAACGAACCCTAAAGTTGGTCCAAGCGCGTTACCATTTCCCACTCACGCGCACCAAGGTAACAGAACATTGCAAGGCATGCTCGGCATGTGCCAGGCATAAAGGAGCGCGTCCGCCCACCGCGCATATGCATGCGTACCCCGTTCCTGTTAGACCTTGGGAGCGCGTAGGAATGGACGTGATGGGCCCCTTTATCCAAAGTCGAAATGGAAACAAATACGTTGTCGTTTTCACCGACCATTTTACCAGGTATAATGAAATTGTACCTGTGCCTGCCCATACATCGGAGATAATTGCCAAGTGTTTACTCGAACGAGTAATTCAACGGCACAACACGCCGGTCGTGTTGCTCTCGGACAACGCTCGGGAATTTACCTCCGCGATGTTCGTAGAGTTATGCAAACGTCTCCACATCCAAAAGGTACAAATAACACCGTACCATCCGGCAGCAAATGGTCTGGTTGAGAGGCAGAACGAAAAGATCCTTAACGTCCTACGACATCTCGTGGACGCGGACCAACGTAATTGGGACGAGTGCATCTCCATGGTGCAGTGGACTGTTAACAACAACCACAGTCAACTCATCGGGGACACCCCTCATTTTAGATTGTATCATTACGATGCAAGATTTCCTTTCGACCTCCCAAACGACTCCACCGAAGAGGGATTTGACCTACAGGAGCCTCAACGCTATGCGGACGACCTGGCTCGCCATTCGTTTCAGGTTTTCGAAGATACACGACGATGTCTCAACCATGAGACCGACCGAATGGTCCACTACCAACACAAGCGGTACCCTAAGCAACGGACCGTAATACCTGGAAACCGTTGCTGGTTGGCAGGTACGAAGCCTCCGGGCCTCAGTCGAAAACTCTGTCCAAAATGGGTAGGGCCATATCGCGTCCTCGAAGACCTGGGGCATAACACCTTCACCATCCAACACTTACAAACCTTAAAGAAAAAGGTTGTTCATGCCAACCAAATTAAGGTTACGAATGAGGATCCGAATCCCCCTCAACCGAAGTCGTCCCGACAACAAGGGGATACAACCCAACCCCGCGTTACCACTACCGAAACCGAGAAGTCGGACGAGTGGGAAAACTACTAAGGCCCCCTCGGACTACCCTGTCCGTACAGCCTGAGGAAGCTATCCTTGAACCTGAAAATGAACTGGAGCCACTCCCTGCTGCTCCTTCCTCACCTTTGGAAGAAGCCCCGGAGACAACTCCAAACTTTAAAATTCTACCGGAGGGCCCCGCAGCCAGTGAGGAGCCCCTCGACTCACCATCACCACCCTCACCTATCGACGACCTTAAAACAGACCCTACGGTGACATATCGATTTCGACCACAGGAGTCGTCGCAAGGCCGTGGACTCGCTCCCAATCGCGAATACCCGAGTCACTAGAACACACACATAGCCCTTTACTCGAGCCAAGCTCCGACCCGTACCCCACTCCACTCCGTCCCTAAGACACCTACACAAGACAAGACACCTCCACAAAGCCCCTCCCTACCCCGAAAACCCCCAGCTGCCATCGACTCGGCTGCTCCAACTGCGCGAATACCCGAGTCCCTAGCCCACTACCTCAGCGACCCATCCACCTCACCCCCGTCGTCCCCCGGACCGACCTTCGGTCAAACCCAAGGTGAGACCCAAATTCCCGTCCTGGAGAACTTCTCGGAAGTAACCGCTAACACACCCAAAATTATTAATAATGTTAACTTCGGCCACTATGCTTACCTTTGTCTCCATTCTCTATCATTATTGTTATACCCTTCTTCGATGCTCAAATATACACGCTTATCTTTTTCACCCCTTTCCCACAGTTTACTCTATGGAGGGAAAACGTGACCGTGTCATCTGACACACAGAACACCCCATACTTTTTCCTTTCCAAAAACCTACCAACAGTACACCCGGTTTACCACCCGCGACATTACTCACTGTAGAACACCTTTGTCAACCAAAATTCCAAATAAGTTCCGATCTCCTCCTGTCCATCCCCCAAAAACGTGAAGCAACCCTGGATTGCCCCGAACAACCGTAGTATGATACAATTGGATCCAGTTAGTAGAATCCCCTCCGGTTGTTCTATTATTACCTCTAGCTTTATCTCCACAAACCCAGAGTACGCTCCCTTAACAACACGCCTCGTCTTGTACACCCTATGGCTCACCTCCCCCAATTCCTCTCTTCAACCTTCCTCTTGCCTCTGTAACTCTTCAACCTTCCTTTAACTATCCCCCTTGGGATCAGCAATTGGATCGTATCACCGAAACCCTCCAAGAACGGTCTCATGTCTTATCCCACGTTCAGCCCTCACCTACGTCAACGCCGCCGCTGTCTTACTAATACTAATATTATATTCATCTTCCTTGCTTGCCGCCCGTGTCGACGACTGAAGTGGAATGCCCTACTTCGGAGCCCCACCTTCGGAAGAAGCCCCGGACGGTCTGCCCCAATCTTCGGCCCCCCGTTAGCTGTCACTACACCGAGAATCAAAATTTTAATTAGTTAGCTAGCTGTACATATTAGTTTTTGTTTCTGCTTAAAACTGTTGACCGTATTATTTTTTGTTTAATTGTTACTTTTGCAGAAGAGGGGTAGTATGTCCCGTAGTGTAAATCCTTACGGTACAAAAGAGTTCGTCTCCGACGAATTGTATTCTAAACCTTGACCCAAAATTCCTTTGTTCTGATATCACAGAGTGTGCATTCTTTCATGCGCGGAGAAATCCAATGTAATCCGTATAAATCCACATAAATCCCATTAATCCGTATAAATCCGTATAAATCCCAGTAATCCAAATCTAATCCACATAAATCCCAGTAATCCAAATCTAAATTGTTAGATGCGAGGTGCATATGAAAATATGCACATCGCATGAATTCTTCGATCCCTCCGCGTCTCTATTATTGTCAGCATCGCGTGATGCAAGGCAAGCGTCTATAAACATCTCAGTTTTTATATTTTTTATTAAATTTTCCTAAAAAACCTGATCTATTCCCATAGATAAAGCATAATTGTGTCAACCTATAGCCCACCAGATTTCCCCTAGCTCGACCTACTCGCATACCAAATTTCAGCTCTTCCTAACCCCTATTTCTCTTTTCCAAAGAATCACGCAAAAGTGATTCTCTCGATTATGAAATTCATTTGCGCCCTGTAAATTCCTTCCAAATCAGTTCCCTTTTGTATAGGTTCGACCCTCCTTCAAGGCCGCCCCCCTGGCGCCTCTCGATCCTACAATTATGCTTTACTATCAAAAGAAAAATGTAAATTCCGCGAAACCTATTTCGATCATGATTGGTTCGCCCCCGGAACTCTCCCGAAGTTCCATCTCCCAATCGAGGCAGTAAATTAACGTCGCCTCCGCTTAAATTCGAAT
>JAJOZX010002757.1:392500-440000 GCA_023014485.1 Bathynomus jamesi | reverse complement strand
CGCAAACTGCTGTCTCGAACCTTCTACTTGTCAACTTACACCCGTTATATATATATATATATATATATATATATATATATATATATATATAAGTCTTATATGTGTATATATATATATATATATATATATATATGTATGTCTTATATGTATATATATATATATATATATATATATATATATATATATATATATATATATATATATATATATATATATATATAAAAGTCTTATACGTATATATATTATATATATATATATACAGGGCGTCCCAAAAAAATGTATACACACTTTAAATAATATAAAGGCAGTGTTATTAACATACATTTCATTTTCAAAATGTAATGGAATCTGCAGACATTATTTAATTGTTTTGTCAACGCCTGTTTCAAACTGACGTCCGTTCTGGTCCAGGCACTGCTGATAACGCGAAGCAATGGAATCGCAAACATCACGAAACATTTCGTTTGGTATTTGTGTGCATTCTCGTTCAATGGCTGCTCTCAATTCAGCGACTGTTGCAGGTTTTATAGCGTAGACTTTGTCTTTTAAGTATCCCATAAAAAAAGTCTAGTGGTGTGAGGTCTGGTGAACGCGGAGGGTATTCTATGAAACCCCTTCGTCCAGTCCACATCCACATCGTGCCAAGTACCACTCGCAATACTCCACTCTTCGGTCCGGATCATCTTCATTAATAGCATGGACTAATCTTGGAATGTAACTTTTCCATTGACAGCGCTTCAAAATGCGTTGGACAGACGATTCTGAAATTCCTACCTCACGACTCGCTTGCCGCACAGATTTTCTTGGACTTTGGTGATACGTTTCCAGTACTCTTTCTTGCTTTGTGGGGCTTGTCGATGTCCGTGGTCTTCCGGAACGCTTCTTGTGGACATTCTGAACAGTTCCATCTGCTTCAAACTTATCTCTAATTCGATTGATGGTAAGTCGCGTTTGTGGATCTGTTTGAAACTCCCTCCTAAACTGTCTTTGCACTTCAACTGCGTTTTCACACTTCCAGTAGCATTTTAGAATGAATTTCCTTTGTTCAAAGCTTAGTCTGACTGCCATTATTAATTCTAATGGGTTTAACTTGGAAAGAAAGAAACATCAATTGAGCTATCAGCTGTTAAAGTGTGTATACATTTTTTTGGGACGCCCTGTATATATATATGTATATATATATATATGAATAGAAACGACATAAGTGTTAAGGAACGTCTCTGCACACGAGGAGGAGAGATAACGAATAATGAAAAATGAGGCGAACCGCCCAGGAATCGAACCCAGGGCCTTCCAATTGCCGGTCGGACGCTCTACCATTATGCTACGGACCTCACTCAATCACAAATCGAAATTCTCCCACATAGGGCAGAAACCAATGCCCTGAGAGGGCACCCTCGCAAATCGTGAATATGCGCATATAACTGCAATGACCGCGCAGTATATAAATGAATAGAAACGACATAAGTGTTAAGGAACGTCTCTGCACACGAGGAGGAGAGATAACGAATAATGAAAAATGAGGCGAACCGCCCAGGAATCGAACCCAGGGCCTTCCAATTGCCGGTCGGACGCTCTACCATTATGCTACGGACCTCACTCAATCACAAATCGAAATTCTCCCACATAGGGCAGAAACCAATGCCCTGAGAGGGCACCCTCGCAAATCGTGAATATGCGCATATAACTGCAATGACCGCGCAGTATATAAATGAATAGAAACGACATAAGTGTTAAGGAACGTCTCTGCACACGAGGAGGAGAGATAACGAATAATGAAAAATGAGGCGAACCGCCCAGGAATCGAACCCAGGGCCTTCCAATTGCCGGTCGGACGCTCTACCATTATGCTACGGACCTCACTCAATCACAAATCGTAGCATAATGGTAGAGCGTCCGACCGGCAATTGGAAGGCCCTGGGTTCGATTCCTGGGCGGTTCGCCTCATTTTTCATTATTCGTTATCTCTCCTCCTCGTGTGCAGAGACGTTCCTTAACACTTATGTCGTTTCTATTCATTTATATACTGCGCGGTCATTGCAGTTATATGCGCATATTCACGATTTGCGAGGGTGCCCTCTCAGGGCATTGGTTTCTGCCCTATGTGGGAGAATTTCGATTTGTGATTGAGTGAGGTCCGTAGCATAATGGTAGAGCGTCCGACCGGCAATTGGAAGGCCCTGGGTTCGATTCCTGGGCGGTTCGCCTCATTTTTCATTATTCGTTATCTCTCCTCCTCGTGTGCAGAGACGTTCCTTAACACTTATGTCGTTTCTATTCATTTATATACTGCGCGGTCATTGCAGTTATATGCGCATATTCACGATTTGCGAGGGTGCCCTCTCAGGGCATTGGTTTCTGCCCTATGTGGGAGAATTTCGATTTGTGATTGAGTGAGGTCCGTAGCATAATGGTAGAGCGTCCGACCGGCAATTGGAAGGCCCTGGGTTCGATTCCTGGGCGGTTCGCCTCATTTTTCATTATTCGTTATCTCTCCTCCTCGTGTGCAGAGACGTTCCTTAACACTTATGTCGTTTCTATTCATTTATATACTGCGCGGTCATTGCAGTTATATGCGCATATTCACGATTTGCGAGGGTGCCCTCTCAGGGCATTGGTTTCTGCCCTATGTGGGAGAATTTCGATTTGTGATTGAGTGAGGTCCGTAGCATAATGGTAGAGCGTCCGACCGGCAATTGGAAGGCCCTGGGTTCGATTCCTGGGCGGTTCGCCTCATTTTTCATTATTCGTTATCTCTCCTCCTCGTGTGCAGAGACGTTCCTTAACATTATGTCGTTTCTATTCATTTATATACTGCGCGGTCATTGCAGTTATATGCGCATATTCACGATTTGCGAGGGTGCCCTCTCAGGGCATTGGTTTCTGCCCTATGTGGGAGAATTTCGATTTGTGATTGAGTGAGGTCCGTAGCATAATGGTAGAGCGTCCGACCGGCAATTGGAAGGCCCTGGGTTCGATTCCTGGGCGGTTCGCCTCATTTTTCATTATTCGTTATCTCTCCTCCTCGTGTGCAGAGACGTTCCTTAACACTTATGTCGTTTCTATTCATTTATATACTGCGCGGTCATTGCAGTTATATGCATATATATATATATACACATGTATTTTGGTCCACCAGGATATGTGTGTGAACGGATGTGTATGCTTTAGTTTCTACATTTTCTCTTTTTCAATACCTTGCCTTTCGCATCTTTCTCACCGCAGGCCAATGGGAAACGAGTTTGTTTATATATTTATATACAGGGTGATTCACAACGAAATGTCATAACTTCGGGAGCTTATAGCTGAGGTCATTCCTAGTCAAAAACGTTATATGAACATAGGTCCGACTCTTAACAGTTATGGAGCTATGGATGTTTGAATTTCAAGCATGTGCAATCGTAATGAACTAATGCGAGCTACACGTGCGATTCACAGACGAGCCGCGATGTGTATTGAGGTTGAGGGTAGTCATTTTGAACAGTTATTGTAAATTATTTGTTAGCTTATTCTTATTTTTAAACATTCAAACATCCATAGCTCCATAACCGTTAAGAATCGGACCTATGTTCATATGAGGTTTATGACTAGGAATAACCTCAGCTACAAGCTCCCGAAGTAATGACATCTCGTCGTGAATCACCCTGTATATGATGTAAAATAACGCAGTCACAACAAAGTATGAAGAAGGAAACCACTCTTCAAGAAGACGTAAATTTTTATTTCTTAACACCAATACAGTTTCGGCTCCTCGCGAGCCCTTGTCAATTAGTAATTACGAGTTGACAAGGGCTCGCGAGGAGCCGAAACTGTATTGGTGTTAAGAAATAAAAATTTACGGAAGAAAAGTCAAAATCAAGGTCCAGGGTTATTGAGATGCCTGGACACTCTGCATTTGAAAGATTGGAGGACATAGACAGGGGAAAAGATGGACTGAGGAAGATTGTTCCAAAGTTGACCGGTTGAGAAGATGAAAGATTGAAAATACCACTAATCCTTGCGTTAGAAAGATGGAGGTGGAGGCGTTAAAGGATGTGGCATGCAGTTATAGTTCAGAAGAACTGTCCGTTTTATGTATACTATATATATATATATATATACACATATGAAACAAAATACAACATGCGTGTGTAAATTAGTCATAAAATATTAAATAAAGCAGGCGACTGATACATTCCTGAAGGCCCCGCGTAGGTTTGGATCACGTAGAATTTTGTTAACATTCTTATGGGAAAAAATAAATACTTTCTAGGAAGGTGAATTTTGTACAGAAAGTAATAAAAAAAAATAAAAAGAAAAAGAACTCAGATTCCTCCCTTTTTCTGACAAGTGAATAACATTATATTTGAATAAAAACAATGAAGAAGAGGGATAACAACGAACTTTTATTAACCTAACCTGAAGGAGTCTATGATTTTCTTCTGGCGAGACCGAGACTCCATGTCTTTCACATAAACTTCAATTGCTCTTTTCGTGTGAAGGACAGCCTTTGATGCCCGTTCGAAATTAGGCTCACTGACAGCAAACTTCTTCATTGCTGATAAATGCATCTCAGCTGGAGGCGTTGCTTCGTCGTTGTCATCATGTCCCTCGGCTTCGGCGTCAGCTTCAGTCATCTGATTGGTTGCGCTATGAGCGAGGTTGAATTTCTGTTCTCCGTGCCAAAATGCATAGATCTGACATTTTACCATTTAGAATATTTTAATGGTTTACATTTTTTCCCGAGTAGAACTCGACCCCGTAAAATAACTGCGCGTAGAATCGATCGTCTACTGTACTCCTAAATTTAGATTATATTTTAAAATAAAATTAAAAAGAAATCAGGAAAAAACATTCTTAACAAAATTAAAATTTGTAGGAACATATTTACGCTTCAGCTTTATGAAAATTTAGTTTATGAAAATTTAGAACCTGTTATTATTTTTTAATATTTTTAATTAAAATTTTATATAAAGTTTACTCTTCAAATACACTTGAATTTCAGATATGCCATTAGACCCTATTAAATTTTAATTTAATAATAAAATCTTAGAAGCCAGTGACCCTTCTCATCTTCCGTCCGATCATGAAATTCCCTTTTTTTCCATGTGTTAACAGGTATTCATTACCAAAGCTGAGAAGGAAAGTATAGCGACAGAGGGGAAATTTAAGATATAATCGCATACCGAGATTGGAAATTATAATTGATATAATTTATATTAAGTGGCAATTATAAAGATATATAAACAGTGAAAAAGAATTGGAGAGAGATAAATAAGAAAATAACATCATCAAAGGGATGATGGTAAATGGATACGAAATTAGGAGTGAAATAATATTTATAAAGATAACGGGATTATTGTTTTTGAAAGAAGGGGAGATTGATTACCTCTTCCTTATATTCAGATGACAATTATTTCTGTCTTCGTCCATGCTCCTGAAACAGCGTGGAGAAGAAAACAATTAAAATCCCCTTCTGTAGTTCAGTCAACCCCTCTTGGGAAAAAAAAGCGCGCTTGCGTAGATTACCTTCATGAAAAATAAAACAGTCGAATAAAATTAAAGATATAAATTATTTTGCATATGGTTTTCTTGTAAGTCAGGATTACTACAACATAATTATTCCAAATAAAAATCAATATTTATGGTCTAAAATAATTTGGCAGATTGATATGTTCGACAAAGAAATATTTTTCAGATTGTTATATTAATATTTTCAAAACATATATTCAGTTTCGTTATTTAAATAAAGAGTCGTATATAAATATTTACTTAAATTTATCAATGTGTTGATAAGAACATGGATGGAGATTTATTTAAGTAAATGCTTTTCTTTCGAATAAGGTATGAGATTAATTTAAATATTCACTTCTTTTATGCTAAAAATATTTTTTTAGTGCAATATATACAGTACATTCATATATATATATATATATATATATATATATATATATACGGTATACCCGCACCAGGATCCGACCGCTGCTCATACGACTCGGAGACCCATTCGTTGACATTAGGCTATGAAAGAATGTGTTAATAACAACCAAGCACCATTTCACCACCCCAGGAAGCACAGGCATAGTGGGAGAGTGTGTGTTTGAGAGCATGCTGGACTTCACTGAAAAAGATCAGCCATGGAGGACAGTTACAGGAGAAACGGGAGTTCCAGCACTCTCACTCTCTTGCCTAATGTCCCCCCCTGATTTAGGAAAAAAAACTGGGTTTATTTACCTCGGCCAAGCAGTGTGCTTTAGAGTAGGAATGGCGTTGTTTATAATAGAAAATTCCCATAAAGAAGTAGAACAGTAATAGTAATTAACACATTAAAAATGAACACTACATTTATGGTGGCAGCCATTCTTGTATAAAAATTCTTTATGAATTTAATACAACCCACGAACTCCTTATTTATATTATCAAATATTAATATGCACTCTCATTTTGGAAACTTTCCAATTTCGACCTAGTTTATATCGGCTCGTTTTCTTCCTCCTGTTTCTCCCTGACGTCCGAATTTCCCAAAATGTTGCTCTTCTTTCTTCCCCCTACTCCAGTCCCCCGAAATGCCCGAGTGATCTGAGATAATTCACATTTTTTTCTTTTCCCCTATAGATCTTCCTGAGAGAGAGAGAGAGAGAGAGAGAGAGAGAGAGAGAGAGAGAGAGACCCAGGAATGGTTTTTTTTTTAAGTAACTTTTCATGTAATTACTGTACAGTTCGGAAAGAATCTCATTTTAGCCTTCTTATTGCAGCTTTTCCTAATTTTATATAAAATTAAGTAGGTGTATGTTTTTAAATAGGTTTTATATTATGCCTTAAATTTTATATTAAATTACCTTCAGATGTGATTACTGATCAAAATAGAAAATTTTCTGTGCGCACAATGCATATAAGCTCTAAAATTTATATAGCTGTTTTTTGGTCAAAAATATAATTATTTTTGGTTAAAATGCGCTTCGTTTGAAAAGTAAATTCTAATTAATAAATCTATGTACGAATTTAGGAAATTTCTGAAATGTACACAAAATTTCGTTTTCATTATAAATTTATTTAGAGCTTCGATTGTGCATTATACAATATAAGTTAGTTTTTAGTTAATTTTAAGTTCTGGCCTCAAGAGAATTCTATATCCAGTATGGATTTATAGATCTGAATGTGCCTAAGAAATTAGTTAGTTTATTTACATTCTTAATGTCAAAGTACTTATAAGAAAAATTGAAGAGTTCAATATAAATAGGCCCTAATGGGCTTTTACAAACATTTGTTTTGATATTTTTGGCGAGAACTCTATGCTTAGACACAATTAAAATTGTTCAGCCTACTTTTGTTTTGTATTGAATGTTATTAATTGAAATAGTTTACCGCATAAATCGTTATGTTGGTCAGTGCAAACCACACACCGTACTTTCATATCTAAAGAATGTTATTCCGTTTGTTTATAGGCTTCGATGTGTATGTGTGTGTGTGTGTGTGTATATATATGAAAGAAGTTCAAAGAAAATTCAAAAGAGCCACAAAACGGGAATTTCAAGTTTTCGAAACGAAATTTGAGAAGTGAGAAGTAAAGAGGCAAACTAAAGGAAAGAATAAGGGAAGAAAGGAATAAAGGAAGAATAAAGAATAATAAATAATAACGAATAAAGAAAGAATAAAGGCAAGAATGGCAAAAAATACGAAGAAGTGTGTAAACTGCGGTAAATTCAGAAAGCTGAATAGAGCTGGATTGTGTTTAATGGAATGCGCTGCGCACCAGCTCTGCGATTGCAAAAATGAAGCGGACCAGGCCAAGAGCTGAAAAGCATTCTATGAATATCTTTAAACGCTACGAATGCATGGACTTAGAAAAGACGAAAGACAAGAAAATGATAAATAGAACAAATAACCAAATCATAGGCATTTATGGCTTCCTGTGCATCAAGTGCGTGGAAAAAAACAAGAATATGGTACAAAGAGCAATGAAAATGGGCAATACATGTTTACTGACAGATGACAAGGAAACACCAGGAGACGCTGACACAAACGAACACGAGGCGCAGGACAACGCAATACAGGAAAGCACGCTACAGCAAGAACATGAGGAGCAGGACAACACAATACTGGAAAGTACGCTACAGCACTCTACGCTACAGGGAGATGCAAAAGTAGCCTCAGAGAATGAAATATCCCCTGTCAAAGAGGGATATAATAGGAACACAAAAGAGAAAGAGAGGGATACCAGGAACACAAAGGAGAAAGAGAAAGATACAAAGAACACTAATGAAAACTCGCCGAAGACAAAAAAAAAACACTGAGTAGGGAAGAAGTGGTGGCGGAACAGAAGAAAGCAATTGAATCGTAAGGAGATTAAACGACGGGCCATATGTGAATACTATAAAACAGGGTCGTGCATATATGGAACAAACTGCAGGTACAGTCACCCCCAAAAAATGCTTCAATATGATGAGGAATGGAAGATACACATACGGACAAAACTGGCACTGTTTCCACCTTCCTATGTGCAGATAGTCACTGACAGAGAGAAAATGCCTAAATATAGAGTGCCCATATTTTCACATAAAGGGTACCCAAAGAAGAGAACGGGGAAGAACAAACCCTATATTTATTAGAAGTAACAACAGGAGCAAGGAAACAAATTTTTTAGGGGAAATGAGAACGACAAAAGCACAGCTTGCCCTGCTAACAAGAAAGGACAGGACTCCGCAGGTATATTCCCCACACCATTACATACATCACCCCTCTATCCAACATCACCCACCGTTAATATAACCACAGTGGTATCAAGTGCAACCCCAATTCTCCAAAATGCAGCGGCCAAACCAATAGGAACCAAACAGGAACCGACATCTTCCTAGAAACGACCACTATATAGGAAAACTGAACACTGAAATTAGACCCCTAATAAATGTTTTATACTCAAATATTCAAGGCCTCTAAACTGACCATGCAGGCTGTAAATTACAATACTTATAGAATTTAGCTATCGAATCCGGCATAGATATTATATGCCTAACGGAAACACACTTGGATAAATGTGAAAAAGGCTGTGAAAACTGCATCGAGGATACTGAATTAGCATTGCTGGACTACAACATACACAGAGCAGACAGGGTGGCTAGACGAGGGAGAGGGTGTTGCATCTACGTGAGAAACACACACATGTGAACTGTAAAATTTTGCACTTATCGATGTTAAATCTCATTTGCCATGTGACTGACCAATCAACGATTTTATTCAGATCTTCCTGGATTTTACCTCTATATTCGTCATTAATCGCCCTACCACCCAACTTCCTGTTATCCGCAAACCTTTGAAACTGTACTGACTAGGCCGACATCTAAATCGTTAATATATATAAGAAAAAGCAAGGGGCCCAATACAGAACCCTGAGGAACGCCACTCGCTACATTAGCCCAACACGACTCCGCTCCATCAACGACCACCCTCTGTTTCTTCCCTCGCAACCACTCTTCTCACTAATTTATTACTACACCCCTGATTCCATGAGCCTTAGTTTTTTCAATGAGTTTTTAGTGCGGTAAGGTGTTAAACGATATTTGAAAATCTAAATACACTACATCTACCGCCCGATGACTATCGTAAACGTCAATCACGCTTTGAAAAAATTCTAAAAGATTAGTTAAGCAAGATTTGTTTCGCCTAAAACCGTGCTGCGTATTTCTAGCCAAGTTATGTAATTCTAAGTGTTCGACTATACGATCCCTAATTATTGATTCCAGTAGCTTACCTACAACAGACGTTAAACTGATTGGCCTATAATTTCCCGCCGCACCTTTATCGCCTTTCTTAAAGATAGGTGTTACATTTGCTAACTTGAAATTAACTGGTACGCACTCCTCAGAAATAGACGCATTAAAAATCTTTGTTAGCGGCACAACAATGCTTTCTTTTAATTCTTTTAGTTGTATGGGATATATGGAATCCGGCCCCGGTGATTTACACATTTTCATTTTATCAATATAGCGCATTACCTCCCTTTCACTAACCTCAATATTATCTAAAGTTTTACTATTATCAAAAGGTATTATGTCTATGACCGTAGGGATATTCGTTACATCTTCTATAGTAAAAGCTGACGTAAAAAATTCGTTTAGCAAGGTAGCCATTTCCTTGTTTTCAGAAACTAGCTCTCCGTTAAGTTTTTTCAACGGCCACAAAACACTTTTCACTGGATTCGTATTGTTAATGTATTGAAAGAATCGCTTGGGGTTTTCTTTGCCGTCACGAGCTATGGAGGTTTCAGAATCGCGCTTGGACTTTTTTATTACAGTTTTCGCTTCACGCCTTAGAGATTGTAGTTGTTCCGTAACCACAAATTGTCTTTATCGCACTTATTATAAAGAGTAGAGATAGGGCTTATAGGCTACATATCTCCTACACTAGAAGTGAACCACAAGGGCTTGTTGTTTACTTTCGCATGCTTAATTTTGTACGGTACACATTCCTAATTTATAGTCCTAAATACTGTTTCAAACGATTCCCACATTAGATTTGCGTTGGAGATCCCCATTACGTTCTCCCAATTGACGTGTGGCAATTCATTTAGAAATTTACAAAAGTCTGCATGCTGGAAGTTAGGAATTTTTGTCGAGTTAGCTGGTTTCGAGTGACTTACTCAGAGGACAAACTCTACCATATTGTGATCGCTATTGCTTAACGGTTCTATTACTTGAAGATCCGTGATTAGCCTATCATCCGTAGTTATTACTAAATCTAAAATACGGTCCAACCTCGTAGGTTCCCCAACCTTTTGAATAAGAAAGCTATCCTCGAGAAAATTAACTATACGATTACCTTTCGCGTCTCACTGCATTCTATCGTAATTCACGTTGGCGCAATTAAAGTCACCCATAACTAAGGCCTGCTCACTGCCTATTTTTCTCTTTGGTTCACAATATAACGCTTCATCTGTATCCGCTGTTTGATTTGGGAGCCTACATGTAACGGCAACAAGAAGTTTGAAATCGTTCAATTTAAGTCCTACTATAGTCGAATCTATCGGTTCTGGAATTCTGTGCTTTACTTTGTTTGTAATTGCGATACCTTCGCGAGCGCAAGGGAAATTTGAGGAAATTACGCGGGACCGTTTGAGTTAAGGCAGCCTGAAAAGAAGAGACAATATTATGAGATAGTCTTCCTAAACGCGCAGCTCCAACGTCATTAAGATGAAGTTCATCTCCGAGGAATAAGTTCCTCCTGCCGTAGAAACTGTTCCAAAAATTCACAAAATGCACTCCTTCTGTTGGCAAAGAGACTTTAGGTTAGTGTTGATATTGGTCGCCTTGCTGTAGAAATCGCTACGTTGGATAATTCGAGGAAGCATACCTGTTAAAACACGCTTATTAGTTTTTTCCTTTAGTCGCTCTAGTAAGTCCCTGTACCAGTGTACCTATCCAGCAGCTCTTCCGATCTAGAATTTAAAACGGTATTAGTACCGACATGAATTACATACGTTGTGTCCTCAGAGGTTCCGTCAAAAAAATAAAAAAATAAAAAAAATAAAAAATATATATATATATATATATAGTATAAATAAACATATATATATATATATATATATATATATATATATATATATATATATATATATATATATATATATATATATATATATAAATAAAATAAATAAATAAAGAATTTTTGTGGGTAATTCTTTTTACGCTAATTAAGGAATAGCATGGCTATGGGTCCAAATTCTCACTTAATCTATAATTTGTGCAATCTGGTAACAACAGAAAACTTGGCGATTAGATGTGTTTTCTGTCAACGACTGAATGACTTTATCTGCATGAATTGGAATGATAGGGAAATAACTCTTGTCTTGAACGCGAAACACGTCGTGGGGATCAAATTTCTATGTGGCGCATGTACACAGACCGTAAATTCTTTCGCGGTCTTTAAAGAAATGGAGATAGCAGACTCGAAAGTTACAAAAGAGAATGAAATAATGGGGACACATGGGTCCGGAATGGTCCCAACGAAAAACCGTGTGGATGAGAGAAGACGAAATAACGAATAACAGCATAATAACGAACAACAATTTAATAACGAATAACAATACAAAAAATATAATACGGAAGGAAGATATAGATGAAAGAAGAGAAATAAGTAACAGTTGCGAAGTAATCAAAAGGTTCATTGAGCGAAATGATAAAAAGATAACTAAAAAAGTAGAAAATAAACAGCCAAAGAAAAATAATGATAATGCCAAAACTAAGAACTTTGAAAATAATAAGAAAAGAAGTAGAAGCGTAAAAAATATCGTATGTAAATACTACGCAAAAGGGAACTGCAGATATCAGGATGGGCAATGCATATATGCACATCCCACTTTATGCAACACGCATTACACAAGTGGATACTGCAAATTTGATAAGAAATGCAAGTTCCACCATCTTACGGTGTGCAACACTTGTGCAAGATATGGGAGTTGCAAATACGGAAAAAAATGCCGGTACCACCACCTTCAAAGGAACGCAACGAGTGAACAGAAAAAACGAACATCAAAGAAGAGTGCCAATTTTTTAGACGCAGCCAACACATTTCAGCTGCTAAATACTATCCAGCAATTACAAAACCAGCTGACAAATATAGAAATCCGAGAGCCGGACAGAAGGTACGAACAAAGGCACTTCATGCGTTATCGGGACAACAGGTAAAAAGATAAAAAGAGGTAAATTCTAGGAGGACGACAAGGCAACGAAACCGGCACCCGCATTGGAAAACAAATCGAAACCACCTGTATGCGAAAACGAAAGAGAAAAAATAAAAATAATCCTAGCCAACATTCAAGGCCTTGAATCAAACCATTTCACGAACAAAGTTTTATACCTGACAGATTCATGTAAGAGCCGGAGCCAAATTTGCATGCTTCACGGAAACTCATCTAAAGGCCTGCCAGGCGAACTGTGAAAATTGTGAGTCCTATATTAACAAAAAAGAAATATAAGGTGTCCATAAATAATTAACCTGATTAAAGCATGCTATAACTTTTAAATAAACATTCGTATTCAAAAACAGTTTCAATTATAAGTAAAGAAACATACAAAGTTTTGATACATAGTTAATGAATTTAATAAGCTTTCACATGTGCACCCCTAGTGGCACGTAAAATGTCTAAATCGTATTCACACTCACGCCACACATTTTCCAACATTTGTGGGTTAACTGTTGCAATTGCATCCGTATTGCGTTCTCGCAATGTCCTGATATCTGGAACAACTGTTGCATAAACCAAATCTTTAACATGACCCCAGAGAAAGAAATCCAGCGGGGTAATGTCTAGTGATCTTGGGGGCCATGGGATTGGCCCGTACCTGCCAATCCATCGATTTGGAAATGTTGCGTCGAGAGTTTCACGAACAACATGCGCCAATGAGGGGGTGCCCCATCTTGTTGGAAGATGACAGTTGGCTGCCTGTCCTGCAGCTGGGGGATGGCGTAATTGGTGAGCATATCCAGGTACACAGTTGCGGAAACTGTTCTCAGCGAAGAAGAAAGGACCAATTATCTGGTCATGCATTAGTCCACACCAGACATTGATCTTCGGACTGCCCAGAATATGCTCCCTTACGGCACTTGGGTTTTCCGATCACCAAATACACACATTGTGTCTGTTGACTCTACCACTAAGATGAAACATAGCCTCGTCTGAAAAGCAGACACGTAACAAGAAGTCATTATCCTCGTCAATGCTGTTCAAAATGTCAATAGCGAATTGTTCACGTTTTGGACGGTCATCAGGCTTCAGTTCTTGATCAATTTGTACCTTGTAGGCGTGTAACTTCAAACGTTTGTGTAACACCTTGTGCACCGTAGACTTCGGTATCTTTAGTTGGCATGAATCTTGTCTCACCGATTTCCTTCGTGACCGTGTGAAAGCAGTTTGAATGTTTTCCACCGTCCCATCGGAAACTGATGGTCTACCACTGCTCTTTCCCTTTTCCACGTTTCCAGTTTCCAAGAATTTTTTCATCCACGACTTAATTAACTTCACATCAGGTGGATTCTTTCCATACTTTGTTCTGAACCTTCGCTGAACACTGACAGGAGATTTTGTTTCTGCAAGCCACACAACACATTGTGCCTTCTCTGTCACAGACGCCATCTTAACTGAACAGCTAATACAGCGCTCCTAGCGGCGAATGCGGTAGACGAAACACACCAGCACAGAAACTCTATGCGTGTACAAGATCACCTGTAAAAAGAAAACGGATGTAAGATTCGTCATTAAAACATGAGCATACTGTTTTCAGGGTAAACATTTATGGACACCCTGTACAAATTGACAACTATAACATCCTCCGAGCCGACAGAACAGTGAGGCGTAAAGGAGGATGTGCTATTTACACACACGAAAGGCACATAGCGGAAATGACTAGAAGTACCTCAAACAGCTTACATTGCCGGCTTAGAAAGAGTAAAACCGTTGACGAAAGATTTTAAGTTTGCTTTGGCGTTCAAATATTCGTCTACCGTGAAAAGTAAATTGGTTAGGAATAACGTTGCAAGAGAGGAGCAAGCCTGTGTCTACAGCATTCCCTATAAAAGTTGTGATTTAGTATACGTGGGAGAAACTGGAAGAAATATTGAAACCCGTATTAAAGAACACAAATATGCCTTCAGAAGTTGTAATACTAATAATGCCATTTTTTATCACGCCAGCCAAAATAATCATGCTATAGATTGGGAGTCAAGTAAGGTACTTTATAAATGTAATAATTATGTGATTTAGTATACGTGGGAGAAACTGGAAGAAATATTGAAACCCGTATTAAAGAACACAAATATGCCTTCAGAAGTTGTAATACTAATAATGCCATATTTTATCACGCCAGCCAAAATAATCATGCTATAGATTGGGAGTCAAGTAAGGTACTTTATAAATGTAATAATTATGTCAAAAGAAAAATAATAGAATCTGTATGTATAGAAAAAAGTATATAATTTTAATTTGTGCGAAGGTACTTATAAGTTAGACCCTTTAATGAGATTCTTGGTCAAAAAATCCCTTACGGAGTTGGGGGAAAGTGTTCTAACCTAAATGTGAATTTCTTAAAGGTCTCTGGATTGTTTCCTTACTCGCTTTTAGTAAATGTAATAATGGAATTAATAAATGTGGAAATAAATATAAATGCAACAGATGTAATAATAAAGGTAATATAAATTTAATAATTAGGGTAAAGGTAATAATAATAAATGTTAAAATAAAAACAAATGTAAATGCAATAATAAATGCAGTAATTATGTCAAAATATTAGAATCTGTATGTATAGAACAAGAAGATAGTTTTAATTTGTGCGAATGTACTTATAAGCGGAATCCTGTAATAAAATGTCCTTCCGGTGCCGGGAGAACGGTATCTAACCTAGGTGCGAATTTCTCAATGGTCTCTGGATTGTTTCCTTCTCACCTTTTTCATTCGTTTTTCGGTTTATAAGTTCTGTATAATAAAAAACAATGTAATAACCAATGTAATAATAAATTTATAATTTCTGTAATAAATAATAATGCAATATTAAATGTAATAAATTTAATAAAAAATGTAATAATTATGTAAAAAAAAAAAATAATAATAGAATCTGTATGTTTAGAACAGGAAGATAGTTTTAAATTTGTGCGAATGTACTTATAAGCGGGTCCCTTTAATGAAAATGCCCTTCCGGTGTCGGGAGAATGGGATCTAACCTAGGTGCAAATTTCTTAACGGTCGGTCCCTGGACTGTTTTTCCCTCTTGTTTTGGTTCATTCGTTTTTCTGTATCCACCCGAGGAGGATGCCAGTGGGCATCGAAACTGTTGTGGAAATAAACTCTCTCTATTAGAGTGGGTTTTTATTTTCATATTTTGACCTTCACGTAGAAAAAAGTGGTTTTTTGTATTAGCTACGTAGAATGTGTAGCAGCAAAAATTGAAAAATTAAACATGGTACTAATTGTAATGTACAGACCCCCAAACACGCCAACCTCAAAATTTTCAGATTCCATTATAGAGGTAAGAAACTTGGTAAAAGATCTACACTCTCCAACCCCAAATATTTTTCTCTGTGGTGATTTTAATTTCCCATTCATGAAATATAAAAGGATAGGAAAAAATATATGTACAGTATACACCAGGACAAGGGGGACACACGAAAAGACAAGGAGCAGGTAAAAATGCTACTAGCTTTAGCTGATGAATTTATGTTAACGCAAGAAATAACAGAAAACACAAGATAAAACAACTGCCTAGATTTGGTATTCACAAACAACAGTAATCTAATTGATAATGTAGAAATATCCCCAACTATGATATCGGACCACAGCATCATTGAAATAACAACTAATATAAAGGCAACAGGAAAGGAAAGAACACGCACAACAGAAAGAAGCAAATTCGAAATTTTTTAATTTTCACTCCAAAGCTATAAACTGGGAAGATGTGACATCCAGCATGGAAGTTATAGATTGGAAAACCATTTTCGAGGCCAAGACAACGGAGGAGATGCTAATGACGTTAGCGGAGAAGACGTTAGAAATTGTGGAAAAACATGTCCCAAAGATACAACAAAGAGGAAAGAGAAGCAGGTTCGAGAGACAAAAAAGGTCATTGTTTCAAAAGAGAAAAAGAGTGACTGTAAAATTAAGTAATTGTAAAGATAACAACATTAGAAAAATATTAAATGATAAACTGCAAAGTATCGATGTCGTCATAGAGGAACTAATCATACAGAAAAATAAGAAGACGACGCTATAGAAGCGATAAAGGCTAACTCAAAGTACTTCAATAATTTCGGAAAAAGAAAGTCGAAAAACCATGCGACTATCGGACCTTTAAAAAATGAGGACAGTGCTTTATCTGATGATCTAACAGAAGTATCTGAAATATTAAGAGCTCAGTACGAATCATCTTTCAGTATCCCAAAAACTGACAAATTGATATGCGAGAGAAACGCGTTCTTTGAAGAACCAGAGACAGCACAGTAACATCCTTTGCAGATGACACAAAGGTCAGTAGAAAAATAAGAAACCCAGAAGATAGAGGATCTCTCCAAACCGACATAAACAGAATCTACAAGTGGATGGAAGACAACAATATGAAGTTTAACACCAGGAAATTTCAGCTATTACCGTACGGAAAAAGAGATGACCTAAAATCCATGGAATATTATACCCCAAATGGACAGGAAATTCAGAGAAATTCCAGAGCAAAAGATGTAGGGGTTGTAATGACAGATGATGCGAAATTTGAAAAACAAAATAAGATAGCAGTAAACAGAGCAAAGAGAATAACGGGACAAATATTGAGAACCTTTAAACGAAGGGATAGGAATGTAATGATTCCTCTACTAAAAACCCTGATCATACCCAAATTGGAATACTGCTCGGTCCTAACATCCCCATAAAAAAAAGAAGACATTAGACAGCTGGAAGGGATCCAGAGAAGCTTCACAGCCAAGATCAACGGGTGCAAAGAACTAAATTACTGGGAAAAGTTACGCGAACTAGACCTATATTCACTGGAAAGGAGAAGAGAGAGATACACCATTGGAAAATAATGGAGAAACTAGTCCCTAATCTTACTCTGAACACAATAACTCCCCAAACAACGGTGGAAAGTAGAAACGGTAGACTGTGTCGTATTCCCAAATTAAAGGCGAGACAGGGAACATCCTTAACCCTGAAAAAAAATAGTTTTGTGGTGAGAGAACCAAACCTGTTTAATCAGCTGCCCAAAGACCTAAGAAACACGAAGGGAGTTGCAGTGAACATCTTCAAAAGAAGACTAGACGCCTGGCTCAGAACAATCCCCGATGAGCCGGGTGTACCTGGCTATGTGAGGTGGAGAGCACAAGAAACCAACTCACTACTTCACCAGGCCGACTCGAGAGGAGGGGCGACAAGCTTGACCTTCGCGAAATGATGAATCATCGCTGATGCTCTTCTACACAAGCGTCGTTCTTTATATTAATTATTAGGGCGGAGCGTTTTTACACTTTTTTCGATTTTCGTTTTGTAATAGCGCGGAAAAGTGGCTCTTCCACGTCAAAAGTGGGTGTGTAAAATCTCAGAGATCTGCAATAATGTCTTCTGCCTTCGCACGCGAGTTGAAAATCCAAAAAATGCGCCAAAATACACATTTTTTCAATATTTTCTTAGTTTTAATTTTCATCCTACCTTCTTGTAATAGCGAGAAAAGAATCCTAACGGTTTATTTTAGACTAGTTTTAAATATTTTTGTCCTGCGATAATTTCTTCTGCCTCCGCAAACGTTCCAAAATACAGAAAAATTTACATAAATGGCGTATTTTATAATGACGCTATTATGGTCAACTTTGGCCCTACACCACAGTTTATTCGTTAATTATGTATTAAGTAATGTAATTAACAATTCAATGTATCATATTTTAGTAATTTAAGAAGTTTGTATATTTGAGCAATTAAGTAATTTAGGGCCACCAATGCAGTTAACTTTGCATATGCTTGGTTTATTTTTGATGACTTATTATGTAATATGCATGCAGCTCCTCGCTTATTTCGTCAATATTGAATGTACTATATTGAAAAAATAACCCAGAACTCACCACGTGGAGGTGGCTGCATTTAGAGTTCTTTCCTGCCCGACCCAACCACCCTACCATTATCGGACTTAGGCTAGTTACACACTGTAGTCACTTTTTGTTTCCATTCTTGGCATTTTCTTTCTGGATTATAATCTTGCTCTGATAAATCTATCCCTTGCATCTGAACCGCATACTGCAGCTGAAGCCTCTGTTACCAGCTTTATATGCCGTTCAACTGCTTGGGTGTGGCAAGGAAAGCGTGGGATGAAATCAGGTACAGCTCCTGATGAGATATAGTTCAGGATGTCGGAGCATGATAAAACTTTTGTCAGAGGAGGCTCTGACAGCTCACAAGTTTGCCAGTTAATCATGTTGTAGCACTCACTGCACTGAAAGTTCAACGTGGGCAATTTAAACACTCTCACTGCTGCTGACTCAGAATCTCTTGCTTTAAGGATTCTCCTCCATCCTAATTCTCTGATATGTTTTGATTCATCGTGAATCATACTAAGGAGGACATTCTCAGGATGAGAAAAATAGGAATTTCTCTGAATAACACGATCAACTCTTTCTATACAGCGGGCACTCAACGACCTCGAGCGTTGTATCATTTGATAAAGATGTTTGGCTCCCTGTGTTGCTGAAGAATTTCTCTTGATTTGAAACCACATTGGAATATAAACTTTCATAATATAATCCACGATACACTTAAGGTTGTCTGAAGGTTCTTCAGTTGAAACGTAGAGACGAAGTATGCGGTTAGCAGTTGTCACCCATCTGGAGTGTGCCATTTTGCCTGGTTTCCTTTGAGCTAGAGAGGAAGTACATTCACCTTTTGACACAGCATCATAGATTTCTGCCAGATATTTCTGATCTGTGCTCAGATCATCTCTGTCAACTACAATTTCTTCCGCTTCACCTGCTTCAAACTCAACAACAGGTCTCTTTCCACAATCAATTAACTCTTTTCCTATAGGCCCCGTAAAACTATGAGGACCTGTTGTTTTACCATCAATGTCAGTCACTATGTGCTGCAAGGGAAGTTCATTAGTGTGAAGCAAGCAAATCAGCCACTGGAGTGCTCTCTGAAAGTGCTCTTCAATACTTCTTATCACTCCTCCTTTTGGTCCTGTATTAACTGCTGTCCCGTCACATCCAATGGCTTTAACTTTCGAAGTATCAATCTCATTTGAGCGAAAAAAAAACAAAATTGCAGAAGATATACTCTGTGCTGAGCCAGAAGCGGGAGTTACATGCCCAATATAATGCGAGTTTGGTTCTTGAAGCAAAGTGACATGTTCTGTTATATTTTTTTGATAACCTTTACTGCCAATTTTTTCTTGCACTGCAGTTCTGTCCTTTCTACCATCGAAATAGATACTCTCCATAGTTTTTTCTTCGTAATCTCTCTTTTGATTGATAGATCTCACTCTTTTTCTAGCTCTCCTTACTTTGCATCTGTCTATTACTGAACTTAAATCTTTTTCGTTTATAATTCCCACGTCTTCAAGAACAGCCGAAGCAATTATAACAGCAGACCTGTCTGACACACCAGTTCTGTCAAAAGCTATAGCCAATGATGAGATTGTCCATGATGAGATTGTTCCATCGATTGATTCTCTGTGTCGGTTCATAATCAGAATCCGCTCCTTCTGTTTCACTTGATGTTGATGACAGTGTTTCAGTTGCGGTCTTTACCGGTAGATGGTTTTGGTTCATACTGTTCATTCTCTGTTGTCTTCTAGCAATAGTTGCTAGATCTTTACGAGTTTGTGAAACATCAAGAGAGCCTATTGCCAATTTTCTTGTTGTCTCTGATCTTTAAGGAAGTCTTGTTCAATTGCTGGAACCTTGAGATAGTTTTCACATGAACACTTATCAAAAATTTCACATTTGCAAGCACTGATGTCAATAATTTGTTTTCTGCCTCATTTTGAAATATTGTAATTTAATTTTGAATGAGTCAAATCTTGTTTCCTTTTTATTGACTTTAGAAGGTTTTGACATTTTTCATGGTAATTTTTAATCATTTGAAAGACACGGTTATGAGAAACAGTAGGAATAGAGGCTGTTTTCACAAATCTTTCTGCAACTGTAGGCTCGTTCTTCGATTTTTTCAGATTCAACCTTATTTAATGAAAATATTTCATGACATCCTTATAGGTTGGGAGGCACCTCTTGTTTAGATCAGCTGGAGCCTCAAATATAGGGCAACTTGAAGAAGTTCTTGTTGCTTGAGCTGGTACTGTCATTGTGAAAAACACAGTAATTAATATAAAAATTAAGAAATTATTCCTAAAACGTAAAATATTCTTGCATTCTGCAGAAGTTTTGTGTATTACACGAACGTATTATTATGCACTAAAATATGCAGTATATGTCCACATATGCGTGTTGTCGTGTTCCAAAGATGTATTAACAGCAAGAGCAACACAATCCACATCTCACCCGGAACGTATCTAGCACAACACTGTGGGGAAGTGGGAGCAAGAAGGCCTGGTAGAGTGTTGTGAGTCATGACTCATCAGTCATGACTCACTGACTCATTGCCGTATATGGCAATGACGAGCAACACACCATACCAGGTTGTGGGAAAGCTTCTAGAACGATGTGGGAGTACTACATGACGTACAAAGTGAATTTATTAGCGTATAGGCTGAATATACAAATTACATGATTTATGCGGATTTTTCCGTATTTTGAACGTTTGCTGTGGCAGAAGATATTATCGCAGGACAAAAATATTTAAAACTAGTCTAAAATAAACGTTTAGGATGCTTTTCCTCGCTATTACAAGAAGGTAGGATGAAAATTAAAACTATAAGAAAATAATGAAAAATGTGTATTTTCGCGCATTTTTTGGATTTTTAACGCGCGTGCGGAGGCAGAAGATATTATTGCAGATCTCTGAGATTTTACACACTCACTTTTGACGTGGAAGAGCCACTTTTCTGCGCTATTACAAAATGAAAATCGAAAAAAGTGTAAAAACGCTCCGCCCTATTAATTATACTGTGTGTTGTTTTCATTTAAAATGTATATACTTTATGTACGGCATGAGAAGGTGCCCTCCCAGTGCATTCGATTCCGCTCGTATGTAGGACAAATACGGGTTGTGACAGATCGGGGACCTTGGTGCAGTGGTTAGCATATCCGACCGGCAATTGGATGATCCCGGGTTCGATTCCTGGGAGGTGCCTCATTTTTTATTTGCTCATTCTGTCTCCTCATCTTGTGCGGACGCTCTTCTACACAAGCGTCGTTTTTACATTAATTATATTGTGTGTTGTTTGCAGTTAAGATGTGTGTGTGTGTATATATATATATATATATATGTATGTATCTTTGGTTATCTTAGGTTAGCTTCCGCTCCCGAATTGTTCATTCTTACGAAGGTCAAGCTTTTCACTCCACCTTAGACCTAAAGTTTAACGTGGAATCCGAACCACGCCCCATCAGCAGCCCAGCGTCTTAACCACTAGGCCACCTAGGGTACCCAGTTATCTACCAACCACTTTCTTTATTGTGTGGAAGATGAACAGCTGGGTTTTGCTGCGCGCCGGCTGCCGTCGGGTCTCGAACCCGGGGCCGATGGATTCGTAGTCAGCGACGCTAACAACTACACCACCGAGGCGCATATGTATATATATATATATATATATATATTTCATATATATATATATATATTTATATATATATATATATATATATATATATATATATATATATTATATATATATATATATATATATATATATATATATATATATATATATATATATATATATATGAAAAATTATTTCACGAAAGTAATACGTGAAAAATATTTATGATGAATAAAACCACGAAGGAAAGGAAACACAGATGGTGCTCAAGCGCTTTCGTCTCAGTGTTCCTGAGGATGTCATTTGACGAAAGCGCTTGAGCACCATCTGTGTTTCCTTTCCTTCGTGGTTTTATTCATAATATATATATATATATATATAATATATATGATATATATATATATACAAGGTGTCCATAAATGATTACCCTGATTAAAGCATGCTATGACTTTTAAATAAATACTCGTATTCAAACACAGTTTTAATCATAAGTAGATAAACATACAAAGTTTTGATACATAGTTAATGAATTTAATAAGCTTTCACATGTGCACTCCGAGTGGCACGTAAAATGTCTAAACGGTATTCACACTGACGCCACACATTTTCCAACATTTGTGGGTTAACTGTTGCAATTGCATCCGTAATGCCTTCTCACAATGTCCTGATATCTGGAACAACTGTTGCATAAACCAAATCTTTAACATGACCCCCAGAGAAAGAAATCCAGCGGAGTAATGTCTGGTGATCTTGGGGGCTATGGGATTGGCCCGTCCCTGCCAATCCATCGATTTGGAAATGTTGCGTCGAGAGTTTCACGAACAACATGCGCCCAATGAGGGGGTGCCCCATCTTGTTGGAAGATGACAGTTGGCTGCCTGTCCTGCAGCTGGGGGATGGCGTAATTGGTGAGCATATCCAGGTACACAGTTGCGGAAACAGTGTTCTCAGCGAAGAAGAAAGGACCAATTATCTGGTCATGCATTAGTCCACACCAGACATTGATCTTCGGACTGCCCAGAATATGCTCCCTTACGGCACGTGGGTTTTCCGATCCCCAAATACGCACATTGTGTCTGTTGACTCTACCACTAAGATGAAACATAGCCTCGTCTGAAAAGCAGACACGTAACAAGAAGTTATTAACCTCGTCAATGCTGTTCAAAATGTCAATAGCGAATTGTTCACGTTTTGAACGGTCATCAGGCTTCAGTTCTTGAACAATTTTTACCTTGTAGGCGTGTAACTTCAAACGCTTGTGTAACACCTTGTGCACCGTAGACTTCGGTATCTTTAGTTGGCATGAAGCTTGTCTCACCGATTTCCTTGGTGACCGTGTGAAAGCAGTTTGAATGTTTTCCACCGTCCCATCGGAAACTGATGGTCTACCACTGCTCTTTCCCTTTTCCACGTTTCCAGTTTCCAAGAATTTTTTCATCCACGACTTAATTAACTTCACATCAGGTGGATTCTTTCCATACTTTGTTCTGAACCTTCGCTGAACACTGACAGGAGATTTTGTTTCTGCAAGCCAACAACACATTGTGCCTTCTCTGTCACAGACGCCATCTTAACTGAACAGCTAATACAGCGCTCCTAGCGGCGAATGCGGTAGACGAAACACACCAGCACAGAAACTCTATGCGTGTACAAGATCATCTGTAAAAAGAAAACGGATGTAAGATTCGTCATTAAAACATGAGAGCATACTGTTTTCAGGGTAAACATTTATGGACACCCTGTGTATATATTATATATATATATATATATATATATATGTAATACGCCTCTTTTTGAGTTCGGGAGAAGTCAGGATGTTACTCGAGAGAGGGTATTACTTTAACACTCCTGGATGCAGAAATAGTTCACTCTTCGTATTCCTACAATCGCGGAGTACGGTGTGGGCCCGTGATTTTCTTTTTCCCAGTTATCAAAGTCCAAAGAGTAGAAAATAAACACAACGGCTTACACGATTTTTAATTTGAATTTAGGCGAGATAAAGTTTAATCAGTTATAGTGAATCAAATGTTTCTTTTACACAGAACAGAGAGTTAATAATAATAATAATAAAAGTTTCATAAACAAAATATTGGTTACTTCATTGTAAGATATTAAATAAGCCAGAGACCCCTCTAAGACACGCTTTTCCGTTCTGAGTCTCCGAGCTTGTATGAGTCAATTGTTAAACTACTGCCGTTTTTCCCTACACAGTGAGACTTCAATTGAAAACCCATTAATCTTCCAATTTCCAAAAGCAATTCCCGTTAACAAACTGCAAACCCGCCATTTCAGTCCAGAGACCCATCTCCTCCAAATCTGCCTTAAGGGCGCTGATCCCCTTCTTATATAGTCAAAGGAACAGAACCTGGCGACGCCACCACGCAAGCGGTTGACGTCACCTGAGAACATTGTAGAACCAAGCGTCCCACAATCTATTTTTCCCAAGTGAAATCAAAGAAACCGTCTGCGTCACTGCGTGTGAATTCCGTTCGGAAGGAAATGAGTCATACATAGCTTGGGAATTATTGAATGAATGAAATTACTTAAAAATAATTGTCTCATCAGGGCGCGGCTTTACTTCAATTATAAATGAAATTATAACATGTAAATATATATATATATATATATATATTGTGTGTATATATAATATATATATATATATATATATATATATATTGTGTGTGTGTATATATATATATATATATATATATATATATATATATATATATATATATATATATATATATATATATATATATATATATATATATATATATATATATATATATATATATATATATATATATATATATATATATATATATATTGGAAGGCCTTGGGTTCGATTCCCGGGCGGTTCGCCTCATTTTTCATTTATTCGTTATTTCTCTTCCGCGTGTGCAGAAACGTTCCTTAATATTATGTCGTTTCTATTCATTTATATACTGCGTGGTCATTGCAGTTAAATGCACATATTCACGATTTGCGAGGGTGCCCTCTCAGGGCATTGGTTTCTGCCCTATGTAGGAGAATTTCGATTTGTGAATGATTGAGGTCCGTGGTGTAATGGTAGCGCATCCAACCGGCAATTGGAAGGCCTTGGGTTCGATTCCCGGGCGGTTCGCCTCATTTTTCATTTATTCGTTATTTCTCTTCTGCGTGTGCAGAAACGTTCCTTAATATTATGTCGTTTCTATTCATTTATATACTGCGTGGTCATTGCAGTTAAATGCACATATTCACGATTTGCGAGGGTGCCCTCTCAGGGCATTGGTTTCTGCCCTATGTAGGAGAATTTCGATTTGTGAATGATTGAGGTCCGTGGTGTAATGGTAGCGCATCCAATCGGCAATTGGAAGGCCTTGGGTTCGATTCCCGGGCGGTTCGCCTCATTTTTCATTTATTCGTTATTTCTCTTCCGCGTGTGCAGAAACGTTCCTTAATATTATGTCGTTTCTATTCATTTATATACTGCGTGGTCATTGCAGTTAAATGCATATATATATATATATATATATATATATATATATATATATATATATATTAATATATATGTTAAACACAGACCGTGCATGGAACAAGGAACTCTTCTGGGAAAATTAAATCCACTATAGTCCGAATAAGTAATGGTAAATGACAAATACCATAGTTTTTCTTTTTCATGATGCAAGCCCGACGTGAATGCAACGAGTCTTTTGCTTATATTGAGTTTCTAAATGTATCAGGGTTAGGCTGCTTTAAACCCTAGATCCATGTCCCAAAGCTGGATCCTGTCTGCTTTGCAGATAGCTGGTGAGGGAAGCTATATTTATGGACCTCTTTGCGAGAGACCCGTTGCCCACGTCGGGCTTGCATCATGAAAAAGAAAAACTATGGTATTTGTCATTTACCATTACTTATTCGGACTATAGTGGATTTAGTTTTCCCAGAAGAGTTCCTTGCAGTGTTGCCAGATGGAATTTTTAAAAATCTGATAAATCTGATTAAAAAATCTGTAGAAATCTGTAGATTTATAATATTTATCTAAATAATAATTTTGACATATTTTTATTTAATTTACTGTCTTAAGGTATTATCAATGATAAAATCTTGTATAATATTTTCTTTATTTTTATAAACTTATATAAATATGGCACTTTAACATAAAAAAAAGTAAAGTAAATGAAAGTAAACAAATTGAATTCCGTTACTTTGTGACAAAGGAAATACCTTTTGGTTATTGCTGTAATAACTATAAGAACACCGGAATACTTCTTTAATTCATACACATAAATGAAACCAAAAAAAATCCTTTTTAGATTTAAACAGATAAATATCATTTTTTTCAACAAAAACAAAAACATTCCATGCTACCATGACGTAGAGGGAATATCAACCAATCAGCGCCGATTAAATGATTTAATCGGCATGTATATCGTAGTCAGAAGCGAGTCGACTCGACTTCTGAAACTGAATACCGAGAACATTTGTGTCCTATTGATTGAGACTGTAGGCCTAATATTTCCTTGTTGTAAATTTTGGAAGTAAATAATAATGATTGCTTGCTGGATTAAAAATCTGTAGATTATGCATAAATTATTGAAAAAATCTGAAAATCTGAATTGCTTCATAAAACTGTAGATCTACAGATATATCTGTAGATCTGGCAACACTGGTTCCTTGTTCCATGCACGGTCTGTGTTTAACATATAAGTTTCTCAGGGGACCATTCTGAGTTTGTGTATATTAAACGGACGTGTTATATGCCTTGAAAAGTGGACGCTCAATGTCCCGGTTGAGGTTTAAGTTTTGTTTTTTTTGGCTAAAAATACAATAGTTACCCCTTTTTCTTTGATGTATTCAATCCGACGTGAATGCAACGAGTCCTTTGCTATATTGAGGTTCTAAATGTAGCAGGGTTAGGCTGCTTTAAACCATAGATCCATGTCCCAAAGCTGGATCCTGTCTGCTTTGCAGATAGCTGTGAGGGAAGCTATATTTATGGGACCTCTTTGCGAGAGACCCGTTGCCCACGTCGGGCTTGCATCATGAAAAAGAAAAACTATGGTATTTGTCATTTACCATTACTTATTCGGACTATAGTGGATTTAATTTTCCCAGAAGAGTTCCTTGTTCCATGCACTGTCTGTGTGTATCATATATATATATATATATATATATATATATATATATATATATATATATATATATATATATATTGTATATATAATATATATATATATATATATATATATTGTAAATATATAATATATATATATATATATATATATATTATATATATATATATATGGTATATATGGTGTATATAATATATATTGTATATAATATATATATATATATATATATATATATATATATTATATATAAATGTAAAAAATGAACAATGAATAATCAATATTCATTTTTACATAAGAACCAAAATCGCTTAACGCGAGTTTGGATAAAAAATTTATTTGTAGCCTTCTATTTTCGTTTATGTCACCACCCTACGATCTACCATTTCTATGGTTTAGTCCTATCCATTTTCCATTTTTCATTTGTTATAGAATTTATTATAATTAATTATGATTGTCTTGCATCTCACCCTCGTCCCTAGATTATGCATACACATTGCATATAACAGGATTGGAACCCGTAGTTGTACTTCTTAGTCATTAATACCCACTCTTTGTCTCTAATTCGTTCTTGTAAAATCTTCCTAATAATGATTTGTACTATACGTACAAATTCAATAACTATGACGTCACATTTTCCCGTCATTAATTTCCCTTCATTAAGTCACTTCATTGTAGCACTTCATTACGGCACTTCATTACGAGCCTCCCTTGTTAGCAGCCTCGCTGCGAGGAGGGGGCAGAGGCCCCTTGCCTCCTTAATTTTTAGATTCCGGCCTGAGCCATGGTCGAAAGAGGTCGAACCTCTACCCCTGTAAATTCAGAGCACTACCTGTACATTTTGAGAAGTAAACTACAAAAAGAGAAACTTTTTATTTTCCCCTTCGAGCCGTGCTCTCTTCAGAAGAACTTAGTCAGTTAAGTCGATAAGTTATAAAAGAAAAGTCGATAATTTTAGAATCAGAGAAAGTATCAGAGAAAGTATCAGATTATTATAGAAAGAGAAGAATTAAAAATTGGCGACCCTTTGTGCAAATTAAGAAAGAGACAACCCAAGCACCATAGAAGATATTGGCATAACAGTCTGGCGAGTCTGTAGCCAAGAGTTTAACAAGTGGCGACCCACCATTTGACCGGCTGAAAAGAATTAGAATGTTATAGAAGAAATATCCGTTGCTGCCTCCTAACTAGAACCCCCGTCGATCCGAACCACCCCAGGGCCATAGACGGAGGGGTTACCAGTCTGGCGACCCTGCCCCAGTTTAAGCACCCCAAGATTTTAAGAAGAAGATTTTAAGAAAAAGATTTTAAGAAGAAGATTTTAACAAGAGGATTTTAACAAGTGGCCACTCTTTGGCCAAGATAGAAATTACCCTGCATCAGGATAAAACCAGTTGACCGGCGTGTCACGACTTCTAGTTCGTAACATCCACCCTTGAACGGGTGTGTCACGACTCCAAGTTCTCCACGCCTAGTTTTCATCCAAGAAGAAGTAGCCAGCAAGACACGTCTTCAGGACACGTCTCTAAGGATTTCGCCATAGAAAATTTTGTTAAGTACAGAGTTTGTCTTTTTAAGTAATTTGTAAACATTTGAAAAGTCAGTATTATTAACTTATTAACAGTTAACTAGTATCAAGCCAGAATTAACACAAAACACAGTGAACACTTCAGACACGTGATACATTTTTTTAGTGAAACAGTAATTTTCACAGAAGTTAAAAGTAAGAGAATTAATTTCTGAGAATTAATTTCAGAGAGGGAATTTCAGTTATTTTCACTATTATTGTCAGTATAGAATAATTTTATTTTATGTATCAAACATAATAGTATCGTACCTTCGTGTACATTCGAGTGAAATGTTGTTTACATTTTATATTTTTGTTTGCAAATTTTTTCAAATTATTGAATTGAATTGACTTGCAAATTAAGAAAGAGAGAGTTTACAGAGAGTTTATAGAGTTTATAGATTTAGAGAGATACTTGAAGTAATTTTGAAGTAATTTTTTGAAGTCAGTTTTGAAGTCAGTTTTGAAGTCAGAAGGTTGCGCCAAAAGGGACAACCGCCCCAGAGATTTATAGAAATACTTGATAAGAGTTCAAGTTAGACAGTTTAAGTTTCAAGATACTTGACAAGCGTTCAAGTCAGACAGTTTAAGTTTCAAGATACTTGACAAGCGTTCAAGTCAGACAGTTTAAGTTTCAAGATACTTGACAAGCGTTCAAGTTAGATAGTTTCAAGATACTTGATAAGAGTTCAAGTTAGTTTCAGAATACTTGATAAGAGTTCAAGTTAGTTTCAGAATACTTGATAAGAGTTCAAGTTAGTTTCAGAATACTTGATAAGAGTTCAAGTTAGTTTCAGAATACTTGATAAGAGTTCAAGTTAGTTTCAGAATACTTGATAAGAGTTCAAGTTAGTTTCAGAATACTTGATAAGAGTTCAAGTTAGTTTCAGAATACTTGATAAGAGTTCAAGTTAGTTTCAGAATACTTGATAAGAGTTCAAGTTAGTTCCAGAATACTTGATAAGAGTTCAAGTTAGTTCCAGAATACTTGATAGAGTTCAAGTTAGTTCCAGAATACTTGATAGAGTTCAAGTTAGTTTCAGAATACTTGATAGAGTTCAAGTCAGTTTCAGAATACTTGATAGAGTTCAAGTCAGAGAGTTTTATTCCAAGTCAGAGTTTTATTCCAAGTCAGAGTTTTATCCCAAGTCAGAGTTTTATTCCAAGTCAGAGTTTTATTCCAAGTCAGAGTTTTATTCCAAGTCAGAGTTTAAGTCCCAAGTCATTTCAATGCAGTCAATTGAATTCAACTTTTTCTTTGTAAGTTAAGAAAATTTAATTTAAGGAAATGTTATCTAAGAACTTAATTCAACCTGAATTGACCGGGTTGCGTCTTTAGTTAACCTTTCTTTGTTTTGTTTAAGAAGGAAATGGACCGATTTGTCTTTTCTTTTTCATGCCATTGTTGCGTATATAAATATATAGGTAAAATGACATCTTATTGTTTGTAACCAAAACAGTTTTTACAATTGTTTGTAATGACTTTGATAATCATTGTAATGTATACGTGATAATAATAGTTTTGTAATAATTAATTAATCGATCTTGTCCCAATAACTCCTTTTAAATTACTATGCTGAGGAACATACCGTCCCTCCGTTTGTTTCAATTCTTTTAATTTTTGTTCAAAGTCGTGTGACAAGCAATCTTAAAAAAAAAGATGTAATTGTCAATTTCAGTCTTATACCCCCTGCTTAGTCACTCAATTCCCCCGAATGTCGTACTCCAAACTTTGTCTTTTTATTTTATTTTAACACCCACAACCCCAATTGAACCGTGTCAACCAGAGAAATGGTTCAACCATGGTTAATTCCTCTTTGGTACGATGGAACATAACCTCAATTTAGGTTGTGTTTTTTTTATATTACAGTATATGTTTAGTTCACTATAGTTTATAATTGATTTCTATTTTCAATTTTTATATTCTTTATATTTTTTTTTATTCGATGAATCCTGAGTAATTGTGTTGGTCGAATTTAATTAATTGTGTCAAAATATCAAATAATTCAAATTCTATCAACATTCAACGAAAGAGTATGATTTTTCTACTTAACATGCAAAAATTATTAAACCTTTTTAATATTTTTTTTTATTATATAAAAATAATTTTTAATGTAAAATTTACCTGAAATTATTAAAAGAAAAGATTGTTCGAAATGCTTTCCTTCCATTTCAATAACTTTTTTATTCTTGGCCGAAACTCATCTAAGGTTCGATTTACTTTTATTTTTAAGAGTATTATAAAATTATGTTTAGCTCATTAAAATGCATAATTGATTTATATTTTTAATTTGTATTCTTAATTTTTTTTAATTCAATTATCGTACCGATACTTCTGGTCAATGTTAATGGTTATATAGTTCATATATAGCTAGGAATGTTACTAGTCGAATTTAATTCCATCTTCAAAATTTAATTTTTAATACCGCTAGATTTACTTTCATTAATTGTAAGGTCCTCTAAGTTCGTTTTTTAATTACCTTATACGTGTAACTGATTAATTATGTAAAATCTATAATCCTAATTGAATTTTATTAATTTTGACACATTCGAATTCATTTACGTTCCGTCCCTCCAGTCACTTTTGCATTAAAACTCGTATGCAAACATCATCATTATAATACATCATAATTATTGCTTACTATATATAAATTCTCGCTCATACATTTATTAAGTTATTTTATCTGTTCCTTAAAGTTTATATATATATATATATATAAATATATAATCCTAATCCACCAATGACCCCTAATGATCTAGTTCTTCAAGGGATGAACAAATTACTCCCATATTCTACATACTATTGTACCGACTCACTCATCTACAGATGCTTCTTACCAATATTTATAGATACATCTGCACACTGACGTATAATTTCAACTATTCAACTATATATCCCATTTCTCCTTTTGAACGTATCACCAACCACTACAATCTGTACCCAATAAACATAAATACACATTTGACCACAGGTCTATACATCATCCACTACGTAATTCGATTTGTACCTACAACAGTCAATAAAAACGCATGTAAGCACACTATATATACTATATATACAAACCTTATGCTAAAATCATTGGATATCACAATAAAACTATTTCATTACGTGTAAGTGCAAACTATGCTATTTAGTCTTAATCATTTTTGCTTTCTAATATATCTTGCTTATGCATTTATTCAGTTAATTTAACAATCCTCTCAGCTAATCTGTCCCTCGAAATTGTAAGATACACACTTTGCACCTAATACACCCAAATACACACTAGACCACAGGTCTATACATCATCCACTACGTAATTCTATTTTTACCTACAATAGTCAATAAAATTAGTTATGAATTGTACTATCATGGTAACCTTGAAAATCCATGAACTTTAAAATTTATATTTTTTCCCTTTTACCTATTCATTATGAATGTAATTTTCCCACAGAAAAATAAAATTTTGCTAAAAATTTTACAATATCATTCTTTGTCTAACTTAATTGTTTGTCTAAATTAATGTATTAATCCTTTTATTCTGTTTGCATAAAATTAAAGTTTTAATCTTTGAATTTTTATATTTTATAATAGCCTCTGAGCGAGTGTCATGTTAAAAATTTGATTACTCTGCATTGTACACAACCACCCTAACTCACTTGTTCTGTATAAAAATTTGTAATGTGAAGAAAAATTCGTCATCTAACTTGAATTAGTTAGGATGTTATTTTCTCATTTGTATTGTATTAATTGTATCCTATTTTATTATTGTATACATATCATTTTAAAGGGGAGAGCAATGTAAAAAATGAACAATGAATAATCAATATTCATTTTTACATAAGAACCAAAATCGCTTAACGCGAGTTTGGATAAAAAATTTATTTGTAGCCTTCTATTTTCGTTTGTGTCACCACCCTACGATCTACCATTTCTATGGTTTATCGTATCCATTTTCCATTTTTCATTTGTTATAGAATTTATTATAATTAATTATGATTGTCTTGCATCTCACCCTCGTCCCTAGACTATGCATACACATTGCATATAACAGGATTGGAACCCGTAATTGTACTTCTTAGTCATTAATACCCACTCTTTGTCTCTAATTCGTTCTTGTAAAATCTTCCTAATAATGATTTGTACTATACGTACAAATTCAGTAACTATGACGCCACATTTTCCCGTCATTAATTTCCCTTCATTAAGTCACTTCATTACGGCACTTCATTACGAGCCTCTCTTGTTAGCAGCCTCGCTGCGAGGAGGGGGCAGAGGCCCCTTGCCTCCTTAATTTTTAGATTCCGGCCTGAGCCATGGTCGAAAGAGGTCGAACCTCTACCCCTGTAAATTCAGAGCACTACCTGTACATTTTGAGAAGTAAACTACAAAAAGAGAAACTTTTTATTTTCCCCTTCGAACTGTGCTCTCTTCAGAAGAACTTAGTCAGTTAAGTCGATAAGTTATAAAAGAAAAGTCGATAATTTTAGAATCAGAGAAAGTATCAGAGAAAGTATCAGAGAAAGTGTCAGAGTATTATAGAAAGAGAAGAATTGAAAATTGGCGACCCTTTGTGCAAATTAAGAAAGAGACAACCCAAGCACCATAGAAGATATTGGCATAACAGTCTGGCGAGTCTGTAGCCAAGAGTTTAACAAGTGGCGACCCACCATTTGACCGGCGGAAAAGAATTAGAATGTTATAGAAGAAATATCCGTTGCTGCCTTCTAACTAGAACCCCCGTCGATCCGAACCACCCCAGGGCCATAGACGGAGGGGTTAACATATATATATATATTGTATATATAATATATATATATAATATATATATATATATATATATATATTATTGTATATATAATATATATATATACAGTGTGTCCGTAAAGTCATAGTGGGATTTTAAATAGCTATATTATTGCAACGAAACATGATAATGAGATGAAAAAAAGGTAAATTGAAGAAAAACTCTAAAAGAATAACTTTATTTAACGTAGTTCGATATGGGCTCCTCTGGTAGCCCTGCAGACATCTAGGCGGTGATTCAATTCCAGCCACACACGCCCAAGAACATCAGGAGTGACGGATGCGATAGCTTCCGTGATTCGCTCGTGCAAGTGATGAATATCCCTAATGGGTACACTGTACAGTGTACACGCTTTGCTTGACGTAACCCCACAAATAAAAGTCCAAAGGTGTCAGGTCCGGAGAGCGTGGAGGCCATGGCTTCCATCCTCCTCTTCCTATCCATCTCTGTGGAAATTTTTCGTTAAGGAATTCTCGAACAACGTTGGCATAGTGCGGAGGAGCACCATCTTGCTGAAAGATGACATTATTGTCAATAAATTGGGGTACTGCAAAATGTTCCAACATAGCGAGGTAGTTTGTGTGACGTCACAGTGAGTTCCGCGAAGAAAAATGGGCCAATCACTCGATCTCGTGCTAGAGCACACCACACATTAACTTTCGGGCTATTACGCTCATGTTCAACATAGGCATGTGGACAGCCTAGACTAACTACGAGATAAAGGTTAAGCTTAGCCTAGACTAACTACAAGATACAACTTTGAGAGTTGTTCTTAAATTTGGCATTGTTTCATCTCATTATCATGTTTCGTTGCAATAATATAGCTATTTAAAATCCCACCATGACTTTACGGACACACATCACCGCCTAGATGTCTGCAGGGCTACCAGAGGAGCCCATATCGAACTACGTTAAATAAAGTTATTCTTTTAGAGTTGTTCTTCAATTTGCCTTTTTTTCATCTCATTATCATGTTTCGTTGCAATAATATAGCTATTTAAAATCCCACCATGACTTTACGGACACACTGTATATATATATATATATACATATGATGAAAAAACCACGAAGGAAAGGAAACACAAAAAGGTGCTCAAGCGCTTTCGTCTAATGATATCCTCAGGAACACTGAAGTACATAAAAGGTTACGGCCTATATATAGGTTACAGAAAGAAAAAAAAAAATAAATAAATAACATACATACACACAAAAATATATATATATACATATATATATATATATACATCTCTACACACATATATATATATATATATATATATATATATATATATATATATATATATATATATGCAATAAACGGAGAAGTAAATATAAAAATTAAAAATTAGAGGATTAACAAAGAGGCATACAGATTTGTAAGGAAAAATATCGATTTTTAGCACAAGATCAAATGAATTATAAAAATACAAATTTATACTGGAAATCTGCCCGGGTTTTAACACTTTGCCTTTTAGAGTCAAGTTTCGATATATATAAAATAAAATGAAGATTAAAAGTTAATAAAGTAGCGTACAAGTTTACCAAAGGTTTAGCGTCCTACCCTTTTTATCTAAATTTGTTTTGAAGGAATTCAAAACAACAGGATCGAGTTGAAAAAGACCTTTGCTTCTGTTGAAGTTATTTGAAAGTTGGATAATGGCAGACTCAAGAATATTTCTATTAACAATGTTGCTAGAATGAAATAAAACTGAAGCATTATTCCAATCAATACAGTGGGATAACTCTGACAAATGGACAAAAAGAGCACTGGACAACTGTCCTGTTCTAACGGAATATTGATGCTGTTTTATACGTGTGTGCAAATCCTTTCCCGTCTGACCTATGTAAAAGGAATCACATTGTTTACACCCAATTTTATAGATAATGCCTGAATTATTGGTAGGGCTATTTTTTACTATGATATTTTTCACAATATTGTTATATGAAAATACTACATTAATATCCAAAAGTTTAAGTACATTAGCAATGCCTAAAAAGCCCGGGAAAAATGGAAGTACTAAAATATTTTTTGACAAAGTACGAGTGTTATTATTGACACGATAGAAAGTTCGTTTTGCCTTGTTGAGACAAGATTCCATAAACGCAGATGGGTAACACAGATCACTTCCAATACCGTTGATTTTTTCCAATTCGGCATCGATGTATTCCGGACTGGCGATCCTAAGGGCGCGGAGAAACATTGATGAAAAAATGGCCTTCTTAGTGGGGGTGTCATGTCCCGAGTAAAAGTGTACGTAGGACAAATTGTTTGTTGTTTTCCGATAGATACTAAACTTAAAACCTGGGCTTTCCCTATGTACACGCACATCCAAAAATGGGATTGAATTGTCTTGTTCCACTTCTAAAGTAAACTTAATGGGGGGGACTTGATCATTTAACTAAAGGAGGAAGTTATCCAGGTCACGATTCATGGGCCAGATACACAAAATATCGTCGACGTACCGCAACCAAGGGATGCCAACCCCCAGGATTCTCGGAATGTAAGTAATTTCGAAAAACTCCATATAAATATTGGAGAGGAGGGGCGATAAGGGGTTGCCCATGGCCATCCCAAACACTTGTTGATAATACTCGTTATTGAAAGTGAATTTACAGTCTTTGATGCAAAGCTTAATAAGTTCCAAAACAATGTGTGAAGGTAGTGGCAGGTCATACTTGGTAATTCTTGGGAGAGAAAGTCAAGCATATCATCAATCGGCACTTTTGTAAACAATGAACAAACGTCAAAACTGATCAATCTATCGTTAGTTTCAGTACGTGCATTATTCAATTTTTCAGTAAGATCCATGGAATTTTTTACATGTGAATCAGAGATAGTTCCGAGAATGGGGGACAAGACTTTGACAAGCCATTTGGAGAGTTCAGGATCGCCAGTCCGGAGTACATCGATGCCGAATTGGAAAAAATCAACGGTATTGGAAGTGATCTGTGTTACCCATCTGCGTTTATGGAATCTTGTCTCAACAAGGCAAAACGAACTTTCTATCGTGTCAATAATAACACTCGTACTTTGTCAAAAAATATTTTAGTACTTCCATTTTTCCCGGGCTTTTTAGGCATTGCTAATGTACTTAAACTTTTGGATATTAATGTAGTATTTTCATATAACAATATTGTGAAAAATATCATAGTAAAAAATAGCCCTACCAATAATTCAGGGATTATCTATAAAATTGGGTGTAAACAATGTGATTCCTTTTACATAGGTCAGACGGGAAAGGATTTGCACACACGTATAAAACAGCATCAATATTCCGTTAGAACAGGACAGTTGTCCAGTGCTCTTTTTGTCCATTTGTCAGAGTTATCCCACTTTATTGATTGGAATAATGCTTCAGTTTTATTTCATTTTAGCAACATTGTTAATAGAAATATTCTTGAGTCTGCCATTATCCAACTTTCAAATAACTTGAACATAAGCAAAGGTTTTTCAACTCGATCCTGTTGTTTTGAATTCCTTCAAAACAAATTTAGATAAAAAGGGTAGGACGCTAAATCTTTGGTAAACTTGTATGCTACTTTATTAACTTTTAATCTTCATTTCATTTTTATATATATCGAAACTTGACTCTAAAAGGCAAAGTGTTAAAACCCGGGCAGATTTCCAGGATAAATTTGTATTTTATAATTCATTTGATCTTGTGCTAAAAATCGATATTTTTCCTTACAAATCTGTATGCCTCTTTGTTAATCCTCTAATTTTTAATTTTTAATTTTTATTTTTACTTCTCCGTTTATTGCATATATATATATATATATATATATATATATATATATATATGTATGTGTGTAGATATGTATGTATATATATTATATAATATATATATATATAATATATATATATATGTTTGTGTATGTATGTTATTTATTTATTTATTTTATTTTTTATTTTTTTCTTTCTGTAACTTATATATAGGCCGTAACCTTTTATGTACTTCAGTGTTCCTGAGGATGTCATTAGACGAAAGCGCTTGAGCACCTTTTTGTTCCTTTCCTTCGTGGTTTTATTCATCATAAATATTTTTCACGTGTTACTTTCGTGAAATAATTTTCATATATATATATATATATATATATATATATATACAGTGAAACCTCGTTAACTCGAAGTCGAAGGCCTGAGAAAATCACTTCGAGTTAACCGATATTCGAGTTAACCGATCGTGAAAGAAAAATGCTCTTCTCATGCTATTTTTTGTTCTCAGCCATGCATATTAAAACAAGGAAAATACGAAAGAATAAAAACATGTTAGGTTTAATAAAAAAAATACAGTATAAGATATTCATATACAAACAGAACACTAGCAATATACAAAGTATGTAATTACTGAATTCTAAAAAGTAAATTACAGTCTTTAATTGAAAAAGTTACATTCTATGTATGTAATTAATAATAGAGGGAACAACTTATGTGGGTAAATTTTATTTTTTTATTAAAAACTCAATAATTGATTTTTGCTTAGCATGGGATTTATTACGAATAAAATTTTCAATTTTTGCGAGAGATTGAAGGCACTCATCTGCTCCTTCTGATGCTTGGATTTTCTTCACCGCATAGAGATCTAAACACTATTCCATGACGCCTTTTGAATCGTTCAAGCCATCCATTACTGCACTTAAAATCTAAAATTTCTAATTTCGTTGCCATTTCATCAGCTTTGCTCTGAAGTATGGGACCACTGACAGGAAAATCTTTAGCACGTGCAACATTAAACCACTTCAATAGCGCCTGTTCTAAGCTTTCTTCTTTTGCTAAACGCATACGTTTACCTTTGGGAACAAATTGGTGTTGCGTAAATGCTGTTTTATTTTTTTCAGAGTTTCTTATCCAAGTACTAAGCGTATTTGCTGGAATACCATTTTCTTTAGCAATTTGCAACTTAGACTTTAAACCACGCTCATCTTCAAGCAGCGCTTCGTACTTCTGCTTGATATCTTTGGTGTTAAGTTTGCGCTTACTCATTTTGAAAGGGGCAGTAAAAAGTCTCTAAATAAACCGCACAACTTCCAGCGACGGCGATGGAAATACGACTGAATATCCTGTATAGTTTTAAGCCTTTATATATAGTACAAATACAGTACAGTATCTTATAAAAAGGATCAGTGATACGATTCGAATGTATCAAAGCAATGGGCGGCATCGTCTAGATTCTAGAAGATTAACACTTCGAGGAATTAAATATTGTAACGACTCTCCGGGCAAAGGGATCCACCTCACTATCCCCCTGGGACAAGCCTTCTTCTCCGAAATTAATAAGCAGGTATACACAGGATTGGTGATACGATTAGAATGTATGAAGGCAATGGGCAGGATCGTCAGAAAATTAACACTTCGAGTTAAGTATATGAAAAGGTCGCTCCGGGTCTTCAAATTCACCTCGAGGTATCCGGTTTTTCGAATTATCCGATTTCGAGATAAGAGGAGTGGAAGTATAGTATTTTCTATGTAAATTAGCAGGGACTTAACAATTATATCGACTTATCCGAGATTTCGAGTTAACCGAGTTCGACTTAACGAGGTTTCACTGTATCTATATATATATTGTATATATAATATATATATACTGTACGTATATATATATATATATACTGTATATATATATATATATTATATATATATATATATATGATATATATATATAATATATATATATGATTATATATATATATATATATATTGTATATATATGCATATATATATTATATATATTGTGTGTATGTATATATATATATATATATATATATATATATATATATATATATATATTGTGTGTATATATATATATATATATAATATATATATATATATATATATATTGTATATATAATATATATATATATATATATATATGAAAAATTATTTCACGAAAGTGACACGTGAAAAGTATTTATGATGAATAAAACCACGAAGGAAAAAGAAACACAAAGGGTGCTCAAGCGCTTTCGTCTAATGACATCCTCAGGAACACTGGAGTGAAAGGACAGATCAAGGCAATATATAGGTTACAAAAATAAACATACATACATACATATTCACATATATATACATATATATATATATACGTATGCCGAATTGGAAAATATCAACGGTATTGGAAGTGAGTTGTGTTACCCATCTGCGTTCATGGAATCTTGTCTTAATAAGGCTAAACGAACCTTCTATCGTGTGAATAATAACACTCGCACCTTGTCAAAGAATATTTTAGTACTTCCATTTTTCCCGGGCTTCTTAGGCATTGCTAATGTACTTAAACTTTTGGATATCAGTGTAGTTTTTTCATATAACAATATTGTGAAAAACATCATAGTAAAAAATAGCCCTACCAATAATTTAGGCATTATCTATAAAATTGGGTGTAAGCGATGTGATTCCTTTTACATAGGTCAGACGGGAAAGGATTTGCAAACGCGTGTAAAACAGCATCAATATTCCGTTAGAACGGGACAGTTGTCCAGTGCCCTTTTTGTCCATTTGTCAGAGTTATCCCATTGTATTGATTGGAATAATGTTTCAGTTTTGTTTCACTCTAGCAACATTGTTAATAGAAATATTCTTGAGTCGGCTATAATTCAACTTACAAATAACCTTAACATGAGTAAAGGTCTGTTTCAACTTGATCCCGTTGCTCTGAATTCCTTCAGAATGGATTTAAACAAAAAGGGCAGGTTGTTAAATCTTTGGTAAAAAATTTGTTTTTGTCTGTTGTTTCCCTTACAATTTTATTTTCAATTTTTGCTGTATGAGTGTATGTGTATGTATGTATGTGTATGTGCGTATGTGTGTGGTCATTGCAGTTAAATGTGTTTGTATGTATATGTGTGTATATGTATGTATGTATGTGTGTATATGTATGTATGTATGTATGTATGCAGTTAAATATATATTATATATATGTATATGTGTATGTACCTTACCTTACCTTACAACCTCACAAAGGTTCTGCGGGATGATTTCTCATTTCGTGAAGGTCAAGCTTGTATATATATATATATATATATATATGTGTGGGTGTGTGTGTGTGTGTTTGTATATATGTGTGTATATGTATATATATATTTGGGTATGCGGGTATATATGTGTACGTGTATTATTTGTAATTTTTTCAAGTTATATTATTTTTATTTCTTTATTCTTTTGCGACCTACCGTTTTCTCAGACAATAATTATAAAAACAAATTTGGTAATTTTTTTTCCCTTATGCATATATATATATATATATATATTCTGTATATATTGCGTTTATATTTCGTATATATACCGTAAATATGTCGTATATATATTTTATTGTTCTTTATATATCATCTAGGGATCATTTTGTTTTCCAATTTATATTTACTTGTATTTTTGTATTCGTTTGTGACTATAATATGCATATGTGGTAATTTTTCCCTTATAAATTGGTGTGCCTCTCTTAAAATTTATCTTTCAATTTTTATTTTTTAATAATGTGACATATATATCAATTTGGCAGCATCTATTAAATCGATTGTAAAACCTCCCTCTTGAGCTTGAATTGGTAGACTCCACTTACAATATTTATATTTATTTTTATTTCTTTATTCTTTTGTGACCTGTTCCATAAAAAAGCCATTTGAATTTATATGGAAGGTCGGCCAAAGTGCTAAAAGTGTCTTTATATATATATATATATATATATATATGTGTATATATATGTATATATATATATATATATGTATGTATATGTATTTATGGGTTTTTTTATTTGCCTGTTTATTTCTTTATGATTATTTAGGCTGTGACATATATATCACTAAGGCACTATTTTGTAATTAATTTTTTCTCAATTTATATTTATATTTATTTTTATTTCTTTATTCTTCTGTGACCATATAAATGTTGGCTCCTCCCACAATTTTTTTCTATGCTTACTATATATATGTATATGTTTATATATATATATATACGTATATATATATATATGTATATATATGTGAATATGTATGTATGTATGTTTATTTTTGTAACCTATATATTGCCTTGATCTGTCCTTTCACTCCAGTGTTCCTGAGGATGTCATTAGACGAAAGCGCTTGAGCACCCCTTTGTGTTTCTTTTTCCTTCGTGGTTTTATTCATCATATATATATATATATATTATATATATATATATATATTATATATATATATTGTATATATATATATATGTATATATAATATATATATATATATTGTGTGTATATGTATATATATATATATATATATATATATATATATATATATATATATATATTAGGGTGGTCCACAAAATGGAAGTATTTTAAATTCTTCCTCCCAGGGTTTCATTATGTTCCTTTTCCCAAATAACTTCTCTGAGCAAAATTTGGATTCAATCGGTTAATATTTAGAGGTGGCTCAACTACCCCCAGAAGTCCACATTCATGGCTTCTGGGTCCCCCCCATATATATGGGTATTATTCGCTTGTTGGCGGGGGTATCATGGCTGACCAGGCCACTCATTGTTGCCCAGCTAAGATTGTGGACTTGTTAGAATCAGGAAACCTCTTTCGGTGCTCATCCACCACACTTAAGAGAAACTGGAGTTGATCTTCTCCTTTCGTCAGAGTTCCGCTGAAGGTCTGAATGAGAGCTACTGCCCTTTCAGCATGATCATTAACTACTTTGATGTTTCCTATGATTCTTTTAGCTTCTTGGAAGTTTTCATTCTCCTCCCAGGTGCTGGGGTCATCATCAAGAAAACTAATATTGATCGGTAGGGCCTTAAGAAGCTTTAATGAGTTCTTTGTGGCAAGAGTTTCTAATTTCAGTGTTGCTTTGCATTCCTTGAGTCTTCTTCTCTTTGAGAAGTCTAATGACCCCTCCTTTTCCCTCATACACTGGACCATGATTCCCTTGGTGTCTGGTACAACAATTTGATCGAAGAGAGCAAGGGCCACCAGCTCTTCTGATAAGTACCATAGGTGGTTTTCAAATTTCTTGAGAGCTGCTTTGGCCACTTTCTGGTCATGATAGTCCTTTAACTTTTGGATAAGATCCAGATCATTCTTGGGAGCTTGTGATGGAATAGGAGCAGTGATCCAGCTTTTTAAGTAGATTAGGACTCCAAAAAGGGTAAGGGTTTTCAGGTCTTTCTTCTCTCGAGGAGTCAGGGTGATTTGATTTCGAAAAAGCCACATTTTGATGGCATAGATAACTTTAGCCATCCACCTTGCATAGTGCGTGCCAGCAGGACGTTTGAATGTGTAACTTTCAATTTTTTCACCAAGAAAGATCAAAGAAAGTTCCAAAAACTCTTTATAGTCATCTCGAAAATTTCCAGTGGCCAGATGTTCTTTGGCAAAGGCAATTATTTCATTTCTGAAAGGATCAACTTGCTCCTTCATCTCATCATCATCCTGTGATGTAGAGAAGGTTTTTAAATCAATGTAGTCCCACATAGATTGGAACCTTTTGAACAAAAGTGGCTCAGGGGCAGAAGATGAACCATGGACTGCTTCAAACACTCCTCCATACATGACTTCCATGCAATGATGCCTACAGGCAAAATAGAAGAGTGGTCGACCAAGTTTCTGTTCCAGAAGAACGCATGCTCCCCTGTTTGTTCCTGTATTTGATGCTGTAGTATCTGATAACATTCCGATTATTGACTTATCTATGTTCCCTTCGGAAAGAAGATTATACACTGCAGCTGATTGAGCTTCCCCTGTTCCACTTGGTAGTTTGGGAACACCAAGCAGTTTTGAATCACCTGATTCAACTGAAGAGACAAGAACTGGGAGTCTGTCTACCTTTTCATTCTTGGCAAGTAGATTAGGGATCAACTTCCCATCCCAGTGGACAATCGAAATACTTGGACTAAAGCTAGCTTTAATGGCATGGGTTATTTGCCTTCGATGCCTCTCTCGGTGCCTTTTGATTGAAGAACGAGAGATGTTCACCTCTGAAAGATCTTGACCAAGGCTAGATGCAGTTTCAGCTAATACAAAGGTGTCCCTCCTGTCACTGATGCCAGTCCTGTCCAGAGCAGCAGCCAATTCAGGAGATATGATATTCTTTGCTGCCTTTTTCTTTGGTGGAGTTGGTCCGCTGGTAGATGGGGGATTAATAAGGTAATCTTCATCTTCTCTTTCTGACTCACATAAAGACTCAGAAGAAGAACTTCCCTGATCTAGCATAACTTCCTGTGAAGCAGCATATTTTTCTTCTTCAGCTTTCCACTTCCTATTTACCAATTTCATTTGCTTCTCAGCAGCTCTCTTTTCTGCCTTGTCAGTCACCATATCTGCAGAGACCATTGATCCCACTCGTCCCGCTTTCCTTTGTTGGATCAAGAACTGCCAGTCTTCTTCATTTTTGATTAAGGTAAAGGCATCAGCATGGGCGACATCAAATTGGTTCTCCATTTCTTCCTGAAAGGTTTTCTCTTTTTCTAACTGAGAGTTGCTTTTCCTCCCAGCATTCTTCTTAATCGCTTTCCACTCCAAGTGTAGAGCCTGAATTTTGTGAAGAATGTGGTCTTTCCTTTGAGTAGGGATTCGGGCTCTCTCCCAGAAGAGACGCAATTCTTCAAAAACAGCTTCTGAACTAGGTTTGATCTCCTTCTTCAAGACTTGATGATGGTGGAGGAATATGCGGAGGACCTGGCCACGGGAAGGCAGCTTGGCTCCAGTGATTGTTTCCTCTGACTTTTTCATTAAGTAAAATGTACGTTTATTTGACATTGCAAAACCTGTAAATTTAATAAATCTATTTGAAAGAAAAATAATCATTAGTTAATGTATCTGTAAATAATGTTTCTTTTAATTATTCACTATATTAATAAAGGGCATAATGGTATACAAAAAACAGCTTTGAGCCACCCCTAAAAGTTAATCGATTTGCCTTAAATTTTACATGAAACATTTTATAGCTAAAAGGAACCAGATTATAGCCTGGGAGGAAAGAAAACTGAAATTCGATTTTTACCCCATTCTGTGAACCACCCTAATATATATATATATATATATATATATATATATATATATATATATATATATATATATATATATATATATATATATATAGTATATATATATATATATATATATATATAATATTATATATATGTATTTCTACCTCGTGGTGTACGGACGTTTTGTTTCCGCTCTGTGTAATATCGAAATAACTAGTGTTTATAAGTTCAGCCGTAAATTCTATCTTATACCAGTGTGTGTATTTAATACCAGTGAATTCGCGATAATAAATTATTAAATGAAAGCCGGTGGCATATAGCTTGCACAACGAAGAAACATCAAATTGAAATATAAATTTAAAACACTTCGAACGGAAAAACAGCTCTGAGATTGTACACTAGGCCTAAGAGGGAAAAAGGTCAGTGCCATAAAAACGAAGGTCGAGTGATCGAAAGAAATTTGAGAAGCGAGGAAAAAAAAAAAAAGGAAAATAAAGGAGGAAATAAAGAGGAAAATAAAGGAGAAAATGGCCAAACATTCGAAGAAATGTGTAAATTGCGGAAAAATCAGAAAACTGAATAAAGCCGGATTATGTGTAATGGAATGTGCCGCATATCAACTTTGCGATTGCAAAAACGAAGCAGACCAGACCTCGGGGTTAAACTGCATTTTGTGCAATACCTTTAAGCACTACGAATGCATGAACTTAGATAGAAAAGACAGGAAAATGGTAAATAGAATAAATAACAAAATCATAGGACTTTGTGGTTTCTTATGCGTCAAATGCATGGAAAACAATAGAAAATTAGTACAGAGGGGAACACAAAATGTTGAAATAGAAGAATTAAGTACAGCAGCTCTACCGACAGAAAAACATGAAACAGAAAACGCCTACACAACCGAGAAGGAAAAAGAAAAAGAAAACACACTACAGGGAGGGGCGAAAGCAGCCTCAGAAAAAGAGGTACCCACGGCAGAAGAGGGAGATACGAAATACACACCAAAGAAAACAACCCCACTGAGTAGGGAAGAAGTGGTGGCGAAGCAGAAGAGGAAATCGAATCACATAAAACACAGAGGGAATTTAAACGACGGGCCATATGCGAATATTATAAAATAGGTGCGTGCAAATATGGCTCAAACTGCATATACAATCACCCTACAAAATGCTTCTATATGATGAGGAATGGGAAGTGCAAGTACGGACCAAACTGCAACTTTTTTCACCCTCGTATGTGCAGACAGTCAATTACTGAGAAAAAATGCCTGAACATAGAGTGCCCGCTTTTTCACATAAAGGGTACGCAAAGAATAGAACGGGAAAGAACAGATCATATTCGACATAGAAGAAATAGCAAGAGTAATGAAACATATTTTTTAGAAGAAAGACATAGAAGAAATAGCAAGAGTAATGAAACATATTTTTTAGAAGAAATGAGAATAATAAAAGCTCAGCTTGCCCTTCTAACAAGGAGAGACAGAACGCCGCAAACATATGCACCACAACATTACGCACATCACCCCCCTATTCAACACCACCCACCAATAATACAACAACAACAGTGGTATCACGGGCCGCAACCCCAATACTCCCAAATGCAGCGGCCCAACCAATAACACCAAACAGGAACCGACATCGACCAGGAAACGACCATCATTTAAGAAAATCGAACACGAAGATTAGAAGAAACCCGGTAAATGTATTATACACAAATATACAAGGCCTCTATACGGACCATGCAGACTGCAAATTACAATACTTGCAAAATTTAGCTACGGAAACCAGCATAGATATCATATGCCTAACGGAAACACACTTACATAAGTGCGAAAAAGGCTGTGAAAACTGCATCGAGAATACTGAAATAGCATTGCTGGACTACAACATATACAGAGCAGATAGAGTGGCTAGACGAGGAGGAGGGTGTTGTATCTACGTGAAAAACACTTACACATGTGAAGTGAGGGTAAAGAAATCAAACAGCACAGTTGAAGTTATTATATTAGAAGTAAAAGAACTGAACCTAACCATTATGAACATCTACAGACCACCAAACACCACAAAAAGTGAATTCCAATTTGCTACAAATGAAATAGAAAACATATTAAAATTACTTGAAACTCCAGCAACAAATATTCTAATTTTCGGAGATTTTAATTTCCCATTCATATCATGGAAGAAAAATGACGAAGTTATATATGTTGAGAAGTTTCATGGCAACATTACTAAAGATGACAGAACCCAAGCAACAATGCTTTTAGATATTATGGAACATTACGCCCTTACCCAGGAAATCTGTGAAGCCACGAGAAAGGAGAACGTTTTGGATTTAATGTGGACAAATAACAACGAGATAATAATAAATAAAAAAGTAACGCACACAAAGTTCTCCGACCATAACCTCATCGATATACAATTGAAGTTAGCACCTAGAGGTCCGAAAACGCATCCCAGAGAGGCAGATGGAATATTTGAAGGCTTAAACATAAATTCAAAGAAAGTAAATTGGGAAAACGTAAATAAAGATTTAAAGGAGGTAAATTGGGAATTGCTACTACACGAGAAGACTCCACAAGAAATACTATGTATAATAGAGACGGAAACCAAACCTATAATACTGAAACATATTCCAGAGAGACAGGAAAGAAACGTAGCAAGCTCGAGAGGAAAATCAGGACTCTATTCAGGCAACGAAGACAAACCGTAAACATCTCCACAGATGCAGAACTGATGCAAATAGACTCAAACTAGAGAGGAAACTTGGCGAAATAGAAATGGACCTAAAGCAAACATTCATACATAAGACAAACGAGGAGGAAAACAAGGTAGCAGAAAACATAAAAAATAACCCAAAATACTTCTACACTTTTGCGAAAAGGAAAATGCAGTGTAAAGAGAGTATTGGACCGTTGATAGACGGGGAGGCCGAATACA
>JAJOZX010002757.1:377500-385000 GCA_023014485.1 Bathynomus jamesi | reverse complement strand
CGAAGGAAAGGAAACACAAAAAGGTGCTCAAGCGCTTTCGTCTAATGATATCCTCAGGAACACTGAAGTACATAAAAGGTTACGGCCTATATATAGGTTACAGAAAGAAAAAAAATAAATAAATAAAATAAATAACATACATACACACAACATATATATATATATATATACATACATATCTACACACACATACATATATATATATATATATATATATATATATATATATATATATATATATATATGCAATAAACGGAGAAGTAAAAATAAAAATTTAAAATTAAAGATTAGAGGATTAACAAAGAGGCTTACAGATTTGTAAGCCTCTTTGTTAATCCTCTAATCTTTAATTTTTAATTTTTATTTTACTCCTCCGTTTATTGCATATATATATATATATATATATATATATATATATATGTATGTGTGTGTGTGTAGATATGTATATATATATATATATATATATGAAAAGAAGGATCAACACAACGGCAAACATTTTCATTTATTTGTACATCAGACGTTTCGACAAATCTTTTGTCATCATCAGTGAGTTAAGTCTTAAAACCTTAAAACAAAATTGAAAAGTGAAAGTTACATCAATACAATATTAAGACCATTAAAATTAAAACCTTAAAGCAAAATGAAAATTGCATCAATACAAAATAAAAACATTTAAATTTCATCACTATAAAAACTAAAATTAAATAAATTTCATCACTATAAAAACTAAAATTAAATTACCTCAATAGGTAAATACACAATGTTTACATCCACCTCCATACTTGGCAAAGTCTAAGAGAACACTAGGTGGTCAGAGGATTAGAAAGGGTTTATCTGTGAAACATGGTTGGTTGTCAAAAGAGTCGTAATTTGTAGGATGAGCTATTATTATTAAGGGAGGGTTTGTTTCTATAGATTACAAAGATTCTAAAATTCGGAGTTCTGTAAGGTTATTGGATCTAGTTAAAATTTCAAACTGAGTTTGTGAAGGGGATGGTCGTTTTCATTACTGTGGTTTCTAATGCGGATTGTGGAGGGCTACTGAGGGACGGTTGGTACGGACTGACAAGCCCAAATGTTGAGAAAGGCGCACCTCCAGTTGGAGTTGAGTGCTGCCAATATACGCAGCCTTACAGCTGTCGCACGTGTATTTGTAAACAACATTGGGGCATACAGTTTTGGGGAATTCATCTTTGAACTTTAAAAAATTTGATAATTTAAGTGGGTTGACGAAGGCGAATCTAAAATTTATTTGGGGATAACTAGACTTGAGTAGTTTGGACAATTCACCTCGAATACGCAATGATAAATAACCATAAAAAGGTAATTTAATATATCTGGTTTCTTTTTGTACTGTAGTTACGGGGAGTTTAGTATCAAAAGTGTTATTTAAAAATTTCTTTAATTGGTTATCGAATAGATGAGAAGGGTAGTAATTGTTAATAAGTACTGTTTACCTTTCCTGGATGTTTTAGTTAACGGGCCCATAATAAGTTCCATACTTCACTATTTCGGAAACAAACTTTTACTGGCTTGGGAACCAATTATTTAAGTTGTATGTTTTATAAATAAGATTAGTGCTATAGTAACATTATTAACAAGAAGTTACCGTATTTGTTCGGATTACTTTTCGTTAAACGAAGAATTTAAATTTTTAAAACAGTACTTTATTAACAATTACTACCCTTCTCATCTATTCGATAACCAATTAAAGAAATTTTTAAATAACACTTTTGATACTAAACTCCCCGTAACTACAGTACAAAAGAAACCAGATATATTAAATTACCTTTTTATGGTTATTTATCATTGCGTATTCGAGGTGAATTGTCCAAACTACTCAAGTCTAGTTATCCCCAAATAAATTTTAGATTCGCCTTCGTCAACCCACTTAAATTATCAAATTTTTTAAAGTTCAAAGATGAATTCCCCAAAACTGTATGCCCAATGTTGTTTACAAATACACGTGCGACAGCTGTAAGGCTGCGTATATTGGCAGCACTCAACTCCAACTGGAGGTGCGCCTTTCTCAACATTTGGGCTTGTCAGTCCGTACCAACCGTCCCCTCAGTAGCCCTCCACAATCCGCAATTAGAAACCACAGTAATGAAAACGACCATCCCTTCACAAAACTCAGTTTGAAATTTTAACTAGATCCAATAACCTTACAGAACTCCGAATTTTAGAATCTTTGTACATCTATAGAAACAAACCCTCCCTTAATAATAATAGCTCATCCTACAAATTACGACTCTTTTGACAACCAACCATGTTTCACAGATAAACCCTTTCTAATCCTCTGACCACCTAGTGTTCTCTTAGACTTTGCCAAGTATGGAGGTGGATGTAACATTGTGTATTTACCTATTGAGGTAATTTAATTTTAGTTTTTATAGTGATGAAATTTTTAATTTTAGTTTTTATAGTGATGAAATTTAAATGTTTTTAATTTTGTATTGATGCAATTTTCATTTTGCTTTAAGGTTTTAATTTTAATGGTCTTAATATTGTATTGATGTAACTTTCACTTTTCAATTTTGTTTAAGGTTTTAAGACTTAACTCACTGATGATGACAAAAGATTTGTCGAAACGTCTGTGTACAAATAAATGAAAATGTTTGCCGTTGTGTTGATCCTTCTTTTCATCTGTAAGCTCCGGTTCCCTAAGGAGAAGTCAATAGCTTTGATATATATATATATATATATGTTTGTGTGTATGTATGTTATTTATTTATTTATTTATTTTTTTTCTTTCTGTAACCTATATATAGGCCGTAACCTTTTATGTACTTCAGTGTTCCTGAGGATGTCATTAGACGAAAGCGCTTGAGCACCTTTTTGTGTTTCCTTTCCTTCGTGGTTTTATTCATCATAAATATTTTTCACGTGTTACTTTCGTGAAATAATTTTCATATATATATATATATATATATATATATTGTATATATCGTGACCGGACAGCTCATACCATGACAACACATACCCGGACAACACATACCCAGACAACACATACCCGGACAACTCATACCTAGGATTTGTTTATAAAAAACCTCTGAACAGGTAGCTAGAACAACGTGAAAAAAGTGTTAGCAGCTGACGAGGAAGCTTCTAAACAGTGCCCAGAGCTGGGCAGTATTTAAATACATTTGTATTTATATACGTATTTAAATACATTTGTGTATTTAGAACTGTATTTATAAATACATTGTTTTTCATGTATTTAAATATAGTATTTAAATACTTTAATGAGTATTTAAATACAATGTATTTAAATACTCAAAATATAAAAATGTAAATACTTTTACTGGTTTAATACACGTTCTGTACTAGCACAGTACGACGCGTCGACAGTGTAGTACAGCATGGTTCATGTTTCAACGTGTCAGTTCAATCAGTTGTGTGCCACTCTTAGTCGAAAGCGGTTGATTTCTTTATCGTGTGCGTGTCATGGCTTGAACAAGCAAATCCGGTGAATCAAGCAGTGATATATCTGCAGATAACAATTTAGTGCACCCTCTGTTTGATGGAAAATACTTTAAAATTAAATCTAAAGATGGTAATAAGGTAAAGTGCACCTGCTTGCTGTGTAAACACGAAGTCTCTGCTGCAAGCAATGCTACAACGAATCTGTACACTCATCTGAAGGTAAGTGTTTTTTAAGACAAAAAAATATCTTGAAATTGACCGAAATCGTACAAAACGGCTCTGCCTTAAGTGGGCCTGTGTAACTAACTCGTTGCAATCAATCCAATTTGCGATGGAAAATTCATTGATGAAAAAGCTTTTAAAATCGTCTGATCTATCGAGTGGTGTATTTATTTCGAAATTCACCGTGTCCCCTAAAGTAGAAATTTATCAAAACATGAATTAGTGAATGCATATGTTAAAATTTGTATGTATTTAAAATGTATTTACAAATGTATTTAAATACAATTGATGTATTTTGTATTTAGTATCTAAATACATTTGTAAAATGTATTTAGTATTTAGTATTTAAATACATTTCTCCCATGTATTTAGTATTTAGTATTTAAATACATTCAATGTATTTATTGCCCAGCTCTGACAGTGCCTGCATCCTCCAGCGCAGGACACGTCAACGCGAAGAGGCGACGTCAAACCAAAACATCAACGCGCTGGTGGCCAAACTTCCTCAAATCTCCGTGCAGCGGGCTGTCTACGGTTGGCCAGACTGGCAGTCGACGGCCTGTTGCGTGGCACGGTCAGAGTGCCGATCGGCTCCCGGGGCCGGACCTATTTTCAGCGTGCTATTTTTTCAATTACAGGGAGCAATTGCGTGCTCCCCGAACTACTCTTACTCTCTGGCGACATTAAGACTAATCCAGGCCCCACTACAACTTACACATGTCACCATACACAAAGACATAGACACAATAGCACCATGAGACACATACAGAAGTACTGTATAATATTAACATATTACAGTACAACGTAGATGGCCTCACAAACAAAATCATGCAGCTTAGGGAATTCGTACACAAACAAAACATTCACATAGCACTTATACAAGAAACAAAACTAAAACGCACACACAAAACACCCACCATCCCTGACTTCACGGCGATCCGTCAAGATCGTACTGGGGGTAACGGGGGTGGACTCATCACTTACATACGTAAAAGCATTAGCTACACTGATGCTACCCAAAACATTACAAACACAATCCAAGCAGATAACACGATAGAAATACAGGCAGTTAACATTAAAACACGCGCAAAACACAACACCACACTAATCAACATTTACATCCCACCAGATAGTTCACCTCAGGTGCCAGCCAATTACAATCCACAGTTACACAATCTTGCCTCTCTCACTAATGTCATCTTAGGAGGAGACTTCAACGCCAAAGACACTAGTTGGTACCTGCACAACCAAAACACCACCAGAGGCGCCAACATAGCCACACAACTAAACAGCCTCTTCATTCTTAATAATACAGAAGAACATACACACATACCACATCAAGCAGGATACTCAAACTCCTCCCCAGACATAACGTTCTGTTACCCCTCACTAGCAACACATACACAATGGAAAACAGAAAAACAACTGTCATCAGACCACCTGCCCATCATCATTACAACACATTCTACACTCACTTACAGAAATTACAAGAAAGCTGATTGGGAACAGTTCAAAATACAGACTGAGGAACAATTCACCACATTAAACAGCACACCCATCATAAACATCAATACAACACTCAAGACATTTAATCAGATTACACTGGTCAACACTCATTTTATTGCCAGTCATATTAGAGTGATTTTGGGGTAACTTTGTGGTGCTGATTCCGAATATGACATCGGTTTTGCTAGATTGGCTCTAATTTATGAGATAATTGGTACCCCATTGAAACACGTAAAAATGCAAAAAATTTAATGTTCAGGCGGAGCCTACTTACAAATCGCATTGAAATTGTCTCAAATCATACAAAAGTAAACACATGAAATACATAATGGCATTTTATTCGGTCTCACCATCTAGAATGTTCCGGTAGTTTCCCATATGCACGCGTTATGGTTACGTTTCCTATTAATTGAGGGTATTCATTATCTCAAGAACTAGAGCCAAATCGGAAAAACTACTTTCATTTTGGAATTCAGCAGCCCCAAAATACCCTAAATTCGTACGAATTTCCTTGGCAACGAAAAAACATTTTTTTGTTGTTGACCTGTGTTATCAATAATGCAAACAAATACATACCCAAGGGCAACATTAGGAAATACAACCCAAATTACACTAGAGAAATAGCCCACCTCATAAGGCAACGTAACAACCTCAAATATAACACACAAACACCACACACAGAAGCCATAAAACAGCAGATACAACAGCTCAACACAGAAGTAAACAACAAACTCAAAGAAAAACAAACAGAAACATTCAGGGAATTCATAACAACACTAAACTACTCCACAGATACATCTAGGCTATACAAGACTATAAACAGCATTACCCACTCTAACAGCGGCATTCACACCTCACACGCGGCTATCTGTCGCAGCCAAAATAATATCCCAACATACACACAACAAGCTAACATTCTAGTTAATCACTACGCAAAGATAAGTCACTTAAACAGAGACAACAACCAGAAACACGCAGACAGACAAACAGCCAGACACAAGAAAACCTCCAGACTCGACACGACCATTACACTCTTCAATACAGACCAGACCACCAAGATCATCAAAAACATTACGAATTCGAAGGCTACTGGAGCAGACAACATATCTAACATACATCTTAAACACTTAGGCCCACAAGGAATACTAGCTTCACAAATATCAGCACATATTCATACCAACACTGTATTATTCCTGACATATGGAAACAAGGTAAAATTATTACACTACTCAAACCAAACAAAAATCCAACAGAACCAGCTTCCTATAGACCCATTACTTTACTATGCACACCTTCCAAAGTAACAGAAAGACTAATCTTACAAATCACCAACCCACACATTCCACTATCGCCTACTCAACATGGATTCAGACCTCACCACTCAACCACGACATTACTCACTAACCTCACGCAGCACATCATGAATGGCATCAACTCCAGACGACCAGCTCAACGTACACTGTTAGCAACAATAGACATTAGTAAAGCATTTGATGCTATCCCACGCTTCCCTCTCATAAACAAAATACTCAACACAAACATGCACAATAACACCAAAAGGTGGCTGAGCAACTATCTCTCAGGAAGATACTCACATGTCACATTTAATGGCAAGTCATCCAAAAACAAGCTTTTTCCGAACGGGGTCCCTCAAGGCTCTGTTCTCTCACCAACACTCTTCAACTTATACATGCATGACATTCCAACACCCATAGATAACAAGCTTACCTTATCATCATATGCAGATGATATCACTCTAACATCCACCCACAACAACATCGACACCGCTACAAATAACCTACAAACATACATAAACAGTATACAAGACTGGCTCACACACAATAGACTCAAAGTAGCGCCCACAAAATCAACCATCACCTTGCTTACAAGCAAAGAACACCAGGTAATTCCACAGCTTACACTAAACAACATCAACATTCCACACACTCACAGAACCAAAATACTTGGTGTCACATACAACACATCATTATCTTTTGCAAACCACATTCAGGACATTAAAACCAAATGTACGTCAAGACTTAACACACTTAGGGTACTAACAGGCACAAACTTTGGACACCAGCAGGAAACAACATCACTCATATACAAACAATATATTTGCTCAGTTATGGACTATGCTAGCCCGTGCTGGGCACCCATTATCTCAAACACACACATAAACACCTTACAAACAATACAAAACAACACACTTCGTATCATTACAGGATGCACTCAAACAACACCAATAGAACACCTGCACACAGAAACAAAAATACTAAAAGTTAGGGAACATTTAGACATGAGGGGAACACAATTCATGGCAGCAGGGACAACTAACCCACAACA
>JAJOZX010002757.1:0-372500 GCA_023014485.1 Bathynomus jamesi | reverse complement strand
GGAAAATTAAATCCACTATAGTCCGAATAAGTAATGGTAAATGACAAATACCATAGTTTTTTTTTTCCCTTTTTCATGATTTTAGCCCGACGTGGGCAACGGGTCTCTCGCAAAGAGATCCCATAAATATAGCTTCCCTCACCAGCTATCTGCAAAGCAGACAGGATCCAGCTTTGGGACGTGGATCTAGGGTTTAAAGCAAACCTAGATCCTACACTCAGATGTCCCGGTTGAGGTTTAAGTTTTGGTTTTTTTGGCTAAAAATACAATAGTTACCCCCTTTTTCTTTGATTTATTCAACACGACGTGAATGCAACGAGTCTTTTACTTATATAGAGGTTCTGAGTGTAGGATCTAGGTTTGCTTTAAACCCTAGATCCACGTCCCAAAGCTGGATCCTGTCTGCTTTGCAGATAGCTGGTGAGGGAAGCTATATTTATGGGATCTCTTTGCGAGAGACCCGTTGCCCACGTCGGGCTAAAATCATGAAAAAGGGAAAAAAACTATGGTATTTGTCATTTACCATTACTTATTCGGACTATAGTGGATTTAATTTTCCCAGAAGAGTTCCTTGTGCCATGCACGGTCTGTGTTTAACATATAATGTTCTCAGGGAACCATTCTGAGTTTGTGTATACTAAACGGACGTGTTTCGTGCCTTGAAAAGTGGACGCTCAATGTCCCGGTTGAGGTTTAAGTTTTTTTTTTTTTGGCTAAAAATACAATAGTTACCCCCTTTTTCTTTGATTTATTCAACACGACGTGAATGCAACGAGTCTTTTACTTATATAGAGGTTCTGAGTGTAGGATCTAGGTTTGCTTTAAACCCTAGATCCACGTCCCAAAGCTGGATCCTGTCTGCTTTGCAGATAGCTGGTGAGGGAAGCTATATTTATGGGATCTCTTTGCGAGAGACCCGTTGCCCACGTCGGGCTAAAATCATGAAAAAGGGAAAAAAACTATGGTATTTGTCATTTACCATTACTTATTCGGACTATAGTGGATTTAATTTTCCCAGAAGAGTTCCTTGTGCCATGCACGGTCTGTGTTTAACATATAATGTTCTCAGGGAACCATTCTGAGTTTGTGTATACTAAACGGACGTGTTTCGTGCCTTGAAAAGTGGACGCTCAATGTCCCGGTTGAGGTTTAAGTTTTGTTTTTTTTGGCTAAAAATACAATAGTTACCCCCTTTTTCTTTGATTTATTCAACACGACGTGAATGCAACGAGTCTTTTACTTATATAGAGGTTCTGAGTGTAGGATCTAGGTTTGCTTTAAACCCTAGATCCACGTCCCAAAGCTGGATCCTGTCTGCTTTGCAGATAGCTGGTGAGGGAAGCTATATTTATGGGATCTCTTTGCGAGAGACCCGTTGCCCACGTCGGGCTAAAATCATGAAAAAGGGAAAAAAACTATGGTATTTGTCATTTACCATTACTTATTCGGACTATAGTGGATTTAATTTTCCCAGAAGAGTTCCTTGTGCCATGCACGGTCTGTGTTTAACATATATATATATATATATATATATACATATATATATATATATATATATATATATAATTATTATCGATATTATTAAAATTAGTAAAAATTATTATTAAAAATTAATGACTGGTGTAATAAAATGGTAATGTCTTAGTCAAAATATCTTTCTAATTTTACGTTTATTCTTTCTTCCTTTCAGGTGATGCCCCCTGTTGCTCCATCTGACGTCTGATGTCAAACAACATGTTTACCTTAATGTACTGCAGGTTCATCAGGTCTCAGAGAGAGGGAGATTTTGAACTCTATGTCCAAGTGCTTGGTGAGATATTCCCATGGTGTTTCGCTCTCGACCATCCAAACTACGCACGGTGGCTGCCAATACACGTGAGAGACGTCATGCAGCTGAAAGACAAACATCCAACAATGTACCCTGAGTTTATGAAGGGCAACTTCGTTTTACAGAGGTCACAGAACCGGTATTCCATGATGGCGTAAGACCAATTACATGAACACTCAAACAATCACATTAAGGGAGATGGAGGTACATCTGGCCTTTACGACGAGCCGATTGCCCTCATATGGATGCTAGCTTCTCCTCAGCGCGCAGGCATCATCTCCACTTATGAGGACTTCATATCATGGCACCACACGTCGAGTTCCTCCTCTCATCACGAAGAAGCACAGAGCCTCCAGATTCGTTTTCACAGCGACGTGAAGTCTCTGGTGCAAGTCCTAAAAGAGCATGGCAACCTATTCAGTGACACAAGTTCTTACCTTATTACCCTTGACAATAAATTGGTCATGGATGCATGTGTGACCAACTCGTTAAAAGATGCTCATGAGCTCGGATCTGCCATGTCCAATGATTTCGTCAAGACACGCTTCATTGATGCCTCAAAGGCCATCACTGAAACTATCCAGCGTAATGGACTGAACACGTTCAAAAGAGTACCTGACAAACAAAGATGCAAAAGGTCAAGCTCTCAAACAACTCAGCCTTGGTCACTCAGTTGTTCCTATCTGTGCAATCACTACCAGATGCAGATGTTGATGAGTTTTTCATGTATGAAAACCAGAAAAAAAAACATCAATAGCTGTTGCTGGTCGTGTGCGAACTGGTACGAAGTCCGATCTCCTGAAATGCTTCGAGGAGGTCAATGAAAAACCAGATGGAGACTCAACAATGAAAGTCTTCGATGGTCCTGCTGTAGTCCATTTTATTCAACCCGCCCAAACCGTAAGCACGGTGAATATATGGAGAAGCAACTAGTGCATTTGGAAAATCTCGTGTCTCTGGTTGTGTGGATTGTATGGACTGGATATGGGATATCTACCCTGAGAGAAGCCTGAAAGACCAAGCTCATGAGAATCGAGATGGTCCAAGGAAAATAATTGACTCTAAGATTCCCATCAACCGAAAAGAGTGGAGTGCCATCCTCAAAAATGCAGAGAACAAAACAGAATTCTTCACACTCATGAGTAAGCGGTTAGCTGAGGAAGACCTGCGTGTGCAACTCATCACAACACAAGAGGAAAAGGTCCTCACACAACCACCCTGTGACACGGAGGGTCTGGAACCGTGTAACCATCAAGAAGCTGACACGAGGATGATCCTCCACCTCAAACATGCAGCTCAGCACGGCCATGACAAAGTATACCCCCGCACAGTGGACACTGATGTCATGGTTGTCGCAATCTCATCGTTTCTTGAACTGTCATTGTCTGAACTATGGGTGGATTTGGGACTGGAAAACTCTTCCAATGTTTCCCCATTCACGTGCTAGAGTCGCAGCTCGGTCCAGAGTTGGACTTACGCTTCCCTTATTCCTTGCACTGACAGGCTTCGACACAACATCGTACTTTGTAGGAGTTGGCAAGAAGACAGCTTGGGAAGTGTGGAAGCTCTTTCCGGAACTCACGGATAGCCTACTCGCAATATTGCGTGATTCCGACTGCTTCACCATGGAATCTGTACCTATGCAGATAATCGAACGTTTCATTATCCTACTTTACAGTAAGTCTTATGGAGCTGCTACCGTGAATCAAGCCCGGAGGGAGATGTTCTCACGAGGGAGCAGAACCCTCAAAAATATCCCACCTACCAGGCAGCTCTATTTCAACATGTGAGACGAGCTCTGGGGGTGATGGTCGAGGATGAGTCTGTTGACGATTAATGCGAGCTTGTGATATGCCAGCAAAAAAAAATTAGACTGAAACGAACTTAGATGTAGCTCGTAGCGTAAACTAACCCACTTTTTGTTATACTCTTTATACTTTTTTTTATCCTCTCCTTACTTGCATGCCTGTAACTCTCTTTACTTGCATGTCTGTAGTTTGCATGGTATGATAGTGTTTGAGTTAAGACTGTGTTTGCATGGTTTGTAAGCGTTCTTATTTTACTTCTTTTCATCTTTCACCCCTTTCCTATTCTCTTCGACTATTTTTCCGACTTGTCGGCAGTGGCCGGCGGATGATGATGATGATAATGATGAGTCTTTCTTTCTCTTTTTCTGAATGAATTTTAACCCAGGAATGATAGGTTTTGCTACTTACTTAACCCCTTATTCTCTTCTTTTAACCCCCTACTCTCTTCTTTCTCTCGGGCTAACCTTACAGTGGATCTTAGGATCTTTGTTAGCCTTAGCTTCTGTAGATTTGTAGATCTGTAGATCGTCAGTACGGATTCCGCAAGAGATGCTCTACTGGCGATCTTGCATATCTCTTTGACTCTTGGTCATCCTCCTTTCGGATTTCGGTGAAACCTTTGCTATTGCGCTTGACATATCAAAAGCTCTTGATAGAGTCTGGCACAAATCTTTAATTTAAACTGCCCTCCTTCGGTTTCTATCCTTCTATCTGTGCCTTCATCTATAACTTTCTTTCTGCCCGATCTATAGCCAGGGGCGGATCCAGAGCGCAATTTTGGGGAAAGCGGTTATCTTCCAGAACCTGAGATTATAATAAATTGTTAGGCAACTGGTGTGACAGAATTGCCAACGATTATCACATATTCGTTCTGCCTACAGAGAATGCAGGAAGGTATCTATTTTTGGTCAAAAAAGTCAATTCCATAAGATGACAGTAAGCTCCACTGAGGCATAAAATTAGCGCAACGACATTTACATTACTATTTTGTTAAGCATCATCATTAGATGCAATTAAAGAAAAATATATATTAAATGACTCACTTTTGAACGTCACTGTGCTCCTGTATGCACTCTTTTGTCCAGTATATCAATGGATCCCTACTTTCACGATATCAATATGAAACTAAAACTCTATGTATTCATGTACACATTTTGTTCAGCAGCTGTGCCTTAAATATATACAAGAGTTACAAATTGCAAGTCATGGCACGGTCACATTATCAATAGTAGTCCAGCAGTTGCCAGATGGTGGATTACAAATACCTCTGAAACAACTGCACATTGATTGAAAAGCACATCAAAATTCTGATCTGCTTATTTTTCACGCCTAAGCCTTGGTCAGTTTTTTCCCAGCTGACAACAGTGTGGTGGCGAGCGGTATCAACAAATTGAGGCTATCATTCTACACGCAGTGTGCACGCTCAGAGAGAGCGTTCCCTTATAAATTACAGAAAACTTCCCGAAACTGTCTAAATGAAAGCAACAGCGATTATTTTTATAGGATGCTTCACTTTAATTTTGTATTATCTTTTCTTTATGTTTTCGATCTCATTTGTTTCACTTTCTTTACCTTTAAGATTTGGAGACCTCATGGTTTAAGGGCGGCGATCGCCCCCCCTCGTCCCCCCTCTAAATCCAATGCGTCGCTCTCGACAGTCACACCATGCTTCGCGAAGGAAGGCTATGGTACACCTGACCTCTGATCTTTTCCCATCTCTGATTGGGGCAGAGAAAACCTTACGGCTTACAAAGCCTCAAAAACTCATCTGTCTACTCGTCACAATCTTCCACACGACTATCCCCTTGTCTTCAACAATACACAACTCAATCCTTCTTCTTCTCTTAACATTTTTGGCGTTTTCTTACTCTCTTTCCAAAACCGCTTCTAAGAGGTTTACTGTACTGTAATGTACCAGCTCTGCAGTTTCGTTACCTCAACTCAGTTGCTCTCTCTGTACAGGGGTATTGTCCGCCCCTGTATGGTGTACGCTCCTCATGTATGGGGTGGCTCAACCCACACAGCCGTACTTCACCGATGGAATCAAAGGCTTTTCGTCTCATCAATTCCCCGCCTCTTACTGACTGTCTTCAATCCCCCTCGTCCCCCCTCTAAATCCAATGCGTCGCTCTCGACAGTCACACCATGCTTCGCGAAGGAAGGCTATGGTACACCTGACCTCTGATCTTTTCCCATCTCTGATTGGGGCAGAGAAAACCTTACGCCTTACAAAGCCTCAAAAACTCATCTGTCTACTCGTCACAATCTTCCACACGACTATCCCCTTGTCTTCAACAATACACAACTCAATCCTTCTTCTTCTCTTAACATTTTTGGCGTTTTCTTACTCTCTTTCCAAAACCGCTTCTAAGAGGTTTACTGTAATGTACCAGCTCTGCAGTTTCGTTACCTCAACTCAGTTGCTCTCTCTGTACAGGGGTATTGTCCGCCCCTGTATGGTGTACGCTCCTCATGTATGGGGTGGCTCAACCCACACAGCCGTACTTCACCGATGGAATCAAAGGCTTTTCGTCTCATCAATTCCCCGCCTCTTACTGACTGTCTTCAATCCCTCTCGTTTCGCCGCAATGTTGCCTTACTCTCTCTTTACTATCGCTATTATAACGGACACTGCTCTTCTGAACTCTCTAACTGCATACCTCATCTTTTACGAAGAGCAGGTAGCGCCATACTTTCGACACATTCTCATCCTTTTCTGTCCAACTCTCTAATGCAAAAGTTAATCGGTATTTTCAATTTTTCATCTACTCAACCGGTCAAATCTGGAACAATCTTCCTCAATCCATCTTTCCCCGTGTCTGTGACCTCCAGTCTTTCAAACGAAGAGTGTCCAGGTATTTCGAAAACCCTGAACCTTGATTTTGGCTTTCTTCTTCTTCTGTTGTGGGGGTGGCGTTTTTGCGGGCATTCGCCCTTGGCCCCTTCTTCCTGCATACAGGAAATTTCTCCAACTTTCTTTTTATTGTTCCACTTTATGAGGTATTGAAAAAAACCAGGTTTTCCGAAACCAATATCAGATAAGAAGAATCAGTGAAGTTCCGGACTTTGAAAGTTTTTTTTAATCGGAAATTGTAGACCTATTTGTAGACTTTAATTATATATAAAATTTAGCTCTTTACGGCAGCCGAATCTTTTGAAAATTTTTACATATGTGCGCAAGTATGCAGAAAAAAATAATATCAAATAAAATACATAAAAGATGCATGAAAAACGCCCTACCATTTAAAGTTTCAATTTTAAATATATTAAATAGTTCAAATTGATGGGTCATTTATCACCATCCATATCATTCATCTGTATAAAAATGAATTAAGATTTAAAAATGGCTAAATTTGAATCTCATCAGCGTTACTTCATTCTTCCAATCTCTTTCCATGCAGAAAGGAACGACTTACCTCTAGCAATCGTGGCTTGCCAGAAACCTGAGCAGAAATTAATTATTTTCAAATGGTTGAAGTAATAGCCTTTACGAGTGGTCTTCGACCTTTAATAATGACAGAAAACCTTTAAAATTGTCTAATGAGTCATTGCACAGACGGATAAAATTGAAGAGAGTAAATAGAGAGCAACCGGAGTGGGATATGTAACCAGTGGAACAGATCGCGGATCTTTTCGGTTTAGAGCACTGTGAAAAAACAAAAAAAATATTTCTTGGTTGAAAATATATATATTTGTTAAGAAAAGTACATTCTTCATTCGAAAAATATATTATTTGAACGTAATATTTGTTATAAATTATATTTTTATTTACAAGCGTAAAATTTTGGGAGAATGAACTTGGCATCAATCACTCTACTGTGGTTCATTATAACAACTATTTGAGAGAGGGAAGTTACCAAGAATACAACTTAACCTAACCTATCTTTTTTACGTGTACCAGGTTTGTGCGAGGAAATTCTAAAACATCCAATTAAATGATTGGCTCCAGTAGTATGACCGCAAAAGGAGAGATTGCAATACAAGTGCAAATGTTGATCAATGTTGCAAAGGGGAGGGGGGAATGTTGCAAGAGGTTATGCAGCAAGGGGTTATGCAATAAACTCCACCAGGTGGAGACGGTGGGACGGCATCACCCCCAGAAAGGGATATACCTAACCTAAGAGAGAACGGAGAAGGAGAGAAGAGTGTTTGCCTGGCAGAAGCCAAGCGCATATTGTTGTTTTTTCTGTTTAAGGTGCTTCAACCCTGCTGGATTATTGACACCATTTTTTTTTTTTTACCCCCCGAAGGAAGGTTGCAAAATATGGTACATGATTATTATTGATAGTTCTTCCGAGCGCCCGCTGTCTTATAAGGTCCTAATAAGCCAGTTGGCTTAACCAGCCAGTTGACTTAGAAGACCTATAAGCACACATTATTAGCATAAGAAATACGAATGAGGAATATATATATATATATATACATATATATATATATATATTATATAATATATATATATATATATATATATATATATATAATCAAAAATATACAAAACGATGTAGCATAACCATCAATATATTAGTACAGGAAATATATATATATATATATATATATATATACAGTTATATTAACAATTAAATATATTGAAAATAATGATATTGAAAATAAAAAATAATATACAAAACGGAGTATAATCAGTAACCTATTAGTACGGGGAAAATATATACACACACAATTATATTAAATAATTAAATATATTGAAAATAAATATACATCAAAATACTTTATGTTCTACGGCGCAAAACACTAAACTCACACGTAGTCGAGTTTACAGTCACATCATTATTGCTTTGCACTACGCAGTAAATACGGCTTAACAATATTTCGCCGCTCAAGTTATACGAATACCTATACTCGATATAAATGGCCTTCATATCATTCAATACTATTTTTGTGCCCACTTTACATTCGGTTCGTAAGTTATCTTTAAACACAGCCAGAATACACTCAAAAGCGCGCATAAAGAGGTCATCGTTAGCCACCACATCCACATCATTATTAAATGCAAGTTTATAAACACTCCTTTCCAATCGAGGGTTTTTTCTTACTGTCCCGAGCTTTTGAATCGTGAACTCTTCTTCACTGTGCGTAGCGGCAATTGAAATAATCTTCCAAGTTGTAACGGCAGCTACCCCTTATATAGAGATACAACTCTCCAGGGTGAACACTGTAGGCGAGCTCTGCCCTGTACCGCTCAAGTCTTTGTACCAAAGTTCGGGATATTTCGAAGAGTCTAAACCTTTTAAATAAGCATCCAGCTCTAGACCATTCTCGCCTTGTTCATTCCTACATTCGATAAATCCGTCGAGCAGAGCGGTGTATGCATATTCAAGAACCGTGTCAAAATAAATCATATCATATCCGTAACACGCACGTCTAATATAGGCTTCAGCTTGCGGAATCCGACGATTTCAAACATTCTGTCGAGGATGAATCGGTTTCGCGTAGGGACAAGAACGTTATTATCATATGCATTCTCCCACATCAGTCGTATATCAATGCATGGCTGATCGTTATTTATACACAACGTACAAACAACGGCATATGAGGGGGCATCACTAATCTGTTCTCTCCTTGTATCTACACCTGCAGGTATTTTATAACGTTCCTTACCCCACTTCTCAACTATCACGAAGATTCTATTCATCTCCTCAACACTTAAATAAATACCATTACGTTTGCTTGCTTCCCTGCGAATCGTTTGAAGTACATAGTTAATGGTGCCGGTTTCACGCCTGAACATGCGCAATGACTTCGTCACGGACACATCGTACACGGCATTGAGAATGCTTCTCAAAAGAAGTTCCATTGTATTCGCACGTCCAGTCGGATCAAGCTCTGAGATGACTATGAACAACCGGTGCACTGTTTAGCTCGGGGAAAAGGTGTGGCGGAGTGAGTCACACGAGTGAAACGTGTACGTGCTTCATCGAAGTCGTATGTTTCGGAGGGGTGAGGTACACGGGTGGGCGGCTCGGCTCGACAGGGGGAGCGAGCTACATCATAAACTATTGAACCGTGTACGGGTTTGTTCCAACATGAAAGAGTCATGTGAATACTTATGCCCATTATACTGGGCAATCAGAATTTTTCCCGATACATGAAGCAATATCGGTTTTAATGTTTTATCGGAAGGCGCACCAGACATTTTCGTTCATTTTCACGAACAAAACACATCTTATTCACAATCCGGTGCACTATTTGAGAGGAACATATGCCCATATCTTTCCTTTTTGTTTAACATTCGATTCTCGTCTCTAAAGTCTGTTAAAAACTCGCACAGGCCTTTAGCCACAACCGCACTACAAACCTCGTCATGATATATATTAATATAGTGGTAAAAATACTTAAGATTCCCCCCTTCGACAAGATTTACATTCTCAGTCGCCAGGTACGCGTACTCGGTATGATGTAACGACATAATATCGCTTGTCACACCACTCATCAACAAGACTCATTATCCATAACCGTTGCTTATCTTCTGCACGTGTTGTTTTTTCTACTTCACGGTATATGTGAGCTTTTATAAAGGCTAGGTCTACAACATACTTCAATACATCGCTTGTAACAGAATATCCATAGAGTATTTGAACATCTTGTTCCTTCGCACGGTTCAATGTAACCTTAAAAGTATCAAAGGAGGGTGGAATAAGGAGTCTTTCAGATCCCTCACATCTTCACACTTTGCCGAATACCCTTCATAAACGTTGAACACGCAATATTAAAGGTAGCCATTACTATTTTTCGTCTACATGAGAAAATACACGTCTGAGCTGAAGGGTTTGCAGAGATCAATTGAGCACGTCTGGGTAGAGATATGCTCAGGTAGTTGCAGGAGTCACGTGACCGATCTTACAGTGGGCGGAGCTTAGGAATGTACACACGCACGCACGCAAAGGAGAAAATGAAACCTTAATTGAAGCAAATATACGTAATAAATAAACATATCGTTAACAATACACATATATATAAATACAATCAAGGATTAAGGTATCCAAAGGGTACGGTATCATAGGTACCAGGCACCTGGTAACGTTTCCTATAGGTGTTACGGCATACCTTCGTGCCCCTAAGTTCCTTCACACACCCCAGTTTCTGCGCCCGAAAATTGTGGGTCCCCACAGTCAGTTGGGGTGGCTGGTCGCCCTCATCTTCCAAGCACACTAGATCCTTCAACGAGTCAAAGTTAACGACTCGTCGGTTCGCATGGTTAAGCGTGATACCCTTAGCCTTCACGATATATTTCATATCATCCCCACCCTCACCCGTACCCCATAGGTTTTTGGCCTTGTTGATACAAATGAGTCTGCCTATGCACCATCACCATACTCATCCTTGATCTCGCCAGTTAAGTCTCCGAGGAATTCTCCAATAGCAGGCATGTATTCACCCTCCCTCGCTGTGAATATCGCGCTGTCTGTGTCTGCGTACAGCACCCTCCGCCCAAGAGAGTGCACTAGTCCCCAAAGCTTGATGCGGGTGTAGGCCGTTGTGAAGCTGGCTACTGGTATGTTTGTAACCCGTGAGGTATCTGTGGCTAGTTCGGTGATGTTGTACTTAATTATGTAAGTATTACCTACATTCACGATCTCCATAACCTCTTTATCGGGAGCGTTGGCATAATCTCAGACTTCACTATAACTTTCTGCCAATAGAACGTTCCCTTTACCAGAATTCTGTGCAAATTTATTCCAAAGACTGTTTAGACACAATTTTGCACGAAAGCGCTTGCCAGGATTCTTAACAATTTGGGAACGGTCAAGCTGTACACCTTCATGGGCTCTGTAACGCTGAATATAAGCAGTTTTTTTATCTTCGGTATCAACCCCTCGCGGATATCATGATGCTTCTACCTTATCCTTCAAAAAAGCGTTTATATATGGCGTGAAAAGGTTGGGTAGCTTCTGAAACCTCCACACCTCATGTATCTTCAATATTCTGTACCCATAGCGAACGGCTAGGGCCAGCTCAGAGCTTGTATATACACCTCTGAACTTACGTTTGTTGGTTGTATGGTTACAATCACCGTTGTCGTCTGCGCACTTCACGCACAGGGAAAACATGAGCTTGTGATCTATAACGACGGGTAAGAGCGGCATCCATAAATCGCGAGGGGGTTGGGGAAGCACGTCTACGAAAGAGAGTCCAAAGTAGCGCTCATTCAAGTTAGCTGAAAACTCCTCGATGGTTGACATGGTGGAAAACACTAGTATTTCAGACGCACCTACGAGGTACGGATTGTTCTTCATCACGTAGGGGTATAAAGAACAGAAGTCGTAGTAATGGAGTTTCACACCATCCGTAGGCGGAAAGTATAGCTTGAATGGGATTGTACGCCCTCCAAACAAGCTGTCACCGCATTAGTGGGGTCCAACACCATTGAACGTTTGATGGCCCTTATTTCTTCACGGTACTGGCCATTTGTTTCCATCCGCGCATCATACTCATGCTCCCACACAATCTTGTGAGTGAACTGGGAGCCTATAAGTTGATCGCGGTTACGGGTCCATGCGAGGCTGTCGGCGGGGGATCTTCCATGGAGATCCCCTGTGACGGCACATTCAGCGCGCGGGGCATCCATGCCACCAGCAGCCGTTAAAGGAGTACACAGTCTTCTCACCAGTGGTTGGATCCTCACTTAGGCCATCAACCCAAAGAACACGACGATTGACCTTAATGGGTACTTCCCCAGTGTTGCGGGCGTGCTTTATGTATACCCCTGTCTGTTGCTGTAGGTGTATGAACCAGTAATTAGCCTTGTGCCCATAACTGCGGGGATTGTTTCTGTGAATGACGGCTAAGGTGTCTTCAGGCATGAAATTATTCTTGAACACCGTAAAACATAATGAGGCGATCGTGGTTGCGACTTGCAACGGATCGCATTTGAAACGGGCTATGTACATCCTTCTAAAGGCCTGGAAACATACTCTAAGCACGCGCACATCATTGACACAAAACGTTCACATTCGTCAGCTATACTGTATGGATTAGCTTCATTAAAACTGTTGTTGTAACAGTCAAAAGCTTCACGCTCACTATCACTCATGTTCATGTAGTTGAAGTAATGTTTGGGTGGAGGTAGTCCTACGTAATTTAAAGTTTCGCTAGTGAGGAATGTGTAAGGGAAATACCCTTTTGAAACTTCAGCGGCTACCCCCATGACCTTGGGTAGCTTTGCTAATTCACAAGGTGTGAAGAGCAGGGTGTCTTTAAACTGTACATTACCTCTTATCTGCATCTGTATTAGTTTGTTGCCGCTTTTCAAGAGATCACCTGTAAATATCGCAGACTCGTGTTCAAGCAACTCCTGAAAAAGGAATTGTGTCAAATTTTGCCCCGTTATGGGCAAGAATATACAGTCATTTTTTTTAACTTCTCCGCTAATTTGACAATATAGGATACAAAGAGTTTCAAAGGGCTGTCGCGTGCAATCGTTTAAAAAACGTTTGTCCGTTTACCATATTTGTGACACTCATCGTCATTACACTCGACCTCCATGCACTCATCACAGATAGTCTGGCTTACGAGTAAATGTGGAATAACCTACTTGGTTTCAGCGTTCGTGTAAGTTTCTATATCGTAGTAAACGGTTATACAAGGGTTATTTTTATGCTTAACATCTTTCATATAACATACATGCTTCATTTCATCCGCCTTATATTTTTCATGACATGTAGAACAGTGAATTTCGTCGCATTTATGCACAATCTTACCCCAATTATCCCTGATATGAAACATGCCACATTCACAGATTCTCATTTTCCCGCAATTGCCAAATGATTTATGGAGTTCAAAGCATTTATTATTAAAAAATGTACGTCTACACACATTACATTCCCTCTTCTCGGTTTCAACTACACGACTTTCACAATTGGGGCTTTTACACTGCTCACATACCATGTAGCACTCCTTACAAAGTTTCACTGTATCATCCACAAACTCGAGACATCCCGTACACAAATCATACCTTCCATATTTTCGATTTTTAACATAACTAGCGTAGAGAGTCTTTATGTTTCAGATGAGGAGATACGATGTTCCTGACAATCCTAAAATAAGTAGAGGTCTAGTGCGATCTCTCGCACAGCTTTTAAAAACATACAGTCCTACGACGATCATCCATTCCAAATACAACTATACGAACATTCATTTCCTACTCGACCCTTCTCAGCTCTTCAGGGCCCATATTACACTCAAACTCAAGCTTACAATCTGAAGCCAGTTCACCGGCACGCTGCACAACCGTAGGCATAACAGTCCATGTATTTAGTACAGTGAACATATGAGTTAAGACTATTGCTATAAAGCCGCAACCACGATCGACGTTTAAATGCTTACTGTAAATAACCGGAGAATTGATATTAAGAGTATAAGGTGTGGCACTATGACCAGCAACCCGGAATAATCTGTCAATATCTACCATGAAGTTGTCCGTATTGAAGGCTGTACTACTTTGAGAGGCCTACATTATACGGCCCAAGATATATTCTATGTCTACTGCCGCCAAAGCCTGAACGGCATTACTACCCAAAAATCATGTACGTCCCCGTCGTCTGACCCGAACTTGAAGGAAAACCTCGTACGGACTTCACATTCATCGCGGTTCTGAATTGCAAACTCCAAAATACGCTCAACTAAGCGTCACAACCCAACACCGTTGGTATACACGGATCCAGGATCAACCCTGACCACGTATCGACTTCTAGTCAGGGCAGGGGTGGGGTAGCGGTGCGCACCAACTCGAATGTTATACCTTCCTCCAGCTGCTGCTGCTGTGGAGGAAGTACCCGGAACTGAACATGAATAATGGGGCATATTTGAGGAAGGTACTATTGTTGGAGTTGTGTCGTAAGATGTAGAGGGTTGGGGCTCTATTAATGGGGGTCTAACAACCGGCGCAATCTTGGCACACTTTATACCTGACCTGGAGGGTTCTTCATCATGCTTCCGCTTTGAAATGTCGCACGCTACAGTTATCGCTGTTGAGGGTTCGTCAGTGAGGAAGGATTCTGTAGCTACACGGTCATCGGGATCATCTGTGATATCGATGATGGGGGGGCTGTACATCGTCGTCATTCACAGTTCTGTGGAAGAAGAAAAACAAGAATATAAGAAGTAGCACTTAAATTTTGTTATATTTCGTAAATGAACCACTTAGGGGTGTGACGTGTTAGAGATGGAATCTGTTGAAAAACTAAGGTTCACAATCCCCTCCACATGCATTATATTTGGCCCTACAGGATGTGGTAAAACTGTGTTTATGCTTAAAATAATTAAAGATAAGGGGGAGATGTTCTCAAAATTTATGCATAAAGTCATATGGTGCAATTCGACGTATCAGTCAGTGTTCAACGAGTAGCAAGATGAATTTATAGGCCCCGCTTTTCAGAACATGCTGACACAGTTTAATATCAGTTACTACACTAGCAGTTCTATACGTGAGGTGTCTTTAGCTGAAAGAGTTCAAAGTACCATGAAGGAACGCATGCATCGCTATTTTACACATAAAAACATACAGATATATAAACATTCTGGGGTCATTGGCGTCGTCATACAACCGTTCACACCATCGTACGATTGGCGCGACACCTAACGAAGTTTTAGGAAGAGGTACCCGCCCAGAGGTGAGAAGAGCTGGAGCTCCTACACCACATTCTACACATTTCAAAATCAATGATTATGAAAGGCTATCACGTTCGGGAAATAAATTCGCGAAGGGATTTGAGCTAGGATGGACATGTGAGGTTTTTAAAGTTAGTGCTGTAAGACCTAAAGGCGAGATAATGATGTATTACGTTGAAGATTTGAATGGGGAAGAAATCGCAGGAGACTTTTACCGCGAGGAGTTGCAGAAAGTGACATTTAATTTAGGAAAAAGTGTTTAAAATTGAAAATATTTTAGGCAGCAAAGGTTCAGGAAATAGAAAAATGTACCTGGTGAAATGGCTGGGTTACCCAGAAATCTTCAACACCTATATAAAAGCTGATGGAAGAATGAAGCTTAAATAGTATGAAACATGTTGCCTAACTACTTCTATGTCACACTCCGGTCCTCTTCTTCTCTCTCTGTACATCCTAACAACACCTTGGCCAAATTTGTGACAGAATTCCACGGACTCATTGAGTTCGAACGTGATTCATACGAAGTTGGTGTTTATGAATTCCAGCTTGCCACCAAGTTTTTAACTCTTGAAAATGAGCAAATCATATTTCTGATCCTTAGAAGAATCGATGACTGTGAAAAATTAGGCATAACTTTAGAAAATACTATGCGATCAGTCTTGTTCGGTGAGGTACAATACTATAGTACAAATGTGACACTAGGAACCGATCATTATGACACAGCCATGGACATTGTGACGGGGTTAAACAAGAGTCTTAAAAAGTCGTACCTGAGATATCAGCGTGAGATATCAGCGTGGGAGTGGGCTTGGATCCATTTTTTCAACCATACTACGCACCGCTGTCCCACTGTTGAAGAGGTTGGCTATATACCTCGGGAGGAAGGCGTTACAATCAGGAAGACGTAACGGGTGGAACTAAACCTAAAGAAGCTCTAAAAAAACATTTAAAACGTACACGGTATGAAATCATCAAAGATGCAAAGAGAAAAATGCATGCTGGCAGAAAGAAGAGGGATGTCAAGAAGAAGGGGTTACCAACACGTGGCGCTAAACGTAAAAGGACATAAAAAACGAAGTGTTCTAAGCGTATGACGCTTATGGCTGATCATTTTTTTAACTGATATAAGCTGAGGACACTACTCTCACGAATCATAGGCTGATTACTAGTTGTCGAGAGAGGTGGTACTATTTCTGACTCGTTATGGCGCGTTTCATCCATTTTTGTAGTTCACATTGTTGTAAATCGGAACTGTCCTTCTTTGATATGCCCCCTACTCAGGTTTCTATTGAGCATAGCGACTTTATTACAATTAACCCATTAAACACAATTAGTTCGCCGAGTGCCCCTATAGAATTCGTGATACTCAGCTCAGGCCCATACTTTTTTGACCCGAGCTGCATGCACATGTAAGCTAAACTGCGTATAGCCCATTCAGATGGAACGGACAGCGATGATAGTTACTCTGCATAACCTGAAACCAACTTTCTACACTCCATATTCAGCCAGTGTGAGGTGTATTTTAATCAGGTTAACATCTCGGCTTGAACGGGGTATTATCATCTACGAGCCTATCAGGAAAATGTCCTCAACTTTTCAAAAGAAGCGAAGGACACCTTTTTAACCGCCGAGGGTTATTATCAGACTAAAGATGGTAGTATGAAAGGATAAATTTAAAAATTCTAAAAAAAAGATATACGAGTGTTTTGGCCATCTTCATACAGACTTCACATTCTAGGAGAAACTGCTCATGAACGGCTTCGATCTGAAACTAAAGCTCATCCGCACGAGTCCTGAGATCTGCATAAATCTGGGGTCTGATCAAGAAGAGAGCGAAAAACCCTTTGTGATTCACATTATGGAGACATATTTCCATGTACGGCGAGTGAAATTAAGTTTCCCGAATTATGAAGAAATTGAAAAAATTTAGTACACGCAACAGTAAAATAACCAATTAACAAAGTACGGCTGAAACTATACAAGGTGCCCGCCGGGATGGCCTCGAAGCAACTAGAAAACGTGATCCTGGGAGTTCTACCTAAAAGGATATTATTTGGAATGCATGATCACGCATCGACGAATGGAAAATATAAAAAAAGCGCCTTTAAATTCGAAATTTCGGCCCTAAAAATATAACTCTATAAGTAAATGGCGTCGCATTGGGGGGACCTATGATTGTTCATTACTCATCAGACGCTGTGTTCCCCCTCTGTGCGAGAGCTTATAGTAGTCTGGCTCATAATGCAGGTGACTGTGTCGAGCTTGGGTTTGGCGTAACGCAGAAATAATTTGTTGAAGAATTTAACCTTTATTCATACGATATTACTCCTGACTTGTCTGCTAGTATAAATACGCACTTAAGTCCACAACAAAGTGGGAAAATCTCAGTCAGGTTGGAATTTTCCAACCCTATAGACACGCTTATTAGCGTACTCGTGTACCTCAAATCACAGGCTCTAATAGAAGTTGACCGTTTCAGGAACGTGGTCACAGACTTTTAAAATGGACGCGAATACACTCTAGAGCAGGGGTGGGGAAACCCTCGCCCGCGGGCGAAATTTCGCCCACGAGCTAATTTCAATTCGCCCGCTTAGGTATTTATTACTTACTAAAAATTATTTATTTATAGCCCAGCAAATAGCTTTTTAAAATACATCTTATATACAGCGTGTCCCAAAGAAATGTATACCCACTTTGTTCGATAATACCAGCTATGAGGATAATAAATATATTACTTTTTATATGATTTTTAATAAAGAATTTTCTCCCGAATCTAAATATGTAATTATTTTTATTAAAAATTGAAAAATAAAAAAGTTACAGATGTTTAAATTATACTTATTAGTTTCGAGACTTCATGTGCGATATTTTCTAATATTTTTGCACGTATACGAGATAAGTTTGAAACCGACGGCACTGTGCAAAACTTACAAAAACAACGTTCTGGAAGACGTCGAACATCTTAGATAAAGTGTCATTTAACCATGGAATTTGTAAATTTTTTTGAATTAACTAATAATTACAACATTTATGCTTCAATATCAACACTAAACATAAGTATCTCAAAACAGTCGGTTAAAATATTAGAAGATATCGCACATTAAGTCTCGAAAATAATAATTATAATTTAAACATCTGTAACTTTTTTGTTCTTCAATTTTTAATAAAAATAATTACATATTTAGATTCAGGAGAAAATTCTTTATTAAAAAACATAAAAAGTAATATATTTATTATCCTCATAGCTGGTATTATCGAACAAAGTGGGTATACATTTCTTTGGGAGACGCTGTATATAAGCTTAAAATTTGCCAGACGCCCGCGGAGGTGTTTATGTTATCGATTTTCGCCCTTGGTACTGAAAAGTTTCCCTACCCCTGCTCTAGAGAGTAATGAAAAGTGACCGAATCACACGCTCCAAATTTATCGGCGTGTTTGCGAAGAATGAAATATTGAAATTGCCAACTATGAGAGATTGGTATGGGATTATCGTGAACACCGACATTGTGAGGGGTGAGGGGGTTCATTGGTCTGCAATCTATTTTAAAAATAGGGAAAGAATGTACTATTTTGATTCACTCGGCACTCAACCATGGAGTGACCCTGTGGTTGTACAATTTATCGAACAGATATATGTCCCTGAAATTGTCTGGAATCCTTACCGCCTCCAAGGATATTTTACTAATACTTGTGGCATGTATTGCCTTTCATTTCTCCTGCACTTGTCACGTGGGAAGGGTTTTATAAATTTTTAAAAATTATTCGATTTGTGCGACACTGAAATGAATATAAAACGGTATGCAGACAAATAAAAAATGGTTCCCATATGTTCGCACTCGTTGTGTTTTGTAAAGGTGTGTATATATATTTGTAACTATATTGTGTAAAAGTGTATATACATTTGTAACTGTAAAATGTCTCCATTGAGGCTTATTTAATGGACGCTAGTTTTGTAAGCCGCTTTGTACATGTTTTCTACCATTTAATAAATTAAATGAAAATATAATGTGTTTTGTTCTTAACCCCAAACAAACTTACATTAGTTCCTCGATGACCTGGCATTCGTTGGACCTTATGTGAGCCAATACCTCGGCCCTGTTTTCAGGCCCATGGTCGGGCTGCGCGGTAAAGCCTCCAAATCATTTATTCCCCTTTCATCAAAGCTGTCACGAAAAGTTGCTATAACTTGTTCGAGATCCGTATCGGTCCTTTAAGGAGAAATTAACATGATTATTTCATACTGATTTTTTTTAATTAAAGTCCATTTTTTCATAAATCGAATTTTTTTCAGAAATCATAGCTCAGTGCTAATGCAAACTAAGCTATAATTGAGAATACCTGCTAATGAAATATTTACTATGAAACGCGAGGAGTAGACAAAAAACTTACATTAGTTCCTCGATGACCTGGCGTTCGTTGGACCAGATGTGAACCAATACCTTGACCTCGATATTCAGGTCACTGGGTTGGCTGTGCGGTAAAGCCAACAAATCATTTATTCCCCTTTCATCAAAACGAAAAGTATCTATAACACGATCAAGTTCCGCATCGGACATTTAATGCCCGATGCTGAATCATTTAAAGTTAAGTTAAATTAAAGTTTAATTATGCCTGGTTATGCTAAGCTAGGTTAGGTTAGGTTATATTAAGAGATGAATGGCAAAACGCTGGGTGTTGGAATCCCTGTTAAACTGTAGGTCGAGGGTGGGATGAAAAGCTTGACCTTCGTCAGAATGAGCAATTTTGGAATCTCAGTTAAACTTCAAGTCTAGGGTGGGGGAAAAGTTTGACCTTCTGGGCTAGGATCGTCTGCCGGTATCGGATCACGAGCCCGGGTCTGCAGGCAATTCTTAAAAGTTTTAGTAATTCAAAAATCCTTCCCGTAGAACTTTCTATAAATTTTTAAGTTGTCAAGAAATGTATTATTAAAACCACACCATATATATATATATATATATATATATATATATATATATATATGCCGAAATAGCCACGAAGGAAACACAGAATGGGCAATAATTAAAAACCTATTGTTTTTCACCAAAATATACACACAGGAACATATATATATATATATATATTATATGAATAGAGACCGGGCCTCGACCTCTGGCCAGATATCCTTTCACTTCATTTTATTATGGCTTTTTATAAATTATAACACTTGCACTGAATGATACGATGTATATAGCCCGAGAATAAATCACAAACTAGTTTTTCAAAACGCATTTATTATGGCTTTTTATAAATTAACTAACACTGATTGAAACGTTATATATACATAGCCCGGCCTTCCGCTTAAATCACAAACTATTTTTCAAAACGCATTTATTATGGCTTTTTATAAATTATAACTCTTGCACTGAATGAAACATCGTATATAATCACAAATTAAATTAATTACTTACATTTTAATGTCTTTATTGATCAGTTCGTACACTCCGTCACAAATTTCTGCAATGTTTTGCGTTGAAAGGAGTTCATTCTGGTCATTCGCAGCGAAAAGCTAAATTGTAGACAGCGATGAGGCATCCCTGTCTTCAAACAAATCCGGAGAGAGGTAGAGCTGCGGCGATTGCGTCATGGCGAGGTATTTCAAAAGCACTGTTCGATAAAAACAACTGAATTGAAACCCTGTGATGAAAATGCCCCCCTTTTATAGACGTGTCGTAATTGTGAACATCCCACAATAACCGAATCAGTAGTTTCCTATTGGCTATCTGTGAAATTTGGGCGGATGATAATGCGTGAGTGATGCCATCCACCAACCAGAGGTCCCGGGGCTCCGCATACATGGTTGTGATTGGCTGCTCCGTGAAATCTGGGGCGTGTCAAATATATCTTGCCCGTTCCAGAGCCGTGGAGAGAGAAACGCATTGTTTGGAAATAAATCTTGCTTTCTGGGGCACCGATGAGTTGGGTGGAGAAGGGAAAATGGAACAACCATTTATATATGAGAGGCTTAACGATGCTGGAAAATAAATTTGTAAATCGGATTATGTTGGCGCATCTAAATTAGATTCGGAAAATTTATTATTTCCTCTGAAAAATAATTCGTCAGAAATTGAAAGATAATTTAAAAATCAACTGTCCGTGAAGGATCATAGGTGTAAAGTTTATGACCCATCTAAAAGAAAAATCGTCTGTGTGTGAAGGCTCGGTCTACCGCATTATATACTGGGGTATTAGGGCTCACCCGTATATCTTCACTTGTCAAAAAAGGAAGGGTTTTAGTGACAATTGAAGATATATTTGTAATTCGGGTACAATTCGCGTATGTTTGAGAGAAACACTAAACTGAATTCTCAATTGCCCGTGAAGCTTGGGCGCATCATAAACGTGTGAGTTCAATCTTTATGATATCTATGCCCCGAAACAATAAAACTCCTGCGAAAGAAATTTATTTATTGGAATTTTAAAATCGTTATTATTAAGCTTCCGATTTCTATGCACTAAAACTCTGCTAAATATGCATGCAAATATGCACTGAAAATGTTGAAAATATGCACTTATTTATGCACTATAAATTTGAACGTTCCTAGTCTAAATTAGGATTTTCAAATAATGAAGCACCAGATTTACAGTTTATTTAATATATGAAACAAAATTTCTTTTACCAAACAAACAAACATGCATAATAAAACTAAAATAACAAATCCATTGCTCAATTTACAACAAAAATAGGACACATTTTAGAAGTGCAATTAGGTTCTTGACTAAAAATAAATTGAATTACACTTTATAACTACAATATGCATTAAATTTTATTATTATTATTATTTATTAATCATTTTTATTGTAAACTTTTACCACTCCTAAATATGTAATTTAACACAAAAATCGTGGAAATATGCATTTATCTTAAAAAACTGTAAATTATGCACTTATGCATGCAAATATGCAATATGCAAAAATCCGAAGCCTAGTTATTATCTATCGCTTCCGCCAAACTGTCGCCACTAAACTCGGCAATTTTCAGAACGATGTTTAATATAATTTTATATATATATAGATTTTTTCCATAAATATTTATATCCTTCTATTGTTCAGCTATTTACATCGTTTAATTAGAATTCGTTTAGGCAGCTTTTTCTTTATATCGCTTTTGCCTTCTTCTTCTCTTCATTTCCCTCCTTTATCTTCTTCATATTTCCTTTCTACTTATTCATTTGTGCTGCACATTCTCACCTTCACTTTAATGCTATGTGTATCATTTGTCCTGTTTTATTTTTAATTTGCGGAAGTTACAGATGAAAAAGACCTTAATATCCAATTCAAGTTAGCCCGAGAGAGAGAGAGTATTTAATGCAATTTGACGTTATTGCCAATTATAAAGTTTGGATCTTTTGTGCACACTTCTTGTACCAATTTTTATAGTTTTCAGAATTTTTTAGATGAACTTTTTTCCGGAAATGTACAAAAAAATAGGCTCTCCTTTGTTTCGATGGCTTCAGCCCGAATTGTTCATTCTGATGGATGTCAAGCTTTACACTCCACCTTAGACCTACAGCTTAACCAGCCACCACTAGGATACACAGGGTTCCCATTTATCTACCAGCAGTGGAATGGTGTTTACAATCCCCCTTAGACCTACTGTTTAACAGTGAAAAAAAAATTATATATATATGACAGAGAGAGAGAGAGAGAAAGAGGTGGAAATAAACAAACAGATAAACAACATGACCGAGTGTTGCAATACATTTTAACGGGGAGCCCTGAGTATTAGCTACTAGGATACCCTGGTTTCCCATTTATCTACCAACCGTGGAAGGATGTTTATACTCCACCTCAGACCTACAGCATAACACGGATCACAGGATAACCAGGGTTCCCATTTATCTACCAACCGCGGAAGGATGCACCTCCACCGGGTCTCGAACCCGGCGCATATAGTTGTCTGTGTGTGTAATATTTTATGGGCGAATAGGCGGGAGTGTACGTGCATTTGTCCATACGTTGTATACACTGTGCCAACTGGCTGATAATGCCTGTAGGCACTGGCGAATCAAGCCAACTGGCTCATTAGGGGCTTATAACACAACAAGCGCTGGGATGAAGTCTTAATAGGCGATGGCTTCTGCCAGGCGAACACCTCTCTTCCTCTCTCTCCTCCTCTCTCTTAGGTTAGGTATACCCCTTTGGGGGGCGAGGGCGTCCCATCTTCTCCCTCAAAGAGGCCTCCCCCAGCTTGCTGGGGAGTTCATTGCAACTTGGGGGATAACCCCCCCATAGTTGCATAACCCCTTGTTGCATAACCTCTTGCAACAATTCCCCTTTTGGTGCATAACTTCTTGCACTATTACCCCTCCCCCTTTGCAACATTGATCAATATTTGCAATTGCATTGCACTCTCTCCTTTTGCGGTCATACTACTGACTCCTGTCTTTGCGAATTTGTTGGGCGTCGAAAGCACACAAATCTAATATACTATTTCAGAAATGAAGCCTTATATATATATATATATATATATAGATATAGATATATATATATATATATATATATATACTGTATATATATATATATATATATATATATATATATATATATAACAGTTTTTTTGCGCACATCTACAGGTCGCTACAATTCGTGTAGAACAATGCGGTTTTCATCATTCGATGCGTCTTTTTATTGTGCAGTTCCCATGCTAAAAAAAATTCCCTAACATAATTCCTTCCCCCCTTTTAGGGATACAGATCTTCCCATGCCTGTACACGCATTTTTTTAATTTTTCATTTTTAATCATAATTTTGGCACATAATAAGTCAATATTTACTAAACATTTAATATCATTCGATTCACAAAAGATTTTTCGATTCGCAAAAGATTTCTTTATCGATTCAATACAAAAAAATTACATAATTAAAACGGGCAATTTAAATAAACACGAGTTTAAAGTTAAACGAGCCACACTCGAAATTATTTACCGTGACTTTTGTGCGTTTTATTACTGTGGCTTTTGTACAAATAATTTTACGTATACACAAACAATTTGATAGGATATTGATTTATCATTCTAGTTTTTAGTTGTCATAGAAATACGTTAATTAAGTTATCTGATTAGATGCGCTTTTATAGTTGAAGATCATTTTTAGAAAATTATTTATTTTCCCCACTTTAAAATATTACAAAATTTCTATTAGGTATCCTAATATCATTATGCCTGTCGCTGTAAGTAAGAAAATAGCAATTATTTTCCATTTTATGAAAATTTCGGAACCCCTAGGCCTACAAAACCAACTTTCCCCTTTTCTTTATCAAAAATTGTTGATTTTCGGAAGTCTTTCGGTTATAAATTTGTACCAGTCTATTGTTTATCTATAATAATAATAATAATAATAATAAAAAAGACGTGTGTGTGTGGTGTGTGTGTGTGTGTGTGTGTGTGTGTGTGTTCCAGCCATCAGCCATAACTCCAAAATGGAAGCAATTACAAACATGAAACTTCACACACATATTGATTAGGTCCCGAGGTTGTGCACGTGGGTGTTAATAAATTAAATAATTAATTTTAAAACATTAAATGACATCAAGATCATTACGAAACCTATGGTAAAATTATTGAATACCCGGTTAGGTTCATTGAATGCCAGGTTATGTCATCTGTACGCCCTTGACGATTGGTTAGGTTAAGTCGTGATATTTTCATTGGCTTTAACGAAAATATCATGACTTAACCTAACCAATCGTCAAGGGTGTACAATTAACCTAACCGGGCATTCAAGTAACGTACCCGGGCATTCAATTAATCTAATCGGGCATTCAGTTGACCTAACCGGCCATTTAATTAACCTAATTGGGCATCTAATATACTATTTCAGAAATGAAGCCTTATATATATATATATATATATATATAACAGTTTTTTTGCGCACACGTACAGGTCGCTACAATTGGTGTAGAACAATGCGGTTTTCACCATTCGATGCGACTTTTTATTGTGCAGTGTCCATGCTAAAAAAAATTCCCTAACATACTTCCTTCCCCCCTTTTAGGGGTACAGTTCTTCCCATGCCTGTACACGCATTTTTTTAAATTTTTCATTTTTAATCATAATTTTGGCACAAAATAAGTCAATATTTACTAAACATTTAATATCATTCGATTCACAAACGATTTATTTATCGAATCAATTTAAAAAAGTATATATTTTTAAAATTCATAAAGAACTTTTTGCAAAAAACTAAAAACAAACATGCATTTTTAAAATTCAATGATTTTTATACAAAATATTTTGATATTTTTTATAATTTTAACATTTTTCGATTCACAAAAGATTTCTTTATTGATTCAATACAAAAAATTACATAATTAAAACGGGCAATTTAAATAAACACGAGTTTAAAGTTAAACGAGCCACACTCGAAATTATTTACCATGACTTTTGTGCGTTTTATTACTGTGGCTTTTGTACAAATAATTTTACGTATACACAAACAATTTGATAGGATATTGATTTATCATTCTATTTTTTAGTTGTCATAGAAATACGTTAATTAAGTTCTCTGATTAGATGCGCTTTTATAGTTGATCATTTTTAGAAAATTATTTATTTTCCCCACTTTAAAATATTACAAAACTTCTATTAGGTATCCTAATATCATTATGCCTGTCGCTGTAAGTAAGAAAATAGCAATTATTTTCCATTTTATGAAAATTTCGGAACCCCTAGGCCTACAAACCCAATTTTCCCCTTTTCTTTATCAAAAATTGTTGATTTTCGGAAGTCTTTCGGTTATAAATTTGTACCAGTCTATTTTTTATCTATAATAACAATAATAATAACAAAAAGACGTGTGTGTGTGTGTGTGTGTGTGTGTGTGTGTTCCAGCCATCAGCCATAACTCCAAAATGGAAGCAGTTACAAACATGAAACTTCACACACATATTGATTAGGTCCCGAGGTTGTGCACGTGGGTGTTAATAAATTAAATAATTAATTTTAAAACATTAAATGACGTCATCAAGATCATTACGAAACCTATGGTAAAATTATTGAATACCCGGTTAGGTTCATTGAATGCCAGGTTATGTCATCTGTACGCCCTTGACGATTGGTTAGGTTAAGTCGTGATATTTTCATTGGCTTTAACGAAAATATCATGACAACCTAACCAATCATCAAGGGTGTACAATTAACCTAACCGGGCATTCAATTAACGTACCCGGGCATTCAATTAATCTAATCGGGCATTTAGTTGACCTAACCGACCATTTAATTAACCTAATCGGGCATTCAGTTGACCTAACTGGGCATTCAATTAACCTAACCGGGCATTCAGTTTACCTGACCGGGCATATATATATATATATATATATATATATCGTTCAACATCCACCCCGGCAACGCAGGGTCGCTCCGCTATCATTGAATACCCGGTTAGGTTCATTGAATGCCAGGTTATGTCATCTGTACGCCCTTGACGATTGGTTAAGTTAAGTCGTGATATTTTCGTTGGCTTTAACGAAAATATCATGACTTAACCTAACCAATCGTCAAGGGTGTACAATTAACCTAACCGGGCATTCAATTAACGTACCCGGGCATTCAATTAATCTAATCGGGCATTCAGTTGACCTAACCGGCCATTTAATTAACCTAATCGGGCATTCAGTTGACCTAACTGGGCATTCAATTAACCTAACCGGGCATTCAGTTTACCTAACCGGGCATATATATATATAGCGTTCAACATCCACCCCGTCAACGCTATTGATGCACTCGAAACAATGAAAACTATGATTTGGCGGGCCGCAGGGCCCCCAATTACTGTCGGTTCAGTTATTTGGTCAATAAAACGTTTACAGGAAAGTTCACCGCCATCAATTCACCGCGGGAAAGTTCACCGCCATCAATTCACCGCGACGTAAGTTCACCGCGAGGTAATTTCACCGCGAGGTAAGTTCACCGCGAAGTAATTTCACCGCAAGGTAAGTTCATCGTAAAATGAATAAAATTAAAAAGAATTTTTTAACTTAACAAGAATTTAATATAGGGTTTAGCAACACTTTAAAAACATTAAAATATAATTAGGACAAAAATTTAAAAAGTTAGGTTAGGTTAGGTTAGGATAGGTTAGGTTAGGTCCTAACCTAACCTAACCTAACCTAACTTTCTTAATTTTTGTCCTAATTATATTTTAACGTTTTTAAATAGTGTGGTTAAATATTTTTCCTAATTATATATTATTTGTTTTTAAATTTTGTGGCTAAATAAAAATTAAATGTGGTTAAATATTTTTCCTGATTATATATTATTTGTTTTTAAATTTTGTGGCTAAATAAAAATTAAATACTTTTTTAATTTTTGTCCTAATTATATTTTAATGTTTTTAAATATTGTTGCTAACCCTATATTAAATTCTTGTTAAGTTAAAAAATTCTTTTTAATTTTATTCATTTTACGGTGAACTTACCTTGCGGTGAAATTACTTCGCGGTGAACTTACCTCGCGGTGAAATTACCTCGCGGTGAACTTACCTCGCGGTGAATTGATGGCGGTGAACTTTCCAGCGGTGAATTGATGGCGGTGAACTTACCGCACATGCAATAAAACTATAGAAATGAACGCAGTCATGAAAATCTTAAGCTTCAAATCCGAGCTCATTGTATTAAGATTTGTGAAGCTTTAGATTTTCATGGCTGCGTTCTTTTCTGTAGTTTTATTGAATGAATAATTGGTTTGCCAGTAACTGGAAGGCCGCAGGCACCCCAATTACTGAGGCCCAAGGTGAGAGGAATAGGAATAATATCCAGATAAAGGGCTACTGATGTTCAAAATAAAATACGCCGTAGGCTCACAATCCAGCCGAAGCACCGCAGATCGAGCAAAATCGGCGCGTAGCGCCGACCTTTTGCTAGTCATTACTATTATAATTTAGCAAAAACGTGTCTGCCTGTTTGTCTGCAGAAAAAACTTTTACGTTTCTGAACCGATTTCGACCAAACTTCGTATGGTGGATGGGGGTGATGAGTAATGAACGAAAATATATGTGTGACCAGCCCCCCCCCCACCACCACCACCAATTACTGGGCACGAGGGCCCCCAGCACCGCGATAAAACTATAGAAAAGAACGCAGCAATGAAAATCTTGAGCTTCACATTGTGTCAATATTTGTGAAGCTTAAGATTTTCATGACTATAGTTTTATTGATCAAATAATTGAACCCCCAGTAATTAGGGGCTTGCGACCCCCCAATTACTGTTGGTTCAATTATTTGGTCAATAAAACTATAGAAAAGAACGCAGTCATGAAAATCTTGAGCTTCACATCCGAGTTCATCGTATCAAGATTTGTGAAGTTTTAGATTTTCATGGCTGCGTTCTTTTCTGTAGTTTTATTGACCGAATAATTGGTTCGCCAGTAATTGGAGGGCCACAGGCACCCCAATTACTGAGGCCCAATGTGAGAGGAATGGGAACGATACCCAGATAAAGGGCTATTGATGTTCAAAATAAAACACGCCGTAGGCCCACAGTTCGGTTTGGGTCGAAGGTCCAAGCACCGCAGATCTAGCAAAATCGGCGTGTAGCGGTGATCTTTTACTAGTAAAGACCTATTTGAGAAAATTTTACAAGACTTTTACCAATTTTCAGTCTCTTCTAGTTAAACTATTATATATTTCTCCACCATAAAATGTACTTTTCTTAGCAAATATATGCATTTTCTGCCTCGAAATATTATTTTCTTTTGAGTTTTTCACAGTGCTTTAAACCGAAAAGACCCCGGATCGAATAGGAAAAATTTGAAGCTGAATCGTTGTTATAAAATTGATAACCACGAGGAGATTCATGACGTCATATTCTCTTTTACTGAAAGTCGCTGCCATCCTCTGTTCATTTATTACTAGTACAGTTCCCGCCGCTTCGCTGACGGTTAGACAGGCTAAACTACAAAAAAAGAACCCAGCCGCGAAAATTTTGAGCTTCACATTGTGTCAACATTTCTGAATCTGGTATCTCCCAAAACCTCCTCACCCCCATTCATACAACTTGGGGGCTAACCCCCTCCCCCATTACCCCCACCCCTCCCCATTACCCCACTCATCCCCCATTACCCCCACCCCCACCCTTCCCCCATTGCTAAACTACAGAAAAGAACACAGTCATGAAAATCTTGAGCTTCACATTGCCGCCCGTAATACAATTTCTGAATTTTTTTTACAATTTCTGAATTTTTTTCTCAATTTTTTCTCACAATTTCTGAAAGTGTGACGGACAGACGGACAGACAGACAGACAGACAGCTCTCTTATTATAATATAGATTATTAGTATGGACAATATTAATGGAATTTTGTTTTATTTATCTAAAGTAATTTCCATTTTTACGATTCAGTAAACAAATATAAAGTCATCACCTCCGGGTTTCTCAGAGACCTTAATTATTAACTCGCCAAATCTCGTTCAAGAAACGTTCCAACGCAGCCCTAGAAAGTCTATTCGTCGTGCCTCAAGTGAACTGCAGCTACCAAGATCAACGGTACACAAAGATGTACACAAGAGAATGCATCTTTATGCATATAAAGTGCAAATACTCCAAGCTTTACAAACCAGATTACACACTGAGCTTTCTCCTGTGTAGTCGCCATTTTCGTTCACGCTTCTATCAATAGCAACTTAACACTCAGATTACAACTTGTAAATCAAGAAAAAAATCATCAGTTAAGCAAAATAATGCAAAAAAATGCGTTATTCTGTCTTTTGGTTTTGTTGTAATAAAATTTTAAACCCAGAACAGAACTTTGTGGACACTATATATATAAAAATATATATTGACTCAGGCTGAAAAATGTAACGTTCAGTTTTCAGGGGAAATTAAAAAAATAATTAACAGATATTTTAATTAACATTTGTGGAGATACTTTACAGTATAATAATGTATTTATTTACTTAAAAGGAAAAGGATGTTATATTCAAAAGACACCAAACAGCAACAGACCGGCTGGTCTCTACAAGGCTGTCTCTTTAAGAATGAAGGTTGAAAGATGGAAAAATTTTAATAAGTGAAAATTTTAAAGTAAAGCAAAGCAGAGAGATTAAAAGGAAGGAAGGAAATTTAAAGATAAGTGAAAATTATAGAGTAAAGTGAAAATTTTACAGTAATCAAGAAAAATATCCTTAAAAATTAAAAATTATTTAATTCAAAACACCCGTCGTTGTTGTATATACATAATATGGACTTGTTGGTTGGTTAAATTTCACCTCTGCACTAAAAGATAGACTTACTTGACAGAAGGGAACTAGAGTTTAATGTGAAATCTGAACCACAGTCACAGTTCACCTGTCCAACTACGACTATCATCCATACTAAATGTCCGCCGCTCAGTAGTACGAATGTCCGTGTTTATGTAAACGGAAAAGTTTGGCAGAGGGTGGGGGGGGGTTAATGGGGAGTTGGGAATAGGGTAGGGATTTGATTAGAGTAAATATAGGTTTGACCTGAGTAAATATGAAGGTTGAGTGTAAGGATAGGGAATGAAGTAATGAAGGAAAAATAGAGAAAGGTTCTAATTAAAGAGGGTAAGAAAACCTAAATCTAATAATATATATATATATATATATATATATATATATATATGTGTGTGTGTGTGTGTGTGTGTGTGTGTGTGTGTTCCCGATGATGCGGGAAGAAGGTCAATGGGGAAGTGGGGGATAATTTGATCCGGAGATAAAGGAATAAATAACAGTGAATAAATATAAATAAATATATACACATCTATGCGTGACGTCATACTATGAATTTTAGCGCTTACCGCAATAAAAATAAAAGAATGTAATACATATATATATATATATATATAATATTTTAGGTTATTTAATTATAAATGCCTGAGGGTGTAGAAGCTGCACCTTCTAGTAAGAAATTAAGGCATATTTTTCCTTTTAACATTAGATGTAGGTAAGGGATGCCGTCCTCAAATTTAAATTTTGCCAAATTCACACATATATTATCATATATAAAAAAGAAGGCACTAAGTAGAATGCATACTGACGCCAATACCTGTCCGATCTCAACCATACTTTTACTGCTTCTCTCCTCGGACTTCACCAATTTGTACCAAATTTAATTGAAATCGATCAGTGCGTTTTTTTTTATTGTAGCAATATATTTTCTATTGTATTTTATTTCATATTGTAGTATTGGAGTATATTTTTTATTGTTTTATTTGCTCATTCTGTCAACTTGTTTCTGCAACCTTTGCCTTTCTTTTATTCACAAGTGTTTGTTATATACGAAAGTGAAGCCCTTACAAGGTACTGGTTGTATATTTTTGTAAGTGATTGCAGTTGCAAATTATGGCTTTCCAAAACAAAAGATCAATATATATCCATCCTATCGTTGGAGTACTTGGCCAGATTCATGGAAATCAGTTGCCAACTAAGCTTGATGTCTTAAGACATTTGCTCTTCTAAAGAAGACCACAAATTCAGTCAAAGACTGTGCTGAACACCTGACAGACGTTGTAACTACCATTTGGATCAAGTCATCAATACAGTACTGCATCTTTCCAAGCAGCGAATTAAGGATCTAATTGTAAGTCTATACAAAGAACAGAGAAATGTGATGGAATCGTTTTAGAATACGGGAACAGGATCGTATGGCAGTAAAGCTCAATCCTACAAACAAAATTTGGAAGCTTTGTTCGACAGCAGTGCTAGCAAGTGTATATCAGGGGACATGAATAAATGCGATGTGGCATTGAAAGTCCCAAACATTGAAAAGCCCTTTCAAAAAGATCAAATAACAACCAGAAAGATGTACATTGCAAAAATTGTCAAGCAAACTACCCAAAAGCTGGTTGCCAGTGAACAAAGAAAGCATAAAAGAGAAGAGTACTACAAGAAGATCCGTGAGCAAACAGCGAAGAAAAACCCTCAGCAAACAACGGAGAAGGCAGCGTTACCTTCTGATGAAGAGCCGAGTTTACCTGAGAACGATGAAATCCAACAACATAGAGACCTCAAGAAGTACAACGTTGTAAAATAAACGATTAGCTTCAGAGTTTGATCGATTGGGATTATCTGATCGAGCTGGCGCGGCCATCGCATCTGCTACTCTTCAAGACCAAGGTATCATAACAGATGATAATAACTTAGAGGTGATGGAAAAATCTAAGCTTCACGGGGCCAGAGTTTTAAGTAGAAATATACAATTAAAGTCCTCTATGCGAGATAAAAGACCAAAATCTATTTACTTTGATGGTAGAAAAGATAAAACCAAACAACAGGAGAAGAGAGACGATGGTAATATACACCTGGTAACTAAACTAGAAGAACACATTTCTCTCATTGAGAAACATACGACTCACCGTCTAACCGTAAATCGAGAGAAGTTTGCAAAGCTATTATGCAGTAAAGAAAAGATTACAACAGATGAGCGTCATGCCATAGGATGCGATGCAGTGATGAAAAATGGTTTTAGGAACTAGGTACACGCTTGGGAAAATGAGCACACACACACACACACACACACACACACACATATATATATATGAAAATTATTTCACGAAAGTAACACGTGAAAAATATTTATGATGAATAAAACCACGAAGGAAAGGAAACACAGAATGGTGCTCAAGCGCTTTCGTCTAATGACATCCTCAGGAACACTGAAGTACATAAAGAGTTACAGCCTATATAGGGGTTACAGAAAAAAAAATATATATATATATACTGTACAATAAACGGAGAGATAAAAAAAATAAATAAAAACAAATATATATAAACATTAAAGGATTGTTGGAGGAGCATACAAATTTGTAAGGAAAAACTACCGATTTTTAGCACAAGATCAAATGAATTGTTTCCAACCAATGTTATAAAAAAAAAAACAAATAAAATACAAATTTATACTGGAAATCTGCCCGGGTTTTAGCACTTTGCTCTTCTTGTTTAAGTTCGATGTATATAAAAAAATAAATTGGAAAATAAAAGTTATTAGAGTAGCATACAAGTTTACCAAAGATTTAGCGTTCTACCCTTCTTATCTAAATCTGTTCTGAAGGAATTCAAAACAACAGGATCGAGTTGAAAAAGACCTTTGCTTATGTTGAAGTTATTTGTAAGTTGGATAATGGCAGACTCAAGAATATTTCTATTAACAATGTTGCTGGAGTGAAATAAAACTGAAGCATTATTCCAATCAATACAGTCGGATACCTCTGACAAATGGACAAAAAGGGCACTGGACGACTGTCCTGTTCTAACGGAATATTGATGCTGTTTTATACGAGTGTGCAAATCCTTTCCTTTTCATATAACAATATTGTGAAAAATATCATAGTAAAAAATAGCCCTACCAATAATTCAGGCATTATCTATAAAATTGGTTGTAAACAAAAGAACACCAGATAACACCACAGATTACACTAAACAACATCAACATTCCACACACTCACAGAACCAAAATACTTGGGGTCACATAATATAACACATCATTATCTTTTGCAAACCACATTCAGGACATTAAAAACAAATGTACGTCAAGACTTAACACGCTTAGAGTACTAACAGGCACAAACTTTGGACACCAGCATGAAACAACATCACTCATATACAAGCAATATATTCGCTCAGTTATGGACTATGCTAGCCCATGCTTGGCACCCATTATCTCAAACACACACATAAACACCTTACAGACAATACAAAACAACACACTTCGTATCATTACAGGATGCACTCAAACAACACCAATAGAACACCTGCACACAGAAACAAAAATACTGAAAGTTAAGGAACATTTAGACATGAGGGGAACACAATTCATGACAGCAGCGACAACTAACACACAACACCCTTGCCACTACATGTACAATCATGCACTGACACCTCGCTCCATTAAGGTAACATCAGAGAGACATTATAACCAAATACTCCATTCCATACCACGCCCCACAGACATCACACAGTACAGAAAACACACACACACACACCTAACTCACAAAGCAATGGCACGAATCGGTCCGAATGCGGTCCTAGGTGCGAAGCCGTCACCCATTAACAGGTCAGAGACCAGCCTGAGCAGGATGGATCGAGTTAACTTAGCACGATTCCGATGTGGACATCACCCCAACTTACAGACATATAAACACAGACTAGAAAACTCCACAGACGACACCTGCCACCTGTGCCAGGACACACCACAAACAATTGAACACATTATGACAGACTGTACTGCTCGAGCACAACATAGAACACAACACAACATCACTAGTGCGCTGAACCTCTGGTCCACTCCGGAGAGGGCGATCGGTTACCTGCGTGCCGCCGGCTTGCTGGATCAGGGTGGGATGATCGGCTAACCAACAACAACAACAACAACTCAGGAATTTTGAATTCTCCAAAACATTCGAGCCTCAAAATCGACACGACTAAATATATACCCAGTAAACTGTAATATGCGTGTATGACATCGTATAATATGGACATTAGCGGTCACCAAAATAAAATCCAAAGATTTTCAATGTTAATAAAGAATAATATGAACTATAGGGCATACCAGCAGCACGTGACAAAACGTTAATATAAATATGGATTTTAACGATCACCAAAAATGAAAACAAAAATTTTCATCTTAATAAGTATAAAATAATATACAGTACACACACACACACACACACACATACACACACACACACACACACACACACATATATATATATATATATATATATATATATATATATATATATATATATATATAAAATAATAATTATTAATATTTATATATATATATATATATATATATATATATACCTCCTAACCTCGTAGCAGTTCCGTGCGTTGGTCTCTCTTCACACTTAAGTGAAGCTGGTGGTCGGTCCCGCCTCTAGGCCTGGCTTGGTGGAGGATCGAGTTGTCCTCTCCATATGTATATACAGTATATGTAAATATGATAATTCTAACATTCATTTTGCATATAAAGTCGAAACTCGCATAACATTCTAAATGTAAATAATATTCATGCAAGATTGGAAAATAAATGAAAATTTTAATTTTTTTCTATTCTTTATTTAATTTTGCTGAGGTGATTTTTTATTCCATCATATCTTCATGAATCGTTCTTTTATTAGCTACCAAGTTGTTGTTTTTCTTATTAAACTTAATCATGTAATCTTTTTAAATTCTGCAATGTTCATTATTATATGTATGCTCTCTAAAATGATAAAAGATGAAGTCATCTCCTGAATCAGCATTTAATTTAAAATTTTAAACATTTAATTTTAATAAGAAATTTTAAGAACTTTATTATCGCATCATTTTGCTATTCTCACAAGCCTTCAAATTCTATAATCTCTAATTTTAAGAATTTATGAGGACATAAATTGATATATATATATATATATATATATATATATATATATATATATATATATATATACATACACAGAGTGGCGCAAAAGTCGTGCATCATAGGAATTTTCAGTGTTGACAATAATATATATTTTTTTTCTTTTAGGTCAGGGATGGCTGCGAAATTAACAATAGATGAGAGGGTGAGCTTGGTTTTAATGCATGAAATACCAGGTACAACAAATCAATGAATCGATACAGAATATGTCTGACTTTAAGTTCTAATAATTCTATAATTTTATAACTTTCGACTCTAAAGTCTCGCAGGTTCTTCGTTCTTGTTTTAACTACAGTACAACGGGTTTTTTTTCTCATTTTATCCACATATACTAGGGGCACTCAATATATTTTTCCCCACCCTTTTTTCTTGCTAAATAATAGGCCATGGGGCTGAAATATCTTTTGAATCGTAAGTTTGAACTTTCTGCGCTTCACATAACCGGATTTTTCCAGTTTGAACCTCTCCTCCTTGTATAAAACCGTTTTTAAACGCCTTGTATAAAACCGATCGTTAACGCAGTTTTCGAAAATGGCGTCTGACAGTGATGTGCGCCATAAACAGAAAGCTGTTATCGAGTTCTTAACCGCAGAGAAGGAAACAGTTGGAAATATTCAGAAACGTCTACAAAATGTTTACGAAGATGCTGTTGTTGATCGAAGCACAGTTGGACGCTGGTCTAAACGTGTGAGATCATCGGAGAGAGGGAGAGCCAGCCTCGATGATGAGCCACGCGTCGGTCGCCCAGCATCGGCTGTGACATCTCACACTGTGCAACGTGCTAACAGCATCATTCGATCAAATCGGCGCGTCACATACAAGGAGCTATCATCGGAGCTAGGAATTAGTAAAGGAAGTGTGAATACGATAATTCAGCAACTGGGATACTCAAAAGTGTGTTCACGGTTTGTTCCTCGCGAACTGACTGAAGATCACAAAGCCCAAAGAAAAGAAATTGCTTCAGAGTCGTTGGTTCGATACGAGACAGAAGGGGATGACTTCCTTTCACGAATTGTGACTGGGGATGAGACTTGGGTACATCACTTTGAACCTGAAACAAAACGCCAATCCATGGAGTGGCATCACCCAAGAAAAAGTTCAAAATGGCTCCCTCTGCAGGAAAGGTTCTGGCCACCATCTTCTGGGACATGAAAGGGGTGATTCTGGTGGACATTATGAAGAAAGGGCCAACAATCAACTCAACTCAGAGGCATATATTGCTACCGGAGAAAACTGGAAGACGTCCTTGTTTTGCACGATAACGCAAACCACACAACAGTTTGCAAACAAGAAAGGCCATCACAAAATGCGCTTGACTGTGTCACCCCACCCTCCATACAGCCCGGATCTGGTACCTTCAGACTTCCATTTGTTTGGGCCAATGAAGGATGCTATTCGTGGAAGAAAGTTTCAGAGTGACGATGAAGTTGTTGAGGAGGTTAAGAGGTGGCTGCAGCGGAACCCAGCAGACTTTTACCAGCAAGGAATAAAGGCCCTTGTTTCGAGGTGGAGGAAAGCCGTAGAAAAGGATTGAGACTATGTGGAAAAATGAAAACTTGTAAAAAAGGTATGTAGGTACTTGTGTACAAATTTCTGGAACTTACAAGGAAACTTGGAAAGAAAAAAAAAAGGTGTGGCAAAATATATTGAGTGGCCATCTTGTATATATATATATATATATATATATATATATATATATATATATATATATATATATACTGTGCTTATATATGTCAAGTTTACGGGTACATATATACGAGGACTGATCAAAAAGTATCGATAATTTTATTGCTACGGACAAATGAATGAAACTAAGAAATAATCGTTTACATATGTGAGTCTCCCTGCCCTCTGGCGTCTGCAGTCTGAAGCAAAATCTGCTACCATGAGTCAGTAGTTGGTTGGAGCGCTTAAAAGGAGGGTGTGTTTTAGCAGTACGTATAAATCTCTGAAATGGAACAACGCACGTTCGAAGACGAACGAAATGATTAAAACAGCTTTTGGAAATGATGCTCTCAGTGTAGCTAACATTTACAAATGGCACAAAAAGTTTAAAAATGGAGAAACATCGCTTGAAGACAAGGAACGCAGTGGCCGCCCTTCCACTTCTCGTAAAGATGAAAATGTCCAACAGATTCGATTTCTGGTACGAGCAAATGTTCCTCCATTTTTAAACTTTTTGTGCCATTTGTAAAAGTTAGCTACACTGAGAGCATCATTTCCAAAAGCTTTTTTAATCATTTCGTTCGTCTCCGAACGCGCGTTGTTCCATTTTAGAGATTTATACGTACTGCAAAAACACACCCTTCTTTGAAGCCCTCCAACCAACTACTGGCTCATGGTAGCAGATTTTGCTTCAGACTGCAGAAGCCAGAGGGCAGGAAGACTCACATATGTAAACGGTTATTCCTTGTTTGCATTCATTTGTCCGTAGCAATAAAATTATCGATACTTTCTGATCACTCCTCGTATGTATGTAATATGTTTGTATTGGTGACGGGAGTAGTATTACCGCAAAAAAGCCGAGTGCAAATCAATTGCATGCAGCATGATCAATATTTTCAAAAAGGGGAGAGAGGGGATGAGGGGTAAACCCTTCAAGGGGTAACAGGAGGGTATGCATGAAGGGGGTGGGGGTTAGACACTCCAAGGGGTGAGAGAGGATTATACATGAAGTGGGGGTCAGGGTTAGACCCTCCAATGGTGGAATGGGGTAACCTAACGTAACAAGGTTAATAAAACACAAGGAGGAGAGAGAGAAGAGGAGGTGGAGAGGAAGATCCTTTCGCTGTGACATCTCGGAACATAAGGGAGTCTTCCATAGCCTTCCTGAACGGGTTTAGGAGCACAGCCATTTGGCTTAAGTGCCAGCCATGCCACAGCCAGTCGTATGGTGCAAGCGACTCAAAGCCAGTTCGTTTAGAGCGCAAACATTCAAGAACCCAGCCAGAGACACAGTCAGTCGCGTTAGCTTTGAAACATTTACAGTGTACATATATATACTGCAGCGCCACTTAGATCACTGTATACATTTCTATCTTGGGAAACTGGAGCAGTACAGCCGTCCGCTGGAGCTTCTTGGCGCAAAATGTTGCCATCCCTGAACTCCCTGGATGCTTCAGAACGCAGCCAGTCGGCAAAGCAAGTCGTATATATGGTTTAAACACACACACACACACACACACACAAAATCATGACATGTACACATAGATATGACGGCACAGCCAATCGTATATGGCTTAAACACACACACACACACACACACACACACGCACACACACTTACCAGTAAATACCACAACACAGAAGAAATAAGCCCTACACGTCTAGACCTTAAGACCTTCCAGCAGTAACACGGTATAAATAAAGACTTTTAGGAGTCCCACCCATCAGCTGCATTAAGCCGAGATGTGGGCTATACCACTCGCCCAGGTATCTCCAAGCAGTGATACAGTATTAGTCTAAGTGTAGACATTCGCAGCCCCACCCATCAGCACTACGTGATCGAGATGAGGGCTACACCAATCGTCTAAGTTTACACTTTAAGACCTCTCTCATCAGTAACACAGTATGACATCGCCGACTTGCTTACGGCTTTTACTCACCACTCAGATTTTACATACTATGTAATACCTGATAGACCAATGTAGGCTTTAAAAATTACAACAGACATTAGGCAAGCTATTAGTCTTCTCATAAATTTGCTTATGAGTGTAATAACGTAAATTACCAACACCTAATAGGCTAGTAAGATCTCAAAAAAGTTACAACAGACAATAGTCATGCTATTAGCCTTCTTATAAAGTAATAAAATACGTTTATGAGTGCAATGTTGTATTGCATTGGTGTGCTATCCGTTGTTTCAAACAAAATACTGAAGCATGGTACATAAAATTTTAATCAGACAATTTTTTTCATTAAAATACACAAATATCATAAAATTAAATTCTAAAAAAATATCAATATAATTTTATAATGATCTAGATATTATTTTTAGGGTAACTTAATTATTTTCCAACAAAAAATTCCTTTTATCACGCATCAGAGAAACTGAAGCATGGTAAATAAAATTTAAATAAAAACAATTTTCCATTAATATACACAAATATCATAAATTAGATTATAAAAGAATATTAATATAACTATAATAATCTAGATTTTACTTTTAGGGTAACGTAATTATTTTTCAACAAAACAAAACCCTATTTCCTATTTTCTGAAAGTGGGCGGAACCTGTATTTTACTATATAAAATGTCGGTGAGCAATAAATCCCTGCGGACGTATTAATGTGCAAAATTTTTTGATATACACCGTGTAAAAGGATAAATGAAGATCTACATACTCCGTTTATTAATTTAATTTTAAATAAAAATAGATTTTAAGTTTAGAAATTTATTATTCATTTTTTATCAAAAATCATTTTACCATGCATTAAAGAAAGTGAATCTGCTATCATCCTCGAATTATTCAAAATAAATATTTGCAGTAAAACAGATTATAAAAAAATATTAATATAATTTTATAATATGGTAGATTTTATTTTAGGGTAAATTAATTATTTTTTTTCCACAATGTGAACAACAAAATTTTTCATTAAAATTTCAAGGCTCTGATGGCCTATTTGAATTTTAAAAAAGTGGATTTACAATTTGAATTTATAAATTTGTTAAAATACTTAAACCATATGAGAGAATAATGGAAACCTCTGATGTCAGGCTGGCGAGAAGACTATTCGAGGTGATATGTCGTTCGAAACTCTAAAAAAAATACGCGTATGGGTGAGCGAATTGTTTGTCCAGTTGAGCGTAACATGCAATGTATTCTAGATTACTTTATTTATTTTTCTGTATATTTATATATATTAATGAAAACGAAACAAATCTGCCAGTTATATGAACAAGCTTCAAACAGAAAATAATTTATAATCTAGCTCTCACATCACTATTAACCATGGTCTTATAAATGTCTAAATTCATTACAGAAAAAGGTTGATCAGTCATGTTTTATATAAATTATCTAAATTAAAAAATCTGGGTGGAATTAATATTCAATTTTTGCTCGCTCTCTCTCTCTCTCTCTCTCTCTCTCTCTCTCTCTCTCTCTCTATATATATATATATATATATATATATACACAGTATATTGCATTGGTGTGCTATCCGTTGTTTCAAACAAAAAACTGAAGCATTGTACATAAAATTTAAATCAGACAATTTTTTTCATTAAAATACACAAATATCATAAAATTAAATTCTAAAAACATATTAATATAATTTTATAATGATATAGGTATTATTTTTAGGGTAACTTAATTATTTTCCAACAAAAAATGTAGAGAGAGAGAGAGATAGAGAGAGAGAGAGAGAGAGAGAGGAGAGAGAAAGTAATTAAAGAAACTCTGAACAGGTTCAAATAGCCAATCAGCGGGCTTTAAAAACCATATCCACACCCACAGCTCATTAGCCCTAAAGCAAGCAGTTGGGTACTTCCATAAACCACGCCCCTCCACACAGTGCACCAATGAGAACATCATGTTCTGAATGTGCCCAGATCTAGGGGACGGTCCTTCTACTCGGTATTCCTTGGAAAGGGAGCGTTTTTCCTCGCCATATAAAAGATTCATTTCCATCCCAGAGCCTCATTCTCCGGTCAGATTTTCCCAGTGTGCGCATCGTTTGAATACAGTCTACAATGAATTCTAACAGCTGCGACGAAACGCCATCGTAACTGGCCTTCCCTCATGTTCTCCACTGCCTTTTTGTGATATAATTGTGTATACACAATTTTATATAGAGCTAAATTTATTCACAAGATTCACAAGTGTGACGTTTTTGTACACTATAACTTATTGATATGCATATTTATTTTGGCAGGTTCGATAGGAAGATCCGTGATCAGTTAAGCGAATAAATAATTCTTTTGAAATGTTTTTCAAGGTGATCCTGTGTAAGTGGTTGTTTTATACAAAGATATAATTTTACGATTTCATAATTTTACGTCTATATATCTATCTATCTATCTATCTATATATATATATATAATATATATATATATTATATATATATATATATATACACGCACACTATATATATTTGCTGTTTTCCAGAGTAGAGAGTGCATTATTGCTATTCGGGGTTCTAGATAATCAGGCACTCTTCTCTACCATAAAAGTCGATGAGGTTTCCGGAACCAATCCTCTGTGGGACCATGTAGAACTAGCAGGAACTGTGGACATTCCAGCTTGCTCTAAGACGCTTGAATTGTGAGTAAAAAAAATAGACGCATACCTCCGTTCCTGCAAAAGAGATTAATTCTTTATTTTCAACCAATGAATTTAATGAAATCGTATTTTATATATATATATATATATATATATATACAGTATATATATATATATATATATATATATATATATATATATATATATATATATATATATATATATATATATATATATATTGGATGAATTTCACAATAAAACACGTGAAATGAATGAATGAATGCTGCAAACCACAAGGAAAAAGAAAAACGATTCCAAGGCCTTTCGTGTATTCAAAGCTACCTTCGATTAAATCCTCTATTTTCTCTGCTATGTTTCTTCGAGCATTGAGAGTTGTCAGTCCTGAATTTTTAGATTCCGAGTTATGCAATATCATGAATATTGGTACTAAATTATGTTATCCTATTTCATTTTTAGATAACTGTCTTAAGAAAGCCAAGAATAGGTATTATAATAATGTAATTGTAAAGGAATTTCAGCGTAAAAATATCCTTAGCCTACCTTACCATGTTAATTTTCAATACCTTCCAACTGTACTTAAAGCAATTGGCATTAATGTAATCTTTAAGTATAATAATACTGTTAAATCACGCCTAATAAAGAATAGCCCTGATAATGTTGTTGGTTGTGTGTATTCGATCGGATGTACACAATGTAACTCAGTATATATAGGCCAAACCGGTAAAACGTTAGATATTAGGGTAAAACAGCATAAATATGCTTGTAGAACAGCTAATAATTTCAATGCTTTATTTAACCATATGTATAGATGTAACCATAGCATCAAGTTGGATAGTTCTAAAGCGCTTGTTAAAAACAGAGATATAATAGAAAGAAATATTCTAGAATGTGCATTTATTCATTTTAAAAACAATTTCAATAACAGTGCGGGGACGTATAAAATTGACGATATCATGTTAAAATTTCTTTTGCCTCTCATTAACCCTTGTTAAGTATGTGCTAATTGTTTTGTTTTTCCTGTTCATTGTATATATATTTATGGGCATCTCACCTTTTATCTTCATTCCCTGACGAGGTGTAGCTTTGAATACACGAAAGGCCTTGGAATCGTTTTTCTTTTTCCTTGTGGGTTTGCAGCATATATATATATATATATATATATATAAATATATATATATGATGAATAAAACCACGAAGGAAAGGAAACACAAAATGTGCTCAAGCGCTTTCGTCTAATGACATCCTCAGGAACACTGAAGTACATAAAAAGGTTAAGCCTATATATAGGTTACAGAAAGAAAAAAAGAAAAATAAATAACATACATACACACACACCACATATATAATATATATAATACATACATATCTATATATACAAATACATACATACATACATACATACATACATATATATACAATAAACAGAGAAGTAAAAATAATAAAAAAAAAAAAAATTAAAAATTAAAACCTTAAAGGATTACCAGTGAGGCGTACAGATTTGTAAGGAAAATATCGATTTTTATCACAAGATCAAATGGATTATAAAAATACAAATTTATACTGGAACTCTGCCGGGTTTTAACACAATGGTGCCTATGGTCAGGTTTCGATATATAAAAAAAAAAAAAATGCAAATTAAAAGTTAATCGATTTTTAGCACAAGATCAAATGGATTATAAAATACAAATTTATACTGGAACTCTGTCCGGGTTTTAACACATTGCTGCCTATGGTCAGGTTTCGATATATATAAAAAAATAGAATGCAAATTAAAAGTTAATAAAGTAGAAGACAAGTTTACCAAAGATTTAATGTTTTACACTTCTTATCTAAATCAGTTTTAAAGGAATTCAACATAACAGGATCGAGTTGAAAAAGACCTTTGCTTATGTTGAAGTTATTTGAAAGTTGGATAATGGCAGACTCAAGAATATTTCTATTATCAATGTTGCTTGAATGGAATAAAACTGAAGCATTATTCCAATCAATACAGTGGGCTAACTCTGACAAATGGACAAAAAGGGCACTGGACAAGTGTCCTGTTCTAACGGAATATTGATGCTGTTTTATACGTGTGTGCAAATCCTTTCCCGTCTGACCTATGTAAAAGGAATCACATTGTTTACAACCAATTTTATAGATAATGCCTGAATTATTGGTAGGGCTATTTTTTACTATGATATTTTTCACAATATTGTTATATGAAAATACTACATTAATATCCAAAAGTTTAAGTACATTAGCAATGCCTAAAAAGCCCGGGAAAAATGGAAGTACTAAAATATTTTTTGACAAAGTACGAGTGTTAATATTGACACGATAGAAAGTTCGTTTTGCCTCGTTGAGACAAGATTCCATAAACGCAGATGGATAACACAAATCACTTCCAATACCGTTGATTTTTTCCAATTCGGCATCGATGTATTCCGGACTGGCGATCCTAAGGGCGCGGAGAAACATTGATGAAAATATGGCCTTCTTAGTGGGGTATCATGTCCCGAGTAAAAGTGTACGTAGGACAAATTGTTTGTCGTTTTCCGATAGATACTAAACTTAAAACCTGGGCTTTCCCTATGTACACGCACATCCAAAAATGGGATTGAATTGTCTTGCTCAACTTCTAAAGTAAACTTAATGGAGGGGACTTGATCATTTAACTGAAGGAGGAAGCTATCCAGGTCACGATTCATGGGACAGATACACAAAATATCGTCGACGTACCGCAACCAAGGGATGCCAACCCCCAGGCCATATTTTCATCAATGTTTCTCCGCGCCCTTAGGATCGCCAGTCCGGAATACATCGATGCCGAATTGGAAAAAATCAACGGTATTGGATGTGATTTGTGTTATCCATCTGCGTTTATGGAATCTTGTCTCAACAAAGCAAAACGAACTTTCTATCGTGTCAATATTAACACTCGTACTTTGTCAAAAAATATTTTAGTACTTCCATTTTTCCCGGGCTTTTTAGGCATTGCTAATGTACTTAAACTTTTGGATATTAATGTAGTATTTTCATATAACAATATTGTGAAAAATATCATAGTAAAAAATAGCCCTACCAATAATTCAGGCATTATCTATAAAATTGGTTGTAAACAATGTGATTCCTTTTACATAGGTCAGACGGGAAAGGATTTGCACACACGTATAAAACAGCATCAATATTCCGTTAGAACAGGACACTTGTCCAGTGCCCTTTTTGTCCATTTGTCAGAGTTAGCCCACTGTATTGATTGGAATAATGCTTCAGTTTTATTCCATTCAAGCAACATTGTTAATAGAAATATTCTTGAGTCTGCCATTATCCAACTTTCAAATAACTTCAACATAAGCAAAGGTCTTTTTCAACTCGATCCTGTTATGTTGAATTCCTTTAAAACTGATTTAGATAAGAAGTGTAAAACATTAAATCTTTGGTAAACTTGTTTCTACTTTATTAACTTTTAATTTGCATTTTATTTTTTTATATATATCGAAACCTGACCATAGGCAGCAATGTGTTAAAACCCGGACAGAGTTCTAGTATAAATTTGTATTTTTATAATCCATTTGATCTTGTGCTAAAAATCGATTAACTTTCAATTTGCATTTTATTTTTTTTTATATATATCGAAACCTGACCATAGGCAGCATTGTGTTAAAACCCGGCAGAGTTCCAGTATAAATTTGTATTTTTATAATCCATTTGATCTTGTGATAAAAATCGATATTTTTCCTTACAAATCTGTACGCCTCACTGGTAATCCTTTAAGGTTTTAATTTTTAATTTTTTTTTTTTAATTATTTTTACTTCTCTGTTTATTGTATATATATGTATGTATGTATGTATGTATGTATGTATGTATTTGTATATATAGATATGTATGTATGTATATATATATATATGTGTGTGTGTGTGTATGTTATTTATTTTTCTTTTTTTCTTTCTGTAACCTATATATAGGCTTAACCTTTTTATGTACTTCAGTGTTCCTGAGGATGTCATTAGACGAAAGCGCTTGAGCACCATTTTGTGTTTCCTTTCCTTCGTGGTTTTATTCATCATAAATATTTTTCACGTGTTACCTTCGTGAAATAATTTTCATATATATATATATATATATATATATTCCAGTGGCAGTGAATTTATGTGACACCGATTAATTTTATTATGCATCTGTCGGCTAAAGTACAGAACTATTTATTTATCCTGAGGAAATTAAATTTTAGCCAAAAATTCTATAATATTCGAGAAATCGTGTCAGTATAATTTTCATTTTTAGTACCACCATTTTAAAACTGCAGGTCTAGGTTGGTGTGACATTCCATTCTGTAGTTTATTTTCCTTTGAATCGTAATTTAAATTTAAGCTATAGGCCTATTGTGGTGTGACAATCCATACCATAGCTTTTATTTTAATCTTGAGAAACGTAATTACAAGTATAAATCAGGGTGTAATTTCGATCAAACCTTTAGACACACATATGCTATATATATATATATATATATATATATATATATATATATATATATATATATATATATATATATATATATATATATATATATATATATATATATAGTCGCAATGTTTGTATAAATTTTATTTTAAAACGTTTTAATTAAAATCTAGCTATGGTACATGGTAATTTTACGCAACTTATTTAAGCGAACAGAAGCAAGCGTAGTTATACTAATTTACGTGAACTCAATTTGAAGGGAATGATTTTGTTCATTTTTCTTTTAAAGCAGTGGAGATGAGATGGATCATTTTCAAGAAACGTTCGAGAATTCGTTGGAGGTAATCCAACTTAATGCCAATGAGACGGATAAGGGCGATGAATAAGAAGTTGTACATCACAGCCGCCAACCATGTAGAGACCACAACACGAAGTATTTTCTGTATTCGCCGAATAGGATAAGAATGAACGGCTATTATATTATTCTGTTTATTATTATTATTGTTATTATTATTATTATTATTATTATTATTATTATTGTTATTATTACATGGTGAAAGGAAGTGGAAAATTTTTAATACTTGGAATTTTCCTTAAAACTCATTAAAAAATTTAAAAAATAGACAAGAAAAACCAGTCCACCTATAAAAAGAATGAATGTACAGTATCTAAAAACCTCAAGGAACCGAAATTAATTTATCAAAAGAATTTATTAAAACAATTCCTGTATTTCAAATAAACAACTTTTCTCACACAAATTATATACGGCAAGCAAAATAAACTCAAGTAGTCTGAATCGACCCAGTATAAATTAGTGTATTTAACCATTATTTTTCGACTTTTAACAAAATCCAAAAATTATACTAAACTACCTTAAAATTACACATATATGATGGTTATGTGTCGCTTGACATCCTTAATTATATACTGCCTAATAGATACTGAAAAATTTTGTTACTTATTTACTCTTTTACAATTCGCTACTATATACATATACTCTATATAGTGTAGTGTATTGTTTTTTTTAATGAAGAAAATGTTTAATAAGAAATTAATGGTTTGTTTATAAGAATTTAATAATGTTTTGTTTAATAAAGAAAATAAAGTTTAATCAGAAATTTAAATATGGTTTGTATGTAAATAAGAAATTGATAATGTTTTGTTTGAAATTAAAAATATAAAAATACAAATTGGCAGCATCCAAGATGTGTCGAAGGGGAAGGCTGAGTAAATTGCCCAATTTTGGAAATTCAGTCTTCGAGCGGGTTTGCCCCGATTAGGTGTTTTCGTATTAGTATGTTATTCTTTATTTTTAATAATTAATTGTCTCTCTCCACGATTAATTATTGTTAACGCTAATTCCGCACTCGCTTTACTCCGTTGGTCCAATTGTTTCGGCATAAATAAAAAGTCAGTAAATAGTGAATAATAGTGTGTAATTATCCCGGCCCCTTTGCTTTGTTCGAAAGTTTAATGGCGGCTCATCGGCTCAAGCGGGCTATCAGCGTCCGTATAAAGACAGAGAAAACGAGTGATAATACTGGTCTACAGCCAAAATGCTTCGGAAATAAAAGTAGTCAATCTTTACTAATTTTGGGTTACTGAATAGGAAAATGATGCCTAAAATTGCCAATTGGCTCTATTTATAAAGATATCAGGCAACCCTGCACCCTACTAATTGGACTGCATCTGTCGCGTAATATGTAGACGCCTGTGACACATCGACGCATTGACTCTACTGCGCATGCGCGTAGTTATATTTTTTATTTTAATAAATTAATGTAAATATATACGGTACATTAGGCCTGTTCAAAAATCAACCTTTTCTTATTTTCATAGGTTTCTGTACATTTTCCCATGCTTTTTGACCTGAAAAAGCCGAAAATCACAACTATTTTGACCTAGGATGTTGGGAAGCATTGCCGCATGGAGCTTTAAATTTTCTGCCTTGAAATCGGCCAAAGCGCCAATTCCGGGGTCCCTTGAATTATGTTTTGCACTTTAACTTTTGATCTAAACAAGATAGAGCAACAAATTAGGTATCAAATGAAAGAGCATAAAATTAATAAATAATAATAATAATAATAATAATAATAATAATAATAATAATAATAAATAAATAATAATTAATAATAATAATAATAATAATAATAATAATTATCTATCATTTTTCAGGAAACAACAGAAACTCAATCAGAATCTAGAAAACCATCTACAAGTTACTTCACAATGGCATTAAGCAAGGAGCTCAGGGAGCTCCGTGGGCGCACAGTTGATATCTCAGAACCTCCACGTACTGTCCACAGGCAGGTGTCAACTGGGCCATCTACCAGATCTCTCACTGAAACTTTCCTGGTTGGATACCCTTCAGCTTTTATCAGTGGTTCCCAGCTTCCCACCAACAGACAAGCGTTCCAGTATTTCCTTAATCTTCAGAATTTACCGGAAAATGCAGGGAGGCCCATGGTTCAAGACCTTGCATATGAAACAGTTGAATCTATCATCCCATTCTGGCAGATGGCTAGGATCAAGACAATGACCAAGTACAACGCAATGAAGCTCTTCATGAAACTACATGAGAAACATCGTGCTCTGGTGAAAAGCAAAGGAAGAGCAAGTAACCCTGGAGGAAAAAGAGGAGCATTTGTGCTGGAATTAGACAGCCTGTTCGATATAGGAGCTCCAGATGCAATCCAGGAAATACAGAACAACAGACTGTTATCCAGAGAGAAGAAAGATGAGGATATCAGGTTCTACGAAGACCAAAAGACTGAGAGGAAAGGTCATATGTCTGGTCATGACAAGATTTTTGAGACAAGATCCCTGCAGCAAGCAGCGAGGAATGAAAGACTGCAGCATAGACAAGAACAAGGTAAAACTAATTACTTTGAACGTCACAAAAAGTTTTAAGTTTTACTCCATTGCGATATTTAGCATGTACTTAACAATTACTGTCTTAACATGTTGTACTATTTTACAGCTGCAGCAGAACAAGAGGCAGTTGTTCATGTGGATGACATTACCTGGGGTGATTCAACTGACAACGACGCTAACACAGAGGACATGGATTACCATCAGCCTCGTCCTGGATGTTCTCACCATCAAGACACTGTGACTAGTGTGACTTTGACGTTTCCAAGGAAGGTCATGGAATGTGATGTCATCTGCAATACAGCTGATCGTCTTGGTTTATCAGACAATCAAGTTACTGCCGTGGTTTCTGCCACCTTGAAAGCTGGAGGGCTGATCTGGATAACTTCGTGATCTCAACCTCAACAACACGTCGCAACAGAATGCTGTCCAGGTATAATATCAGCCAGAGTCACATGTCCAAGTTTTGTGAAAACCCCCCACAGTACGCTGCCTTACACTGGGATGGAAAGTTGCTCAAAGATGTCTTGGGCAGTGAACCTGGAAGTACCTCAGAGACTTTAGCTGTGCTAGTGTCTGGTCCACCTTCATACACTGAAGGAAAGTTATTGGGAGTACCTGTCATCGACAATTCTTCTGGCACAGCTCAGGCTGAGGCTTCAATGGATTTACTGGAGACATGGGAACTTACGGATAATGTTACTGCCCTTGTTTTTGACACTACATCCAGTAACAGTGGAGTTCACAGAGGAGCTGCGAAACTGCTAGAGAAAATGCTGAACAAAAAGGTGTTTTATCTGGCCTGTCGACATCACATCCTGGAAATCCTAGTAGGAGCAGTTTGGGAGAAGCTGTTTGGGAAGGTGAAGGGGCCAGATAATCCCTGGTTTGAGCATCTGAAGGATGTTTGGACGGACTTGTCCAAGGAAAACCCAAAGATGCTGGCTATCAACAGCAAATGGCTGAAGGAAAAGAAGAAGAACAGTGAAGAAATACTCCAAGACATTCTAACAGCAGAAAGGCTTCCAAGAGCCGACTACAGGGAAATGGCTGAACTGATAGTCATTGTTCTTGGAGGAACGCCTCCTCGAGGTATTCACTGGAGTCGACCAGGCGCCATTCATCAGGCCAGATGGATGGCCAGAAACCTGTACTCCATGAAAATGCTGATGTTTGCAGATCAACTTGAGTACGACGAAGACACTGTATCAAAGCTGGAAAGACTCAACACCTTCCTTGCGCTGTTCTACACTCCTGTATGGATGATGTCAATGTCTGCTGCAGATGCTCCCGTGAATGATCTAAGTCTAATCCAGGACATGTTGAAGTACAAGAAAACTGACCCAGAGCTTGCTGATGCAGTACTTAATAAGATGGAAAACCACAAATGGTACCTGACGCAGGAAGTCGTGCCATTTGCCCTGTTCAGCAGGAGATTGAATGACACATTGAAGCACGACATTGCTGCCCAGTTACATGCCACTGAGAAGCCAGACAGCTTCAGAACAGGAAAGCCTCTATTCCAGAGAGTCACAGCTAAGACCACCCTGGTTGATCTCATTGGCCCAGAATCACATTTCCTGCTGGACACACTGAACATTGGATCCGAGTGGCTTCTGGAACCTGTCACGTCTTGGCCACAGAATGAGGACTACAGAAAAGCGTTGGACTATGTTAAGAATCTGAAAGCGGTGAATGACATTGCTGAACGTGGTGTCAAGATGATGAGCGACTTTGCAAATGTCATAACAACAGATGCCAAGCAAAGGGACTATCTCCTTCAAGCTGTGGAGTTCAACAGACGCCGCTTTGACAGCTTCAAGAAACAAACTCTCAACAACTGACTGTGTAAATGTCATTATGAAATTAATCATCATGTAATGCTTTCACTTCTTGATCGATTAGACTTGTGAACTTGTGACAAAATGTTAATCTCAAATTTGTGTCATGAATAAGGCGCCTTGTCTGCCTTGAGTGTGAGAAAACGAATTTTGTGATATTTCTGAAATCTTTGTATGTACCAATGTGCCATTTCTTGTTCCAAGACTATCATAATTGTATAAGTTAGAAAGAGGATTAAAAACACTTTAATTTGGTGCCTATTTTGTTGCTCTATCTTGTTTAGATAAAAAGTTATAGTGCAAAACATGATTCAAGGGACCCCGGAACTGGTGCTTTTGGCCGATTTCAAGGCAGAAAACTTAAAGCTCCATGCGGCAATGCTTCCCAACAACCTAGGTCAAAATGGTTGTGATTTTCGGCCTTTTCAGGTCAAAAAGCATGGGAAAAAGTACAGAAACCTATGAAAATAAGAAAAAGTTGATTTTTGAACAGGGCTAACGGTACATATATATACAATAAAATGTAATTTTAAATTTATCTATTACATTATGTATTTGTAAATTATTTATTAAAAAATAGATTGGATCATTTTAACATATTGCTTCCCATAATGTTTTTGATATTAACGTAACTTAACCTTACCTAATTTAAAATTATTAAAATGCAATGTAATTACATTAATCTATTAAAATAAAAAATATAACTACGCGCATGCGCAGTAGAGTCAAGGCGTCGATGTGTCACAGGCGTCTACATATTACGCCACAGCATCAGTTCATTCGCGGAAGTCATACAGTGCACCCTTGTCAAACTCTTTTTAGTGTTTGCTTTTGAAACTGAATTTTTTTCAGCCTAATTTGAACAAAGATGCCTCGTAATTGCGTGAAAAGTGTAGATAACTTCTGTTATGTTTGTGGAGAATTGACTTTTGCATCACAAAAGCGTGCTATAACCGCCGTGATTAGGAAAGCCTACCACCTTTATTTTGGCTGTAAGATTGGAGATCAGGACAAGAGCGGGGCCCAACACATATGCTGCAATACTTGTGCAACAAACCTTCGCCAGTGGTTGAATCGGAAAAGGAAATCTATACCTTTTGCAGTGCCACTGGTGTGGAGGGAACCAACAGATCATGTCAGCAATTGTTACTTCTGCATGGTGCCTCCAGTCAAGAAAGGTATTTGCAAGAAGAAAAAGTGGATTTTACAATATCCGAATATACCCTCTGTTATACGCCCGGTACCTCACGGCGAAGGACTACCCGTTCCTGAGCCCCCACACTTATTCTCCCTGGAGTCAGAGAACGAGGAGAATGAAGGAACCTGCGAAACTTGTGAGCCTTCAACTTCACAAGACCCTGAATTTGTTTATAACTTGACATCTTCTAAACCGCACATGATAACTCAGAATGAATTAAACGACCTTATCAGAGATTTAGAACTGCCAAAGAGTAAGGCAGAGCTGTTGGGCTCCAGATTGCAGCAGTGGAATCTTCTCGCTGAAAATATTAGAGTGTGTAAGTTTCGTGACCGTCAAAAAGATTTTGTCCCATTCTTCATCATGGAAGGTGACCTTGTAGCTTGCAACGACATCGATGGTCTGATGGCAGCTCTCAACATTATTCACAATCCTGATAAGTGGAGACTGTCCATTGATTCATCGAAGTTGAGTCTAAAAGCTGTTTTGTTGCATGGTAGCAACGTATTGCCATCAATTCCAGTTGGTCATGCAGTCCACATGAAGGAAACATATGACAACATGAAGCAACTTTTGAACTGCATAAACTATGACAAACATCAGTGGAAGGTTTGTGGTGACTTGAAAGTTGTTGCTATCGTGCTTGGACTGCAGCCGGGCTACACTAAGTATTGCTGTTTTCTGTGTGAATGGGATAGTCGGGCTAGGAGTTCTCATTACATCAAGAAGGATTGGCCACTCAGACACTCATTGGAACCTGGAACAAAAAATGTTCAGTATCCTCCACTTGTAGAATCGAGCAAGATTTTGTTACCACCCTTACACATCAAACTGGGCGTCATGAAAAATTGTGTTAAGGCTATGGATAAAACTGGGGCAGCTTTTAAGTACCTCTGTGGTAAATTCACAAAGCTCAGTGAAGCAAAAATCAAGAAGGGTGTATTTGTTGGTTCACAGATCCGCGAGCTTCTTAGAGATGAGGAGTTCGACCGTATCCTAGGTGGTGAGGAGAAGACAGCGTGGAATGCTTTCCGGTTAGTAGCAACCAATTTTCTCGGAAATACCAAAGCTGACAATTACAGGGAGCTGGTGGAAAACCTGCTGTTGTCCTATCAAAAAATGGGCTGCAATATGTCTTTAAAGATACATTTCCTCCATTCGCACCTGGAATTTTTTCAGGCCAACTGCGGAGCAGTCAGCAATGAACATGGTGAACGTTTCCACCAGGATATCTCAGCGATGGAGAAACGCTACCAGGGGAAATGGAGTCCATCATTGTTAGCAGACTAGTGCTGGACAATAACAAGAGATGCTCCAGAAGTTGAATACAAGAGACAAGCAAAGAAGCGACAGGTTGAATCAATATAAGTGACTGCATTATGCAGGTATGTTACTAATATATGGTATACATATACGCAAAATGTGTAACTTAAATTTTCTTGGAAACTGTAGCCAATCGACTGTTTTTATGGTCATATTCGTTTTCAGCACCCCAAAATCCATAATAGGAAACACATTTTATCTCCGAAGCACAAACTTTTTCAAAATTTGTCGACCAGTGTAATAGTAAAAAAATGAAAAATACTGAAAAGAAAGCGAAAAGTAAGAAGGAAAGAATGTTTTTTATATAAATCACGACAATACCTAGAAATGTGCTACATATACGCTCCAACTTTTTAAACCTACCATATAAAAATGCATGTCAATTTAATTACAACTCAAATAATTTAACTCCATGCATGCTTTATTTACTAATTATTACTATCAGAATTATTATTAATGCCGAAAACAATAAACACAAAACAATTTTTAAACACAAAATAGGTAGGCTGTATAAAGAGCAATAAAAGTTGAGGAGAAAAAAAGAAATAAGCCATCGGACGAGATTTCTAAATTTTAAATAAGTCTCTCCACGACTGAAGAAAACGAAATCTGAAGAAAACAAAATAACGGCTGATATGAGAAAAAAGAAAACGACTCAGTTTATTCTTGGGATCAAAATTTTGAGTCGAAACGATTGAAACAGACTCTGCCTCCGTGAAGATTTCGAAAATGCCGTTATGAGAAGAAATTTCAAAAATGACGCGCCATATTTAATTATAAATACAACAAATTTTTAATGAGTGGGAATCGAAATTTGCTTGCAAATGAGGTACACAATGCATACCAGAGTATCTACTAATTTTATAAAGACTATAAAATGGGTAACAAAGTAATTTCGCCGAAATATAAGGCGCGCAGATAGGACGTGAGAACACCTTTATATGAATTTCATAGGAACAACGTTGCTAGCAAAAATGTCGTGTACCTAATTTACAATTCATTATTTAGTTTACTTCATTCAATTTCTTTTATCATTTCTCATTCTTCTCTTTATGCGCTCTTCAGTGTACTTTTTAACACGGCAGACAGGTAGACGCTGCCGCCATTCAACTTTCGAACAACAAAGGGACCTGGGATAATTACACACTTTTATTTACTATTTGTTTACTATTTATGCAGAAACAATTTAGACAAACGGAGTAAAGTGAGTGCGGAATTAGCGTTAACATTTAATCGCGGAGAGAGCCAATTCAGGTTTTAAATAAACAATAACATTCTAATACGAAAAACCACCTAACCAGGCACATCCAGCCCAAAGATTGAGTTGCCAAAATTGGGCATTTTTACTCAGCCTCCAACTTCGGCACATTCAAATGTTGCCAATTAGTATATTACATTTCTAATTTCAAACAAAACATTATTAAATGCTTATAAACTAAACATTTAATTGTTATTTGACACTATTATCTTATTTTTATTAAAAAAACAATAAAGTACAATATCTAAAATTATATATATAGAGTAAATGCAAAAAACTTCACTTTTTTCTACGTGAAGGTCAAAATATGAAAATAAAAACCCACTCTAATAGACAGAGTTTATTTCCACGACAGTTTCGACGCCCACTGGCATCCTCCTCGGGTGGATACAGAAACACGAATGAACCAAAACAAGAGGGAAAAACAGTCCAGGGACCGACCGTTAAGAAATTCGCACCTAGGTTAGATCCCATTCTCCCGACACCGGAAGGGCATTTTCATTAAGTACATTCGCGCAAATTTAAAACTTCCTGTTCTAAACATACAGATTCTATTATATTTTTTTTACATAATTATTGAATTTATTATTAATTTTATTACATTTAATATTGCATAATTATTTATTACAGAAATTATAAATTTATTATTACATTGGTTATTACATTATTGTTTATTATACAGAACTTATAAACCGAAAAACGAATGAAAAAAGCCGATTAGGAAACAATCCAGAGAAATTCGCACCTAGGTTAGATACCGTTCTCCCGACACTGGAAGGGCATTTTATTACAGGGTCCGCTTATAAGTACATTCCCACAAATTAAAACTATCTTCTTGTTCTATACATACAGATTCTAATATTTTGACATAATTACTGCATTTATTATTACATTTACATTTTTTTAACATTTATTATTATTACCTTTACCCTAATTATTAAATTTATAATATTACCTTTATTATTACATCTGTTGCATTTATATTTATTTCCATATTTATTACTTCCATTATTACATTTACTAAAGGCGCGTAAGGAAACATTCCAATCCAGAAACATTTAAGAAATTCACACTTAGGTTCGAACACGTTCCCACGACTCCGTAAGGGATTTTTTGACAAGAATCTCATTAAAGGGTCTAACTTATAAGTACCTTCGCACAAATTAAAATTATCTACTTTTTCTCTACACACAGATTCTATTATTTTTCTTTTGACATAATTATTACATTTATAAAGTACCTTACTTGATTCCCAATCTACAGTATAGCATGATTATTTTGGCTGGCGTGATAAAAAATGGCATTATTAGTATTACAACTTCTGAAGGCATATTTGTGTTCTTTAATACGGGTTTCAATATTTCTTCCAGTTTCTCCCACGTATACTAAATCACAACTTTTACAGGGAATGCTGTAGACACAGGCTTGTTCCTCTTTTGCCACGTTATTCCTAACCAATTTACTTTTCACGGTAGACGAATATTCGAACGCCAAAGCAAACTTAAAATCTTTCGTCAACGGTTTTACTCTTTCTAAGCCGGCAATGTAAGGCAAACTCACATATTGTTTTTGGTTAACTGAAGGTTCCCGAGGGGCATAAAAAGATTTTCTGGCTTTAAAATACGCCTTTCTGATAAACCACTCGGGATATTTTAAATACTTAAAAATGTTCCAAATCTTTGAATTTTCCGGGTCCAGCAAATGTGGGCTACAAATCCTGAGTGCTCTTAGAAACATGGAAGAAATAATTGAGCTTTTAACCCCTTCATCATGATATGAAAAATAATGAATGTACGAATTACAATGAGTAGGTTTTCTATAAACCGTGAAATTGGGCTTTCCGCTTTCGTTAATGACCAAAACATCTAGAAAAGGTAATTGTTTGTCGTTCTCCCATTCATATTTAAATTTAATAGAGGGAACAAGATTATTTAATGACTGAAAGAAAGTGTCAAAGTTGTTCCAGTGGTCATGCCAAATGTAATAATTATGTCAAAAGAAAAATAATAGAATCTGTGTGTATAGAAAAAGTAGATAATTTTAATTTGTGCGAAGGTACTTATAAGTTAGACCCTTTAATGAGATTCTTGGTCAAAAAATCCCTTACGGAGTCGTGGGAACGTGTTCGAACCTAAGTGTGAATTTCTTAAATGTCTCTGGATTGGAATGTTTCCTTACGCGCCTTTAGTAAATGTAATAATGGAAGTAATAAATATGGAAATAAATATAAATGCAACAGATGTAATAATAAAGGTAATATTATAAATTTAATAATTAGGGTAAAGGTAATAATAATAAATGTTAAAAAATGTAAATGTAATAATAAATGCAGTAATTATGTCAAAATATTAGAATCTGTATGTATAGAACAAGAAGATAGTTTTCATTTGTGGGAATGTACTTATAAGCGGACCCTGTAATAAAATGACCTTCCAGTGTCGGGAGAACGGTATCTAACCTAGGTGCGAATTTCTCTGGATTGTTTCCTAATCGGCTTTTTTCATTCGTTTTTCGGTTTATAAGTTCTGTATAATAAACAATAATGTAATAACCAATGTAATAATAAATTTATAATTTCTGTAATAAATAATTATGCAATATTAAATGTAATAAAATTAATAATAAATTCAATAATTATGTAAAAAAATATAATAGAATCTGTATGTTTAGAACAGGAAGATAGTTTTAAATTTGCGCGAATGTACTTAATGAAAATGCCCTTCCGGTGTCGGGAGAATGGGATCTAACCTAGGTGCGAATTTCTTAACGGTCGGTCCCTGGACTGTTTTTCCCTCTTGTTTTGGTTCATTCGTGTTTCTGTATCCACCCGAGGAGGATGCCAGTGGGCGTCGAAACTGTCGTGGAAATAAACTCTGTCTATTAGAGTGGGTTTTTATTTTCATATATATAGAGTAAACTTTCGAAAGAGCGGCACTCGGAAGAACGGCACATTCGAGAGAACAGCACTTTTGAAAAGCGCGGCTTTTTGAAAACGCTACTGATGAAGAAGCTGTGCAAAAGATAAGATATCTTGGGCTGTTGCCAATAAATGTATGGATCTCTTCTATCATTTATAGAACAAATTCCAAACTTTAGTGCGCAAGAAGTTATGCATGCGCAGATGATGAAAAACACAATGATTGCAAAAACACAAGCATGCTGCAAACAGGAAGATATCAGAAAGTTTTTTAAAAAAGTTATTACGAATTCTCAAGAAAGTGTTCCATCGACTTCGGCAATCGATCATGATGAAACAACAGAAGCGGAGCTGTTAAAAGAGAATTAAACAATGTGTTTTGATGTGATCGTTGTGATCTATCTTTAATATGTACTTTATGTGATCGTTTTTTTCAAATATTTTTTTTAAACATGTTCTCTCTTATTCTGTATCATTTGTAACATGTTCTTTATTTACATTTCAGCAAAACTGTGATTAACCCTAGAATGCATGCCCCTTTAATTTTACATCAATGCATGAGCCGGGCAGAGGCCCGGGTTATGCATTCTAGGGTTAAACTGGCAGCATATATATATGTCCATTTCTTATTTATTCCGCATAACAAACTCTCGCAATAACGGAAAATTTGAAAGAACGGCACCACCTAATCCCCGAGAGTGCTGTTCTTTCAAAAGTTTACTCTGTGTATATATATATGTATATATATATATATATATACATATATATATATATATATGTATATATATATATATATATACATATATATATATATATGTGTGTATATATATATATATATATGTATATATATATATATATATATATATATACACACAAACGGGAATAGCCTTTTTATCTGATTGAATACAAATTTATCATTAGTCTCCGGGTTACACAAGTCGAATAATTTTGGGAAATCGGTAAATTCGTTTCCGCGGGCCATATGCATGAGAAAACACAAACAGTACTGGCCACATACGTTGCTGTACAGACTCTGGAAACAACATGGATTCCAAACTATTTGTGGAATTTGCAGTTCGAGAAATTTTACAATAATAGCATCATTCCACGGGGTTTCGCCCAGTGAATTAAAGTAATACAGTCGTTCCTTTTTCTTAAATAAACCGCTATCCAATGGCGCCCTTCTCCATTGCTCACGTCTGTGTTCACGATAAATGCGACGCAGTCTCTCGTGAGTGGAAGTTTTACAGTTTCATTCTTCTCAAAACTCTGATAAATATGCCACGCGTGAAACCTTCATTCATCATCACTCTCTGGAATGTAACCGTGTCATGACTCCCCTAAAGCGGTCAACTTCGACTAGGGCCTGAGACTCAAGTAAACTACTATGCTAATACGGTCGACTAGTGGCTAGTCGAATTCAAGTCTAGGTGCCGCATTTCCGCTCTGCTGGGGAGTTAAGTGTGTTTATACTCCCGCTGATGTCGGGGGAGAGATCAAAAGGGTACAGGTTGACTTCCTCGACGAATTCGTTCTGTTACCAATGTACCTAACCCGTCACCACCGCCGCTATGCACTAGGTTATATGCTCTCGCGCAAAGTGAAAACAAAGAGGGTTATATTTTTCAGTGCAAAATTTTTTAATTTTAATGCAGATTTTTTATATTTTCCATTCACAGAATCATGTTCCTGCATTCCGATTAATATCCTTTTAGACAGAATCCTGAGAGCAACATTTTCTATTTGCTTGGATGTTAACCCTGAAGGGACTGTAAACACCTTCATTTGAACTCTATTAACTAGGGACTTGTAGGGATCCCGTGGGGGCACAATTTACGGTATTTTGGGGGTCTGAGAATTATTTGATTAGTTTATATCTAAATGAGAAGCTACTGGTTTAGAGACAATGCGATCGTCACATTTAATTATTTTGATCTTTTTATTTACATCTTCGTCTCTGTCTCCGTAATTATGCCAGAGCTTTCGAGGTATGGAATTTAGGATTACCTTATTTTAGTGAACGGAATATTAATATTTACCGTCTCATCGCCCACGTCGTCCTTTAACGATTCGGCTTCGCGTTTAATGCGATATACAAATGAAGTGAATGACTCATCCTGTCGTCTATATTCTCTTTCTAAATTCATCAACCTATTGATTATTTCATCCCGCCTATTTTGACAGTAAAGATCCGCGCAAGCATCGAGAAACTGCTTCCACGTCTTAACACTTTCTCCGAAACCTACAAACACTTGTCGGGTTGGGAGAACCGAACATCGTATAGCTAACTCTATGTGCATACGATCACTGTTTGTCCCTCCTTCAGGAATCAATCTGGCTATTTCAAAACTGAAGTCCTGAAATGACACGTAATTTTTTATTCTCCCCTGAGCTGCTGCGATTAAATATTCGGCATATGAACCGCAAAATGTGGGACAGATTTCCGCAGCCTGTCTAAGTTTTTTTTATCTTCCTCTTGGGTAAATTCATCCCTATTTCTACGGGAGGAGGATGAAAAAGACCTAGCATAGGCGGTCTTGGGAGTAGAGAGGAGGAGGAGACAGTGGGGGAGAAGGAGTTCTGCCCTCAGCTTCTCTAGTATCCTTAGGTTGTATCTAAGGATATAGGCAAAATTCTATTGAATCAGAATCTCTCAGATTTGATAACAAGGGTTTAGGTTCCGAATTAGTTTCAGATTCGAGATAAGGTGAACCAATCGGGAGGAATGAAATTCGAGTCACGTCAAAATCGAGAGGGAAAAGTGAACTCTTGAAGGGATTACCTTTGAGGAGTTGCCTGCTACAGGAGAACTACTTTCTCGTCCCCCGAAACCACTCGCAATGCAAACAGGGTCGCTTACCTCAATATCTCTTCTAATGGGAAAGTGCACTTCTCCTGTTGCTTGGATTCCGGTAGGAGACTTCGACTTCAGTTGGACCTGAGCAGCAGTCTTCGCAGCGGTTTTCGATCGGGTGATCCTGGTATTTCCCTCCGTCGTCGTTCGTCCGGAGCGGGTGGCCCGCATGCACTCGCTTCAGCCGTCGATGGTGTCTTTGGCTAAGAAAGGGATAAATTTGATCCCACTTCTGACACCACTTGTAATACACCTCTCCCCTTGTTTAGGCAAAGTCAGGATGTCACAGATTACTCGAGAGAGGGTATTACTTAAGCACTCCTAGATGCAGAAATAGTTCGAAGTTCGTATTCCCACAATTCCCACAATACACGTCTGTTTGGGAAGCGCTGTCGGTACAACCTCACAGCAGCTCTTCCGTTTCCATTGGCAGCCCCATACACCATATGCATGTCAGCCATCTCAGCAGTCGTGAAGCGCTCCATGTTACGCGTACTACGTCCGATTTAAGAATGCCCGCGGCAAGCGCGAGTCTAGCCCACTTCACCTTTTAGCCAATTGCAGCGGCGCCCTCTCGCGCCGAATGGTGACGTCAGCGGACATACACTTATAGACGAAAAGGGTTTGTCTTGGTGTTGCCTATCCCCCATTACAATTTGTACAGAAAGTTTTCAAACACCCTGTGTATATATATATATATATATATATATATAATGTTATAATGTTTCAGACCAACAAAGACCCTAGGATCCACTCGTGGCTGGTCTACCTAACTGTGTTCGTAATTGTGTATTGTATATGTCCTCCGTGGTGGCGGAGGGGACCTACAATTTTACGTGGGTTCCGAACCACAAGAACATAAGAAATTTATATATTTTATATATATATATATTATATATATATATATATATATATATATATATAAATATATACTGTATATATATATATATATATATATATATATATATATATATATAAATAATATAAATAATATATATATATATAATAATATATATATATATATATATATATATATATATATATATATATAAATATATATATACATATAAATAATATATATATATATATATATATATATATATATATATATATATATATATATATATATATATATATATATATATATATATCGGCTATTGATTAATGGCGTGGAAAACGCAGTTTAATAATAAACAGGAACACCAGAAAAAAAATAAACATTCTTCAAGGTTTAATCGTACCAATGTTTCGGAATGCACTAATTCCATCTTCAGGACTAAAACAATAAAATGCCAAATCACATACAAAATACAAATTGCTTAATGACAATTTAAAATGAAGTTAAAATTTTAAAAAGTAGCAAAGAAAATGTAAAACATTAAAACTAAAAGGTAAATAAATGTGAAGTTAAAAAGTTACAATTATAAAAAGTAGCTAAGAAAAATATAAAAACATTAAAACTGAAAAGTAAATAAAATAAAATAAAATAAACTAGTACCTTAACCAAAACATAGCAGATCTACCGATGATTCGTCAGAATTTAGTTCTGGTTTTAGTTTATAAATAAACAAAGATTCCATAATTTTGAGCTTAAGGTCAGAGCTTCCGGCAGCAAGTGCGGCAAAATTAGACTGTGAAATTGGGTGGTTATTGTTGTGCGAGTGATTACGTATGAGAGAATTAGGTGGTTTGCCAAGAGGTAAATTTGTACCGACCGATTTACCGAGATGTTCGTAAATACTGGATTTTAAATGTCTTTTAGTTTTACCTATATATGACCCCATACAGTGGTCACACTTGTATTGGTAAACTATGGATGACTTAAGAAGTGTAGGAATAACATCCTTGTTTTTAAATAAATGGTAAATCGATTTAGACGGGGTGAATATAATTTTTATACATAGTTGTGGGTAGAATTCCTTGAGCAGTTTTAAAAGTTTGTTTCTAATGTTAAAACTTGAGGTTCCCATATAAGGCAAAGTGAAATACAGGATATCTTTATGGACTGTAATTAAGTCTCTAGTTGTAGGGTTTATTAGTCTATTTAAGGTTCTGCCTATTGTAGTCTCCGCCAGTCTAGAAGGGAAATTATTCTTGGTAAGGAGTTTTCGGGTGAAATCGAGTTCATTGTGTAGTTTAAAGTAATCTGAACAGATATTGAAAGCTCTATTGGTCAGAGTCGAAATTAAATTTCGTTTGAAACCTAAAGGGATAAAGGAGGAGAAGTTCGTAGTAAGATCGTGAATGTCAGCTTTCGGTAAACGGAAGTTTCAAACGAGGAATTAGTTTTTATTATCTTAATGTCCAAAAAGGACAGAGAGCTATTACATTCAACTTCTGAAGTAAATTCAATATTAGGGTGCTTAGCATTAAGGTAATTACGAAACAAAGGGATATGGTCAGGTGATTTGAACAGGAGAAACGTGTCTTCAATATATCTTCTATAAAAAACCGGTTTGAAGTTGGAAGGACACTCATTCAGCCATTTGACTTCATGATGACAAAGAAACGCGTTAGCTAAGGTGGGACCAAGAGGCCATTTGAACCCCTTCAGTCTGTTTAAAATATTCACCGTTGAATATAAATATAAGGTCTAGTTCTTTCACTTGACCTCTATTAAAACCCTGCAGAGTATCAGTATTATTAAAAAGATTGTTAATACATATATCAATAGTTTCTGCAACAGGCACATTAGTAAATAAAGATTTTACATCGAAGCTAGCCATTGTGTAAGAATTATTATTTAATGAGGTAATTTCTCTAACGAAAGAAAAAGAATCCCGTACTGTATACAAATTATAAGTTATAGGTGATAGTATGGGAACCAAGAATTTTGAAAGGTCATAACTAAAAGTTCCTAGTGCCGATAAAATTGGCCTAAGTGGACAATTAGGTTTGTGTATTTTAGGGAGTCCATACATAATACCTGGGCTGGATCCAGAAACAAATAATTTAGAAAAAACTGTCTGAGATTATATTATTAGATTTAAGTTTTCTAAGATACCTATTAATTTTATCTTCCTCTTTTAAGTTTAAAGCAAAAATATCACCAGTTACTTTAGTAAATCTAGTTGCATCATTTAAAATATCTAACATTTTTTCGACATAAATATTCCTGTCCAAAAGAACAACGCCATTGCCTTTGTCTGGTCTTGTTACCACCAATGACTTGTCCAAAGACAGATTTCTTACACTCTGAAACTCTTCCACCTCCATATTAGGTCTATTGCCATAAGGGTTAAAAGCATAAAATGAAGTAAAAGCTAAATTACATATGGGGTATGTCATTGTGTGTGTGTGTATGTGTGTTAACAATTAGTTAACCTGTAGCACAATTCACCGAGACATTTACAAACCATATTCCAAAGCTTTAACAGTATGACTTCATCACATAACTATAGATAGCACACTAGCAAGAAGTGAGAGATGAATTACTAGCAGAAAATGAATTCCTAATAATTGGAGATTTTACAAAAACTTTTCCACTTTTAATGCAAGATGAAGCACAATCATATCACCGGAACAGTTTTCGGACAACCATTCATCTTTTTGTTTGCTACCGTCATGACACAGAAATTCTCACCAACTCTTATATGTTGCAACATCAGAATGTATGGCTCATGACACTTGTTGTTTTCTCTTTGAAAAACATGTTTTGGTTTTCTTGACAAAGAAATTTAATAAGCAACCAAAAATATATATTATTATGTCAGATTTTGTGCATCCGCAGATTCGATTCCCCACATTATTAACATGTTAGGTTTTTATAACGTATAAACCCTTGGTCACTTTATAAGGAATTACAGTAGTGATCAATTCACAAAAAAAGCCATATAGCTAAGCAATCATGCTATGCAGAATGCAGAATGTACAGTGTACACTACATTTGTACTTACCAATAATAGTGATGCTATGGCAGGGCTGCTGAGAGCTGCCCCGGGCCCCGGGGAAGGATTGGTATGTGGGCCCCCATGTTTACTCAGTATTTTATTATGAATGTTTTTTGTGTACATAACAAGCAAACTGATTATATGTCCAAGTCACTATTCAAAACATAGGGTATGAATAAACGAACTCAGAGGAAAATGACCATTTTATTTTTCGAATCAATTATATTAATTCTATCATCAATTACAAATTCAGTACCAGTCCATGCAGGCAAGGCAATTGTTTACTGCAAGATTTTCATAATTAGAAGTGTACTTTCTTTGCATTCTCTCTAGCAAAGTGATAAATGATTCTGATGAAATTTAAAGTACGGGCTAACTGGCTTTCAATTACAATGGTTCCCTGATCTGTCAGTTGGTCTTGGGCATTGGTGGACCGCAGAAAATATTTTATATTTCAGTTTGACTATAATAATCTCTCTAAAATGTATGTTCATTAATTATATTTCCTCTCTGTTATTTAATCAATTGCTTTATTAATATTTTTAGATTTTATCCCCCTTCTTTCCGGACCCCCTAGAGATACGGGCTACGGGGATTTATCCCGACTTTCCCGCCCTCTCGGCGGCCCTGTGCTATGGTATACTCTTTCAATGCAGTATTTACAAGTTTTAGCCACAGTGATTGTTGTAGTGTGTTACCAGATTGCGGGACGAAGACCCAACTAGTAATGCATCTCACCAACCACTCTCCCAACCTCCGACCTTTAATGATGTGGTTAAAAGTTTCTAATTTACTCTTTTTCACAAATAAGTTTAATAGTCTTCACATTTCATGTCATGCACTTTCCAGTTTGTTAATTTCCATATTTGAATTCGAGAACTGGAAGATTGAACTTGAGAAACGATAGCTTTTCTGCTTTGTCACCTTTTAGTCTATTTCACTTTTCATTATATTTTACACCTGTGCCAGTAAATAACTGTTCACTGGGGACACTTGATGGAGAACAGGCAAGGTAAGTTCTAGCTAATTTACTCAAAACACGATAAAATTTATTTTTCTCTTTCCACCAAGACAAACAATCCTTTTTTTGTCCCAGTACTGATACTGCTCAATCATTTCTCTTGAACTTTTAGTTGGTTCTACTTCATTTTTATCATCGCTACTGGAAGCTAAGAATGCGTTCATGGAATCAGTGATGGTTTTACTAATTTTGCTTCTCGAAGCTAATGACTCGTTTCGCATTCATTAACGGGTGGTTCATCGTTTTTGTCTAGGTTTGGATTCCTCTCGATAATATCGTCACAAAGACGACGAACTATTGCTTGTACGCGATTTGCAATATGAGAAGATCAGAAAAATTTTCTCATATCTAGGATCGAGATAGGTGGCAACTGCATAAATTTCAGTGCTTTCTAAGCCATCAAATCTCTTCGACAGTTCAGCTCGCATAATTTCTTTCATTGTTCTGATACCTCTGTCTGTTTCTGAGTCTGAACCATCACTTTCTGGTAGCAAGACATCTTTCAGAGAGACAATAAGAAGAATTACCTCCGATATCGAAGAGGTAGATCCAGTGCAGCCACGCATTTCTTTAAGTTATTCTTTAAGTAATTCGCCTGTGGTATTTTCGAATTTACAGCATACAGGCATAATGGCTCATTCAGATCAATCATTCTTTTCATTTTATGTAACGTACTATTCTATCTTGTGGCTACGTCGTGGATGACATTAAGCTGAGGCTCATCTAATCGTTTTTTTTAATTACACCGGTCTGCATGAAAATCGATTTCTTTATTTTGAGTTGTGATTCTGAAGCAGTTCGCTGCGCTGAATTAAAAATGCTACCAGTTTTTTTCTATCACCCACAGGTTTAAAGTTATTAGCAAAACAATTTGGGGGCGTTTTGTAATTTTTTACCTTTTTTATCTTTAATTAATTTCTTTTTTTCATATTTTTCAGATAGATAATTCTAACATTACGTCTTTAAAATTTTAATAATGGCTTCTAGAGGATGTACCCATAGTCTAGACATATTTTGTTATATTTGTGGTCGGTATGTTGTTGTAAAACAAAGGACAAATGTAACGACCTTTATTAAGAGAGCTTATCATGCTTATTTTGGAATTAAATTAGATCAAGACAAAAGTTGGGCTCCACACAAGGTTTGTCTTACGTGTGTTGCGGCACTAAGGAATTGGAGCAAAGGTAAAAAGAAAAGTTTGCCATTTGGGATCCCTATGGTATGGGCGAGCCTAGAAACCATACCGACGACTGCTACTTCTGTTCTTGCAATCTTAAAGGTTATAATGCAAAGAATAAAGGGAGCCTTCAATACCCAAGTCTTCCATCTGCAATAAGGCCGGAACCCCATGGCCCAGAAGTTCCTATTCCCCGCCCACCCGAGAGTCTGGATCAATACAATTCAGATTCTGATTCAGCTCCAAATCCAGGCAATGATGATGTTTATGAACAGCCAACAGCTGACCGAGATCTTCCTAAACCATTAACCCAAGCCGAACTAAATGACTTAGTCAGGGATTTGAATCTGCCTAAGGACTCTGCAGAACTTTTGGGGTCTAGATTGCAGGAGAACAATTTATTGGCATCCGACACATACTTCGCTTGGTACAGAAATCGTGAGAAAGACTTTGTGCCTTTTTTCGAAGAAGATGGTCCCTTGGTATTTTGCTAGGACATCACAGGATTAGTGTGCAAGCTAGGCATCGAATACCAAACCAGTGACTGGAGGTTGTTTATAGATTCCTCTAAAACCAGTCTAAAAGGAGTGTTACTGCACAACGGTAACAAATATGCATCAATCCCAGTGGCCCATTCTACTCATTTAAAAGAGACCTATGATAACATGAAACTGCTTCTGGAAAAAATTCAATATCAAAATCACAGATGGATATTGTGTGGGGATCTCAAAGTCCTTTGCATGTTACTTGGGCAGCAATCAGGATACACTAAGATGCCATGTTTCATCTGCGAATGGGATAGTCGAGCACGTGACCAGCACTGGAAGAGGAAAACTTGGCCTCCTAGAGAGAATCTTACCCCATTGATGGGAGGGGAGAGAGTATTTTGCCGGGAACGGGACTGGTTGTTATATATATTTACCCTACATTATTATGTAAGCGTTACTGTTGTCTATAACAACAAAATATATGGTTTAGCATGTGCAATCCAATGTTGGTCTCGATAAGATGGTTCACATTTGGGGATAAATGGGGGATTTATGACACACCCTGTAGTAAGAAAACCATACGTGATAGGGAAAAACTAACTATATTTTTGAGATCAGCGCACTCAAATTATATAGAATCACCAACTAGTTTGTAAAAATCGATCGACAAGTTTTCAAATGTGTACTGGTGTTATTTTCAGTTCATCTTGAGCCATTGTAGAATGGTTGAAATGAGTTGCAGTGTTTAGACAATTGGAAATAATGTCACAAACCATTTTTTGTGAAGATAGCCCATTTTTAACTAAAGGTTGTAGTTTGTAAACCGTGCAATCGATGTTGTTGACACCTGAGAGAAAAAGAGCCGTTTCCATGTTTGCTCCAGCATCGCGCATAACACACGGTCGTTGGAGATATTCCATTTCTCTAGCATTGTGTCAAACTTCTAAGAGATGTATTCACCTGTGTGGCACTCCTCTAAAGTTTCTGCACTCACTACCAAGTTAGTTCTTTCAAATTCATCGTTTATGGCATGGCAAGTTAAGCTGAGTAAAAACGCTCCAGCAGATGTGTCTGACCAAGCATTTGTGGTGAACGACAACTTACACTCTTTGATTGACTGAAGAATGTTTATCACCTTCTCTGAAAATGAAGTGTATATATGTCATTGCACATGAGACTGGTATAAAACTGATGCTGCTTTATTTTATATTGTGGTGTGGTTTCAGCCATCAGGAGCACAACGTGACTGAACGGCAAATCATCTACAATTATCATTTCGGGAATGCGATAATCCAATGTTATCGATTTTGAATGACCTGCATCCCAGATTTTTACTCTTTCAAGGCAGCTTTCAAGTGTTTTTTGCTTCAGAGTAGATTTCACTTTCTGCAGTGAAGTAAGTGAACGTTTTGATTTTTCTTTTGCATTAACTTTTCAGTCTCTTCAATCATTTCCTGATATAGTTCCTTATGCATAGATCGCAAATGATTTTTCAAACTAGTAGTTCCTCGTCCTTTTCGTGAATAGTTTTTCTAGAAAAGACGACACTGAGGAAGATCACTTGAAATTGAAGAAAAATATTTCCACAATGCACTGCTACTTGATGATTATGTTTATCGAAATACAAAGAACAATGCTAAGAAACAATAATCAAACATATAATGAGCGTTTCAAAAATCAGTAACGTTAAAATAACACCTGCTTCTGAACTGAAGTTTTAATGCACTTTATTCAACACATTTAAGCCACAAGTGATACATAAAACATGTCTGTATTCAATCAAAATTAAATTAATATTATTGAGCATCTGAAGCGGGCACTCTTTATTAGCTAGTCAGCGAGCAACTGACTTGGGTACCCGGCCGGCAGACGTCATTAGCCAACTCAGCTGAGATGGGATCGACGAGTCAAAAAGTCTGCCTCAGCAGACTCAAAATTATAAATTTTCTTTTTCCGTCTAAACTTTTAGTTATATAGCCTTGTCAAGGAAGAGGCGGAGCTAATTAGACACACCAGAAAATATGAGACAAATGACCGAAGATGAGTGCTTCTATGTTGTGGTATTGCTGCCCTTGAACGTTTTTTTCCTTGAAGTTTTCAAAACGCAGAAAATCACTCAATGTCATCATACAGACGTTTGGGAATTAGGTGCATACTGCATATATGGGAACATTATAATGTTATAAAATCCGCAAACATTCGCATTACAAAGTGAGGATGCGGATATCAGGAATGCGGATGCGAATGCGGATGTCACATACATCACTAATATTACTTACTTTATGTTAGTTTATGTGAGTTCGAACGGCGGTTCAGAATCGACCTGCGGTCGACCACTCTGCAGCATTCCGCCTCATTTTGGAGATTTGGTGAAGGAGGAAATTGCTGTCTGATCCCCTGCCCTCGTAGCCAGCCACAGGAATCTGTCCAGCTGGTTCTTGAAGTTATTCAGGTCGGTGTGCTGTAGGTTCCTCATTTCTTTTGGCAGGGCATTAAAAAGCTTTGGGCCTCGTATTCTGAGGGGCTTTTCATCCTCGTTTTCATGGTCCCATGTCCCACCGCAGCTGGGACAGTATAAAATCCGCCTCTTCTCTCATTCCATCTTAATTATATTTCATTTCTAAGATTAGAGACAAAATCCTCAAGTATTTTTCATATGTATATTATTGTGTATCGCTCACGTCTTCTTTCCAAAGAGTAGAGTTTCAGGGATTGTAGTCGAAACCAGTCATCTTCACCTTTCGTTTCCTCTATCTCAGAAGTAAAAATCCTTTGTCTCGCTTCAATGTTCGCAATGTCTCGTTTTCTGTATGGGCTTGTGAGTACTGAGCATTACTCAATTATCGGTAGGACAAGACTCTTCCATAATTTGAGCATGATGCTTGCTTTTCTGCTGCGTTAGTTCCTCACATGATTCCCATTATTTTTCTAGGCGTTGTAATTTTGATGTTATGGTGCTCTCTGAGTTTTGCATCCGACGAGATTACACCATTACACATTTGAAAACTTGTCGATCGATTTTTACAAACTAGTTGGTGATTCTATATAATTTGAGTGCGCTGATCTCAAAAATATAGTTAGTTTTTCTCTATCACGTATGGTTTTCTTACTACAGGGTGTGTCATAAATCCCCCATTTATCCCCAAATGTGAGCCATCTTATCGAGACCAACATTGGATTGCACATGCTAAACCATAAATTTTGTTGTTATAGACTACAGTAACGGTAAAATGTACCCTTCGTAAAGCTGTCGTCAGAATTTAGTGATCCTAGCCTTTTTATGAAAGATGGGGTGCATTTCAATGAAATAGGGAATGGTAGGCTAGGTAGGTTATTCGATGAGAACGTTCGAAAGCTGTATAGGTCGAAGCTTTCTTTAAACGTTGTGGGTCCCGGATACGCCGGCCCAAAGTGAAAAATAGTTTAAAACGCCGATCCGTGGTAAAACATAATATAAACGTCTTTTATCATAACGCGCGTAGTATAAGAAATAAATTGAACAAATTTAAGGCGATAATTTATTCCGGGAACTACGATATACATGTAGTTGCTATAACCGAAACGTGGTTAAATACCGTAACTCGGGACTTGGGGGAACGAGACTTTTACTGGTAATGATGAGGGTTTGAGACTGACTGAGTTCATGGAAGATAATTTTTTACGACAGATGGTTACCGAACCAACGCGCCGCGGTGACAATATTTTAGACGTGGTGACGAACGACGAAAGTATAGTCAAAGGTTTCGAAGTAGGTGAGAGTTTGGGATGTCGTGATCACCAAATTATTAGGTTTAAGCTATTGATAGAAAATAGTAAGGATAGTAACGTAATAGAAGTCCCTGATTTTCGTAGGGCTAATTTTGATAGTTTATGGGACAGGATGAGAGTAGTGAACGGGGATAATTTATTTATGGGTAATGACGCAAATTTTCATTGAGAGGCGTTTAAAGAAAGGTTTTGAATATTGAAAGTGAGTTTATACCTCGTACCCCCAAGCGCGGTAGAATTCATGGTAGGCCCAAGTGGTGGACAAGGGAAATAGGTGAGTTCATAAACGAGCGTAACAGAGCTTATAGACTTAATAAGCGCAATGGCACGGTAGCTAACTTTAATAGATATATCGAGCTTAGACGTCAGGTTAAAAGATCTGTTAGGAATGCTAAGCGTAATTTTGGAATACTTATAGCTGCGGATAGTAAACATAACACCAGTACACATTTGAAAACTTGATCGATTTTTACAAATTGTTGGTGATTCTATATAATTTGAGTGCGCTGATCTCACAAATATAGTTAGTTTTTCTCTATCACGTATGGTTTTCTTACTACAGGGTGTGTCATAAATCCCCCATTTATCCCCAAATGTGAACCATCTTATCGAGACCAACATTGGATTGCACATGCTAAACCATGTATTTTGTTGTTATAGACAACAGTAACGCTTACATAATAATGTAGGGTAAATATATATAACAACCAGTCCCGTTCCCGGCAAAATACTCTCTCCCCTCCCATCAATGGGGTAAGATTCTCTCTAGGAGGCCAAGTTTTCCTCTTCCAGTGCTGGTCACGTGCTCGACTATCCCATTCGCAGATGAAACATGGCATCTTAGTGTATCCTGATTGCTGCCCAAGTAACATGCAAAGGACTTTGAGATCCCCACACAATATCCATCTGTGATTTTGATATTGAATTTTTTCCAGAAGCAGTTTCATGTTATCATAGGTCTCTTTTAAATGAGTAGAATGGGCCACTGGGATTGATGCAAATTTGTTACCGTTGTGGAGTAACACTCCTTTTAGACTGGTTTTAGAGGAATCTATAAACAACCTCCAGTCACTGGTTTGGTATTCGATGCCTAGCTTGCACACTAATCCTGTGATGTTCTTGCAAAATACCAAGGGACCATCTTCTTCGTAAAAAGGTACAGTCTTTTTCACGATTTCTGTACCAAGCGAAGTATGTGTCGGATGCCAATAAATTGTTCTCCTGCAATCTAGACCCCAAAAGTTCTGCAGAATCCTTAGGCAGATTCAAATCCCTGACTAAGTCATTTAGTTCGGCTTGGGTTAATTGTTTAGGAAGATCTCGGTCAGCTGTTGGCTGTTCATAAACATCATCATTGCCTGGATTTGGAGCTGAATCAGAATCTGAATTGTATTGATCCAGACTCTCGGGTGGGCGGGGAATAGGAACTTCTGGACCATGGGGTACCGGCCTTATTGCAGATGGAAGACTTGGGTATTGAAGGCTCCCTTTATTCTTTGCATTATAACCTTTAACATTGCAAGAACAGAAGTAGCAGTCGTCGGTATGGTTTCTAGGCTCGCGCCATACCATAGGGATCCCAAATGGCAAACTTTTCTTTTTACCTTTGCTCCAATTCCTTAGTGCCGCAACACACGTAAGACAAACCTTGTGTGGAGCCCAACTTTTGTCTTGATCTCCTAATTTAATTCCAAAATAAGCATGATAAGCTCTCTTAATGAAGGTCGTTACATTTGTCCTTTGTTTTACAACAACATACTGACCACAAATATAACAAAATATGTCTGGACTATGGGTACATCCACTAGAAGCCATTATTAAAATTTTAAAGACGTAATGTTTGAATTATCTATCTGAAAAATATGAAAAAACGAAATTAATTAAAGATAAAAAAGGTAAAAACTTACAAAACGCCCCCAAATTGTTTTGCTAATAACTTTAAAACTGTGGGTGATAGAAAAAACCTGGTAGCATTTTTTAATTCAGCGCAGCGAACTGCTTCAGAATCACAACTCAAAATAAAGGAATCGATTTTCATGCAGACCGGTGTTATTACTCCAAGATTCCTGACTTGTGGATTTGGTGTTATTTGTTTGGCTTACAGAGTTTTGTACCTTTTATTCTGTAGCACCTAGTTATTATCATATCTTAGAAGTTGGAATTTTTCCTCGTTGAACTTCATATTGTTGTCTTCTGCCTATTTCAATAATGTTTCAATGTCGTTTTGTGTTTTTCCAATGTCACCTTTCGTTCAATATTTCCTTGCATATCTTTGTGCCATGTGCGAAACATGATACAACACTGTCCTTAATATCTGCATCAATATCTGCAATCATTATTATGACCAGTAAGGGAGTTAATCCTGTACCTTGTGGGACAGAGGTCACAACTTCTGAGACTTCCGATTTAACTCCATTTACTACCACTCTTTGTGTTCTTTGAGTCCAAAAATTAAATATCCATCTTCCGAGCTTTCTAATAATTCCTATATTCTTAAGTTTGTGTATTATAATTCCATGGTTACATTTATCGAAGGCTTTTGCAAAGTCAGTATATATTACATCTATGTTTTGTGAGGATGGAGAAATGGGGTGAGGCGAAAAGGGGAAGGAAAAGGAGAAAATGCAAAATTTTAATATCTCTGGTGCACAGCTGTATGAACATATAATCGCTTAAATGGGTGTGTGGAGGGGGAAAGGGGTGGTGATAAAGGAAAAGAAATATATATACAGAGTGGGAGAAAAGTCTTTAAGGGTTTTATACATACAACTATTTAGTTGACATTATACAGATAAGTGTTCAAATGATGAAACAAATCAAAGAAAAAGTCTGTAAGAATTTTATTCATACAAATATTTTGTTAAATTGTAATTTAATCTTCAAAAGAGTTTTCCATCCACGATAATACATTTGTGGATTCTCCATGTGAAACTCTTTATTGTTCTTCTGAACATATTGAGTGGGATCCCTTTCAATTGTTCATCTATTTTTCGGCTAAGGGCATTCACATTTGATAGATAAAATCAGGAGTGTGGAGTTTGTCACGCAAATAAGCCCAAAGCCAGAAATCAGAATCATCGCCGAACATGAGCTGAGAGTAAATGGGTTTGTAATCGTGGTACCCATGTCATTTCAATATGTTTGCTACTGCAAATTGGGAAATACCCAATTCCTATGCGACTTTTCTTGTTGTTGAAGTTGTTGGATCGACTTGAAAACTGGCATTTTCTTTGTTGTTGTCTCCTGTCGCCGTTACTGGGTTTCTGCTTCTTGAACGATCTTTTGCCAGGTTCCATGTTTCCAAAAGTTTGAGCTCCCAGTATCGAAGAGTGGTTGTATTTGGTGGCGGTTTATTATATATTTTTTAAATAAACGCAATTCTTCAGAATTATTATAAGAAATAGCCCACTTTCCAAGATATACTTATGTTTCAGTGCTGTATTCCATCCTTACTGACATGGCGCTGACTGGGGCTAGGCCTTAGGGCTTTTCTGTTCTAGCGTAGGGTTATTTCTGGTTCTGTGTCAGTGACGAACGGCTATGACCAGCTCAGAACTTGTAAAAATCCCGCGGATCTTCCTCTGGTTGATTGTGTAATTACACTTTCCATTGTTCTCCTCTGCACACTTCACGCACAGGGAGAAACATTGAGTTTATAATCTATGACAACGGGCAAGATAGGCATCCATAAATCGCGAGGATGATGGAAGTCAACGAAGGATAAGCCAAAATATTTCTCGTTTAAATTGTTTGAGAACTCTTCGATGGTTGGCAGTTCGGGTCTCAGGAGTTTTGCAGGGACGCCTACTGGGTATGGATTGTTCTTCATCACGTAAGGGTACAACGAACAAAAGTCAAAGTATTCAATCTTTACCCTCTCCGTAGGTGGAAAGCATGGTTTAAATCGATTTTTACGACCTCCAAACAAACTATCACCGCACTTGAGAGGATCAACTACCATTGAACATTTCATAGCCCTTATCTCGTCACAGTATTGCTCGTTGGTTTCCATCCACTCATCATACTCATGTTTCCACAATACCTTGTGAATGAACTAAGAAACTATAAGTTGATCACAAATACAGGTTCAAACCAGACTATCAGCGGGTGATCTGTCTGGTAAGTTACTTGTGATACCACACTCAGAACGTGGGCATCCGTTCCAGCACAGCCCTGGAAAGAGTACACTGTCCTCTCTCCGGAGGGAGGATCTTCACGCCCAAAAAGTACGGCAGTTGATCTTGATGGCCACTTCTCCCGTTTCGCAGGTTTTATGTATAAAACCTGTTGATGTAAGTGTGTGAGCCAGTAAAGACCCTTATAGCTGTAACTACGAAGATTGTTTCGTGGTATAATAGCAAGGAGGAGATTGTGGACACCAATCGGTCAGGGAAGATTGCGAGAACCATTTTGAAATGTTCACTTGCGAACATACTTCTCAACAAAACTTAAGCGTGTAATGATTCAGCATATATGATCATTAATTTTTGGGGTGCGTGGCCTCAGTGCCTATCCTTATATATACACCCGTTGAATTCCGGCGGTCCTCATAGTCGAATTTATAATTGTGAAGTCAGTGGTATACTGGCTACTTTGTGATAAGTTCCATGTCCAACTTTGCTTCCGACTCCATGTAAGTTTTTGTAAATTGTTTAAATAATTTATTTATGTTCAATAATTCAGGAATACGAGCCCATTCAGTTCATATTTGAAGCCAAGAACAAAAACGGTTTAATATTTTTTTCTCTATTATCATACATTCATTTTATGCATGAAGTAGGAGCCAAGGATGAATGCATGCAAAAACGCCCCGTAAAGAGTAAGAAGAGAGCCGAATTCAAGGCCGAGAGTTTTCTAAATGCCTGGACACTCTGCATTTGAAAGATGAGAGGCCATAGAGAGGAAGATTGTTTCAGAGTTGACCGGTTAAGTAGATGAAAGAGTGGAAATACAGATTAATCATTGCGTTAGAGAGTTGGACAGAAAAAGAATTAGATTGCGACCAAATCTGGTACTGCGTGCTCTTCTTAAAGGAGGGGGCATGCAGTTAAAGTGTTCAGAAGAACAGTGTTCATTATAATAGCGATGACAAAAAGAGAGTGAGGCAACATTGCGGCGAAGAGAGAGGAATTGAAGGCAGTCAGTAAGAGGGGAGGAACTGATGAGACAAAAAGCCTTTGATTTACCCCAGTTAGTAGAGCTGTGTAGGTTCAGCCACCTCACATATGGGAAGTGTACTCCAAACAAAGGCGTACAATACCCCTTTTAAAAAACCAGCAATTGAGTGGAGGTAAAGAAACTTCGGAGCCGGTATAGCATACCTAGCCTCTTAGAAGCTCTTTAACAAAGAGAGTATATGTGATCTTTTCAGGAAAGATCACGAGAAAAGGAAACGCCAAGAAAGTTAAAAGAAAAGGAAGGATTGAGTTTTGCATTGTTGTAGGTAAGGGGATACTCGTGTGGAAGATTACACTAATCAACAGCTAAAATGTATCTTCGATGAAACCATCATTTCTTTAGTAATTCGACGTCGCTGAATCCGAAAATGACCTTCATTTTGCATGATTGGTTCGCGTTTAGAAGATACACGGGTGCCCTGTTTTCATTATTTCCCAATTGAAATGAATATATCATTGAAGCATAACATATGGCAACACTGTAGAATGTGCTCGTTTGGCAACCTCGTTGTCTGGCGCCATCTTGAGTACATCGTAAATCCCTTTAGCTCAGTTCTAGAGTGACACTTGTTGTGGTGGCACGTTATTTCACATTTTGACATAGTGCTTTTGTAGTGTTTCCTCGTAATTTGCACCTGTGGTTACTTCATGACATATAGAGTGTAGTGCGTGTTAAAGCGTAATCTTGCGATCAGTTTCTCATTGACGTTATAAGCAAAATGCCACGTAAATGCGTTAATGACTCAAATAACTTTTGCTATATTTGCGGCAAAGTAACATTAAAATCGCAAAAGAAGACGTTAACACCTGCCATCAAGAAAGCGTACCACCTTTATTTTAAGTGCAAATTAGGAGATCAGGACAAAACGTGGGCGCCGCATATATGCTGCATTACATGTGCAACTACATTACTTGAGTGGTACAATGGGAAACCGAGGTCAATGGGCTTCGGCATCCCCGTCGTGTGGAGGGAACAAAGTAACCACGTGGATGACTGTTTATTCTGCATGGTTCCGCCATTACGTGGAATTAGTAAGAAGAAAAAATGGACCCTCAAGTATCCTAATGTTCCATCCGCCATTCGACCTGTGCCCCATAACGAAGACATACCTGTGCCCAATCTTCCTACCTCCTCAGACACCCTCGATTTGGATGACGAAGAGCATCCTGTAACGAGTACAGATGAAGACATTGCACATCCCACAACATCACAAGATACCGACTTTGTGCCCAGTGAACTGTCTACAGAACCGCATAAAATCACCCAACACGAACTGAATGACCTCATCAGAGATTTGGACTTACCGAAGTCTAAGGCAGAATTGCTCGCCTCACGCCTTCAACAGTGGCATCTTCTTCATGATGATGTCCAAATATCCATGTACCGCACTAGGCAATCCACGTTGGAGACTTTCTTCATCAAACATGGTGACTTCGTGGTGTGTACAGATGTTGTTGGTTTAATGAATGCTCTAAATATAACATACAGAGATGACGAATGGAGGTTGTCCATTGATGCCTCTAAGCTAAGCCTTAAGGCTGTACTACTTCATAACAAAAACGAAAAAGCTGCCATTCCAATTGGATATTCTGTCCACATGAAGGAGACATATGAAAATATGCAATATCTGCTTCACCACATAAACTACAACGCTCACAAATGGAACATATGTGGTGATTTGAAAGTGGTCGGCATGTTACTTGGTCTCCAGCAGGGTTACACGAAGTACTGCTGCTTCCTTTGCGAGTGGGACAGCCGTGCTAGGTCACAGCATTATGAAAGGAAGGAATGGCCTCTAAGAGAACGTTTAGTGCCAGGTGTGAAAAACGTTTCGTGCGAGCCATTAGTAGAGCCAAGCAAAATACTTCTACCACCGTTACATATTAAGTTAGGGCTTATGAAACATTTTGTGAAGGCACTCAATAAGGATGGAAAGGCATTTAAGTATCTTTTCCAGAAGTTCCCTCGACTCAGTGAGGCAAAAATCAAGGAAGGCATATTTGTTGGTCCTCATATACGAAATCTGATGAAAGATGAACATTTCGAGACACTTTTGGAGGGCGCAGAAAAAGAAGCTTGGGTCTCGTTCAAGTCAGTGTCGCAAAATTTCCTTGGAAACAACAGAGCTCCAAATGCAGATGAATTGGTGGATAATATGTTGAAGGCGTACCAAAGAATGGGATGTAACATGTCTCTAAAAATTCATTTCCTCCATTCCCATTTCGACTTTTTCCCGGCAAACCTTGGTGAAGTAAGTGACGAACATGGGGAACGTTTTCATCAGCAGATTTCAGCTCTTGAGAAACGTTACCAGGGCAAGTGGAATTCATCTATGCTGGCTGATTTCTGCTGGTCAGTAATAAGAGACACTACACAGTCAGAGTACAAGAGACAGGCCAAGAGGAAACGACATTGAAGTGAGTGTGCTCCTTAAAATACATATATGTTGTGGGATAAATTTTTACCAGTACTTACACAATAATTACCATGATATCTTAAAAACGCGAACTAATTAAACAATTTCACTATCATTTTCAAATTCAGCATGCAAAAATACATAAGAATCGGCTACTTTCATTAAAGATACAAAAAATTCCTTAAAATTTGTTGACCAGTGTTATTAGGAGTAGACAGATAGGGGAACTGGATTTATGAGGCATTGAAAGCCACAAGGTTTTCTCTGACCCAATTAGAGATAGTAGAAAGATGAGAGGTCAGGTGTTCCATAGCCGTTCTACGCGAATCATGGAGTGACTGCTGAGAGGGACGCTTTGTGAAGCGGGTGGAGAAGTGAAGAGTGGAAGCATTGGCATGGGAGTCGACAGGACAGGAAGTGCGATTTAATAGATCAATGATAAATAAAAGAAAAAGAGTGGGTGATAATACAGAACCCTGAGGAACACCACTGTTAATAGCTTAAGGAGAAGAACAGTGGCCATCTACAACCGCGTTTCACGTTTCATGATTATGCTAAGAAACTAAGCTGTGGCGGGGCTTATCTTGCTATGTAGCTCAACATAATACTTAAATACCATTTAAAAAATCGGTTGTGCTGTCCGGTACAATAAAGAAAGCAATAAGAAAGAAATTTATAAATTTTAGACAATGACGAAACATGTAAACTGTAGAGAGACTTGCTTGGTAATATATATGATGCATGCAGGAAGGAGGGGCCAATCTCCGAGGCTGCTGAAAACTATACTTTTTTTGAAAAGCCTATGTAGTGTGTAAGTTGCATGTATATGTAGTGAGGAATATGGAGAGAAGTGTGTGTTTGAAAGCACGCTGCACTGCTCACAGGGTAGATAAGACTCGGGGAAAAAAATCAGCCAAGGAGGAGAGTGAGGGGAGAAACAGGGTTCAAACACTTCCTGTTTTCTCTCTGAATGACACCTGCAGGCTCCTCCTTATTATATATATATATATATATATATATATATATATATATATATATACAATATGCCTTTAGACATGACTTCTGTAAATATGCATGACTAGTTATTAAATTCTACGTTTTAAATACATGTATAAAAAGCGTATGGTGGATTATATACATATATTGACTTTAAAAAAGTTTCTTTATGCTTTATGCTTGTGATTGAGAAGATTAGATTGTGGATTGGATAAGCTTGCAAGAAACAGGTATGTATGTATATTGTTGTAAGTGGTATGATTAATTGGCGCAAATGAAAAATGAAAAGAATGGATTATTACAAGAAAAAATAGGAAGCTGCTAACAGACGCTAAATTAGAGAAGTATTAATTGAAGAAATGTAAATAGGTGCTAGTCATGACGAACTAGAAAGATTGTTGATAAAAGTTTCTCTAAAATTCAAATACATGCACTGAATCTCGGTTAAAAATGGTATACCCTAAGAAAACTCAACAGTCAATTTTCTTTCAGGTGGATATATTAAAAATAGTGTTTTTAACACAAACTTAGCTCTATTTTTATTGCGATATATATATATATATATATATATAGCGCCTCGGTGGTGTAGTGGTTAGCGTCGCTGACTACGAATCCATCGGCCCCGGGTTCGAGACCCGACGGCAGTCGGCGCGCAGCAAAACCCAGCTGTTCATCCTTCCACACAATAAAGAAAGCGGTTGGTAGATAAATGGGTACCCTAGGTGGTCTAGTGGTTAAGACGCGTGGCTGCTGATAGGGCGTGGTTCGGATTCCATGTCAAACTGTAGGTCTAAGGTGGAGTGAAAAGCTTGACCTTCGTCAGAATGAACAATTCGTGCGGAAGCTAACCAAAGGTTACCAAAGGTTAAAGGTTTATATATATATATATATATATGCATTTAACTGCAATGACCACGCAGTATATAAATGAATAGAAACGACGTAAATAAGGAGCGTCTCTGCACACGGGGAAGAGAAATAACGAATAAATGAAAAATGAGGCGAACCGCCCGGGAATCGAACCCAGGGCCTTCCAATTGCCGGTTGGATGCGCTACCATTACACCACGGACCTCGATCAATCATAAATCGAAATTCTCCTACTCGTTATTTCTCTTCCCCGTGTGCAGAGACGCTCCTTATTTACGTCGTTTCTATTCATATATATATATATATTATATATATATTAGGCCGGGTCGAAATTTTTGACTTCTCAGGTACATATTGTGAGGTGGTTCAATCAATCATAGTAACACCCTGATAAAATATTTTTGAATTCTGTGGACCCCTACCCCCCCCTACCGGTTTCAGTTTTTTCAGAAAATTCATAAAATTCGAGATAATTTGTGATTTACTTCAAAAAAAATTTATTATTACCAAAGTTCGCTTATAAAACAGTTATATTTATTTTTTAATGAAAAAAAAATTTAAAAATACAAAAATGCGCGAAAAAAAATTTAATACATACATTTTTAGCTATTATTGGTAAAAATTTAGAAATTAAGAGAGATATATTCAATAAAATTTTTGACCTAAAACTAATGTTTTTTTTTATTCCTCCCATTGACCTTTCCACTCAAAAGTAAGCAGTTCTTTTCTAGACTCTAAAGTATTTAAAATAAATTTATGCCGATTAATATAACCAATTTTTTCCTGGCTAGATTTAGTTACTAAGTTCACACCCCGTTTAACGCTTTGGTTGTGACATGGAAAATCTAGTATTTCTAGAGGTTTAGTTCTAACTGAAGCAATTGCTCATTCTGAAGTTTTGGCTAAATTTTCATAGGTATATCTATTTTGAAAATTTTCTATTAATTCTAAGTCTTCTTCATAATCTAAGTCCTCTCTGTCTTGAAAATCGACATCTTCATTTTCATTATCATCTTCTATCACTTCTGATGATGCAAATTCCCTTGAAGTAGTTTTTTTATAAATTTTTCCTAACTGGTTTTTCCTTTCTTTTTGACCAATAAAAACTTCCCATTCTATAATAGGTATTTTATGTTCACACCTACAAAGTTTTCTATCCCTTATGCCTTTATCATAACAGTGGCATATTTTTCGTTTCTTTTTATCATTCGGGATAATTTGTGATTTACTTAAAAAAAATTTTATTATTACCAAAGTTCGCTTATAAAACAGTTATATTTATTTTTTAATGAAAAAAAATTAGTTAACTTATCAACATCTTCTATAAGTCTAGTAACTCTAATATAAATTCCCTTTGTATCAATTGTTGGAAAAGAAATTTTTTGCCAAATTTCTTTTATATCTTGAACAACTACGCAAAAGCAATCATTTTTACTTATTTTACCCTGTGCTTTAGATTCTTCTTCTCTAACAATAAAATGGAAGTGCCTCACAACATCAGCTTTTGATGGCGTCATGGCAGATGAAAATTTTGCTGGATATCCGAAGGCTGCATTGTGGCTTCTTTTTCTAGTAGCCATAATTTAATTTAATAAGATTTTAACTATATTTTATTTATTACTGATATTTTAAAATTAAATAACATATTTTAATACAAACTTTTAACATTCTAGGTACCTAAATAGGAATCTGGAGAGAAAAAAACAAAAATAATGTAATATTAGGTCTTATATCCGGTGCTATGAGTCAGCACCGGATTTAAGACCCTACCCCTACCCCCCGATCGCAAAAAAAGTTGGTGAATGGTCTATTCTGATGTAATTCGTGCGTGCTGGGGAACTCGATTTTGGCCATCCGAAAGCAAAAAAATTAATATTTAGGGTCGATTTTTACGATTTTCGATTTTTGGCCTATTTCCCGTACAAATTCATATGGAAAAAAGTGAGTATCGGTAGGGGGGTTAACGAAGGTCCCACAGCCTTGATTTTTGGTGTGGATACTACTATTACAAAATGATCAACCTCACAATATGTACCGAAGCAAAATCTTGACCTTGACCCCTTTTCGACCCAGCCTAATATATATAATATATATATATATATATATATATATATATATATATATATACATTCAACTGCAAAGAACACGCAGTATAAATAACGTAAAGAACGACGCTTGTATAGGAGATATTCCGCGCAAGACGAGAGAGAGAAAACGGAATATCTCCTATACAAGCGTAGTTCTTTACGTTATTTATACTGCGTGTTCTTTGCAGTTGAATGTATAATATGTTACGGCATGCGGGAGGTGCCCCCTTGGGGCATTGGTTTCTGCGAGTATGTAGAAGAATTACGGCATTTGGAAGAGTGAAGTCCATGGTGTAATGGTATCGCGTCTGACCGGCAATCGGAAGATCCCGGGTTCGATTCCCAGGTGGTACTTCATTTTTCATTTGTTCCGTTTTCTCTCTCTCGTCTTGCGCGGAATATCTCCTATACAAGCGTCGTTCTTTACGTTATTTATACTGCGTGTTCTTTGCAGTTGAATGTATATAATGTTACGGCATGCGGGAGGTGCCCCCTTGGGGCATTGGTTTCTGCGAGTATGTAGAAGAATTACGGCATTTGGAAGAGTGAAGTCCATGGTGTAATGGTATCGCGTCTGACCGGCAATCGGAAGATCCCGGGTTCGATTCCCAGGTGGTACTTCATTTTTTCATTTGTTCCGTTTTCTCTCTCTCGTCTTGCGCGGAATATCTCCTATACAAGCGTCGTTCTTTACGTTATTTATACTGCGTGTTCTTTGCAGTTGAATGTATATAATGTTACGGCATGCGGGAGGTGCCCCCTTGGGGCATTGGTTTCTGCGAGTATGTAGAAGAATTACGGCATTTGGAAGAGTGAAGTCCATGGTGTAATGGTATCGCGTCTGACTGGCAATCGGAAGATCCCGGGTTCGATTCCCAGGTGGTACTTCATTTTTTCATTTGTTCCCTTTTCTCTCTCTCGTCTTGCGCGGAATATCTCCTATACAAGCGTCGTTCTTTACGTTATTTATACTGCGTGTTCTTTGCAGTTGAATGTATATAATGTTACGGCATGCGGGAGGTGCCCCCTTGGGGCATTGGTTTCTGCGAGTATGTAGAAGAATTACGGCATTTGGAAGAGTGAAGTCCATGGTGTAATGGTATCGCGTCTGACCGGCAATCGGAAGATCCCGGGTTCGATTCCCAGGTGGTACTTCATTTTTTCATTTGTTCCGTTTTCTCTCTCTCGTCTTGCGCGGAATATCTCCTATACAAGCGTCGTTCTTTACGTTATTTATACTGCGTGTTCTTTGCAGTTGAATGTATATAATGTTACGGCATGCGGGAGGTGCCCCCTTGGGGCATTGGTTTCTGCGAGTATGTAGAAGAATTACGGCATTTGGAAGAGTGAAGTCCATGGTGTAATGGTATCGCGTCTGACCGGCAATCGGAAGATCCCGGGTTCGATTCCCAGGTGGTACTTCATTTTTTCATTTGTTCCGTTTTCTCTCTCTCGTCTTGCGCGGAATATCTCCTATACAAGCGTCGTTCTTTACGTTATTTATACTGCGTGTTCTTTGCAGTTGAATGTATATAATGTTACGGCATGCGGGAGGTGCCCCCTTGGGGCATTGGTTTTGCGAGTATGTAGAAGAATTACGGCATTTGGAAGAGTGAAGTCCATGGTGTAATGGTATCGCGTCTGACCGGCAATCGGAAGATCCCGGGTTCGATTCCCAGGTGGTACTTCATTTTTTCATTTGTTCCGTTTTCTCTCTCTCGTCTTGCGCGGAATATCTCCTATACAAGCGTCGTTCTTTACGTTATTTATACTGCGTGTTCTTTGCAGTTGAATGTATATAATGTTACGGCATGCGGGAGGTGCCCCCTTGGGGCATTGGTTTCTGCGAGTATGTAGAAGAATTACGGCATTTGGAAGAGTGAAGTCCATGGTGTAATGGTATCGCGTCTGACCGGCAATCGGAAGATCCCGGGTTCGATTCCCAGGTGGTACTTCATTTTTTCATTTGTTCCGTTTTCTCTCTCTCGTCTTGCGCGGAATATCTCCTATACAAGCGTCGTTCTTTACGTTATTTATACTGCGTGTTCTTTGCAGTTGAATGTATATAATGTTACGGCATGCGGGAGTGCCCCCTTGGGGCATTGGTTTCTGCGAGTATGTAGAAGAATTACGGCATTTGGAAGAGTGAAGTCCATGGTGTAATGGTATCGCGTCTGACCGGCAATCGGAAGATCCCGGGTTCGATTCCCAGGTGGTACTTCATTTTTTCATTTGTTCCGTTTTCTCTCTCTCGTCTTGCGCGGAATATCTCCTATACAAGCGTCGTTCTTTACGTTATTTATACTGCGTGTTCTTTGCAGTTGAATGTATATAATGTTACGGCATGCGGGAGGTGCCCCCTTGGGGCATTGGTTTCTGCGAGTATGTAGAAGAATTACGGCATTTGGAAGAGTGAAGTCCATGGTGTAATGGTATCGTGTCTGACCGGCAATCGGAAGATCCCGGGTTCGATTCCCAGGTGGTACTTCATTTTTTCATTTGTTCCGTTTTCTCTCTCTCGTCTTGCGCGGAATATCTCCTATACAAGCGTCGTTCTTTACGTTATTTATACTGCGTGTTCTTTGCAGTTGAATGTATATAATGTTACGGCATGCGGGAGGTGCCCCCTTGGGGCATTGGTTTCTGGCGAGTATGTAGAAGAATTACGGCATTTGGAAGAGTGAAGTCCATGGTGTAATGGTATCGCGTCTGACCGGCAATCGGAAGATCCCGGGTTCGATTCCCAGGTGGTACTTCATTTTTTCATTTGTTCCGTTTTCTCTCTCTCGTCTTGCGCGGAATATCTCCTATACAAGCGTCGTTCTTTACGTTATTTATACTGCGTGTTCTTTGCAGTTGAATGTATATAATGTTACGGCATGCGGGAGGTGCCCCCTTGGGGCATTGGTTTCTGCGAGTATGTAGAAGAATTACGGCATTTGGAAGAGTGAAGTCCATGGTGTAATGGTATCGCGTCTGACCGGCAATCGGAAGATCCCGGGTTCGATTCCCAGGTGGTACTTCATTTTTCATTTGTTCCGTTTTCTCTCTCTCGTCTTGCGCGGAATATCTCCTATACAAGCGTCGTTCTTTACGTTATTTATACTGCGTGTTCTTTGCAGTTGAATGTATATAATGTTACGGCATGCGGGAGGTGCCCCCTTGGGGCATTGGTTTCTGCGAGTATGTAGAAGAATTACGGCATTTGGAAGAGTGAAGTCCATGGTGTAATGGTATCGCGTCTGACCGGCAATCGGAAGATCCCGGGTTCGATTCCCAGGTGGTACTTCATTTTTTCATTTGTTCCGTTTTCTCTCTCTCGTCTTGCGCGGAATATCTCCTATACAAGCGTCGTTCTTTACGTTATTTATACTGCGTGTTCTTTGCAGTTGAATGTATATAATGTTACGGCATGCGGAAGGTGCCCCCTTGGGGCATTGGTTTCTGCGAGTATGTAGAAGAATTACGGCATTTGGAAGAGTGAAGTCCATGGTGTAATGGTATCGCGTCTGACCGGCAATCGGAAGATCCCGGGTTCGATTCCCAGGTGGTACTTCATTTTTTCATTTGTTCCGTTTTCTCTCTCTCGTCTTGCGCGGAATATCTCCTATACAAGCGTCGTTCTTTACGTTATTTATACTGCGTGTTCTTTGCAGTTGAATGTATATAATGTTACGGCATGCGGGAGGTGCCCCCTTGGGGCATTGGTTTCTGCGAGTATGTAGAAGAATTACGGCATTTGGAAGAGTGAAGTCCATGGTGTAATGGTATCGCGTCTGACCGGCAATCGGAAGATCCCGGGTTCGATTCCCAGGTGGTACTTCATTTTTTCATTTGTTCCGTTTTCTCTCTCTCGTCTTGCGCGGAATATCTCCTATACAAGCGTCGTTCTTTACGTTATTTATACTGCGTGTTCTTTGCAGTTGAATGTATATAATGTTACGGCATGCGGGAGGTGCCCCCTTGGGGCATTGGTTTCTGCGAGTATGTAGAAGAATTACGGCATTTGGAAGAGTGAAGTCCATGGTGTAATGGTATCGCGTCTGACCGGCAATCGGAAGATCCCGGGTTCGATTCCCAGGTGGTACTTCATTTTTTCATTTGTTCCGTTTTCTCTCTCTCGTCTTGCGCGGAATATCTCCTATACAAGCGTCGTTCTTTACGTTATTTATACTGCGTGTTCTTTGCAGTTGAATGTATATAATGTTACGGCATGCGGGAGGTGCCCCTTGGGGCATTGGTTTCTGCGAGTATGTAGAAGAATTACGGCATTTGGAAGAGTGAAGTCCATGGTGTAATGGTATCGCGTCTGACCGGCAATCGGAAGATCCCGGGTTCGATTCCCAGGTGGTACTTCATTTTTTCATTTGTTCCGTTTTCTCTCTCTCGTCTTGCGCGGAATATCTCCTATACAAGCGTCGTTCTTTACGTTATTTATACTGCGTGTTCTTTGCAGTTGAATGTATATAATGTTACGGCATGCGGGAGGTGCCCCCTTGGGGCATTGGTTTCTGCGAGTATGTAGAAGAATTACGGCATTTGGAAGAGTGAAGTCCATGGTGTAATGGTATCGCGTCTGACCGGCAATCGGAAGATCCCGGGTTCGATTCCCAGGTGGTACTTCATTTTTTCATTTGTTCCGTTTTCTCTCTCTCGTCTTGCGCGGAATATCTCCTATACAAGCGTCGTTCTTTACGTTATTTATACTGCGTGTTCTTTGCAGTTGAATGTATATAATGTTACGGCATGCGGGAGGTGCCCCCTTGGGGCATTGGTTTCTGCGAGTATGTAGAAGAATTACGGCATTTGGAAGAGTGAAGTCCATGGTGTAATGGTATCGCGTCTGACCGGCAATCGGAAGATCCCGGGTTCGATTCCCAGGTGGTACTTCATTTTTTCATTTGTTCCGTTTTCTCTCTCTCGTCTTGCGCGGAATATCTCCTATACAAGCGTCGTTCTTTACGTTATTATACTGCGTGTTCTTTGCAGTTGAATGTATATAATGTTACGGCATGCGGGAGGTGCCCCTTGGGGCATTGGTTTCTGCGAGTATGTAGAAGAATTACGGCATTTGGAAGAGTGAAGTCCATGGTGTAATGGTATCGCGTCTGACCGGCAATCGGAAGATCCCGGGTTCGATTCCCAGGTGGTACTTCATTTTTCATTTGTTCCGTTTTCTCTCTCTCGTCTTGCGCGGAATATCTCCTATACAAGCGTCGTTCTTTACGTTATTTATACTGCGTGTTCTTTGCAGTTGAATGTATATAATGTTACGGCATGCGGGAGGTGCCCCCTTGGGGCATTGGTTTCTGCGAGTATGTAGAAGAATTACGGCATTTGGAAGAGTGAAGTCCATGGTGTAATGGTATCGCGTCTGACAGGCAATCGGAAGATCCCGGGTTCGATTCCCAGGTACTTCATTTTTTCATTTGTTCCGTTTTCTCTCTCTCGTCTTGCGCGGAATATCTCCTATACAAGCGTCGTTCTTTACGTTATTTATACTGCGTGTTCTTTGCAGTTGAATGTATATAATGTTACGGCATGCGGGAGGTGCCCCCTTGGGGCATTGGTTTCTGCGAGTATGTAGAAGAATTACGGCATTTGGAAGAGTGAAGTCCATGGTGTAATGGTATCGCGTCTGACCGGCAATCGGAAGATCCCGGGTTCGATTCCCAGGTGGTACTTCATTTTTTCATGTGTTCCGTTTTCTCTCTCTCGTCTTGCGCGGAATATCTCCTATACAAGCGTCGTTCTTTACGTTATTTATACTGCGTGTTCTTTGCAGTTGAATGTATATAATGTTACGGCATGCGGGAGGTGCCCCCTTGGGGCATTGGTTTCTGCGAGTATGTAGAAGAATTACGGCATTTGGAAGAGTGAAGTCCATGGTGTAATGGTATCGCGTCTGACCGGCAATCGGAAGATCCCGGGTTCGATTCCCAGGTGGTACTTCATTTTTTCATTTGTTCCGTTTTCTCTCTCTCGTCTTGCGCGGAATATCTCCTATACAAGCGTCGTTCTTTACGTTATTTACACTGCGTGTTCTTTGCAGTTGAATGTATATAATGTTACGGCATGCGGGAGGTGCCCCCTTGGGGCATTGGTTTCTGCGAGTATGTAGAAGAATTACGGCATTTGGAAGAGTGAAGTCCATGGTGTAATGGTATCGCGTCTGACCGGCAATCGGAAGATCCCGGGTTCGATTCCCAGGTGGTACTTCATTTTTTCATTTGTTCCGTTTTCTCTCTCTCGTCTTGCGCGGAATATCTCCTATACAAGCGTCGTTCTTTACGTTATTTACACTGCGTGTTCTTTGCAGTTGAATGTATATAATGTTACGGCATGCGGGAGGTGCCCCCTTGGGGCATTGGTTTCTGCGAGTATGTAGAAGAATTACGGCATTTGGAAGAGTGAAGTCCATGGTGTAATGGTATCGCGTCTGACCGGCAATCGGAAGATCCCGGGTTCGATTCCCAGGTGGTACTTCATTTTTTCATTTGTTCCGTTTTCTCTCTCTCGTCTTGCGCGGAATATCTCCTATACAAGCGTCGTTCTTTACGTTATTTATACTGCGTGTTCTTTGCAGTTGAATGTATATAATGTTACGGCATGCGGGAGGTGCCCCCTTGGGGCATTGGTTTCTGCGAGTATGTAGAAGAATTACGGCATTTGGAAGAGTGAAGTCCATGGTGTAATGGTATCGCGTCTGACCGGCAATCGGAAGATCCCGGGTTCGATTCCCAGGTGGTACTTCATTTTTTCATTTGTTCCGTTTTCTCTCTCTCGTCTTGCGCGGAATATCTCCTATACAAGCGTCGTTCTTTACGTTATTTATACTGCGTGTTCTTTGCAGTTGAATGTATATAATGTTACGGCATGCGGGAGGTGCCCCCTTGGGCATTGGTTTCTGCGAGTATGTAGAAGAATTACGGCATTTGGAAGAGTGAAGTCCATGGTGTAATGGTATCGCGTCTGACCGGCAATCGGAAGATCCCGGGTTCGATTCCCAGGTGGTACTTCATTTTTTCATTTGTTCCGTTTTCTCTCTCTCGTCTTGCGCGGAATATCTCCTATACAAGCGTCGTTCTTTACGTTATTTATACTGCGTGTTCTTTGCAGTTGAATGTATATAATGTTACGGCATGCGGGAGGTGCCCCCTTGGGGCATTGGTTTCTGCGAGTATGTAGAAGAATTACGGCATTTGGAAGAGTGAAGTCCATGGTGTAATGGTATCGCGTCTGACCGGCAATCGGAAGATCCCGGGTTCGATTCCAGGTGGTACTTCATTTTTTCATTTGTTCCGTTTTCTCTCTCTCGTCTTGCGCGGAATATCTCCTATACAAGCGTCGTTCTTTACGTTTTATACTGCGTGTTCTTTGCAGTTGAATGTATATAATGTTACGGCATGCGGGAGGTGCCCCTTGGGGCATTGGTTTCTGCGAGTATGTAGAAGAATTACGGCATTTGGAAGAGTGAAGTCCATGGTGTAATGGTATCGCGTCTGACCGGCAATCGGAAGATCCCGGGTTCGATTCCCAGGTGGTACTTCATTTTTTCATTTGTTCCGTTTTCTCTCTCTCGTCTTGCGCGGAATATCTCCTATACAAGCGTCGTTCTTTACGTTATTTATACTGCGTGTTCTTTGCAGTTGAATGTATATATGTTACGGCATGCGGGAGGTGCCCCCTTGGGGCATTGGTTTCTGCGAGTATGTAGAAGAATTACGGCATTTGGAAGAGTGAAGTCCATGGTGTAATGGTATCGCGTCTGACCGGCAATCGGAAGATCCCGGGTTCGATTCCCAGGTGGTACTTCATTTTTTCATTTGTTCCGTTTTCTCTCTCTCGTCTTGCGCGGAATATCTCCTATACAAGCGTCGTTCTTTACGTTATTTATACTGCGTGTTCTTTGCAGTTGAATGTATATAATGTTACGGCATGCGGGAGGTGCCCCCTTGGGCATTGGTTTCTGCGAGTATGTAGAAGAATTACGGCATTTGGAAGAGTGAAGTCCATGGTGTAATGGTATCGCGTCTGACCGGCAATCGGAAGATCCCGGGTTCGATTCCCAGGTGGTACTTCATTTTTCATTTGTTCCGTTTTCTCTCTCTCGTCTTGCGCGGAATATCTCCTATACAAGCGTCGTTCTTTACGTTATTTATACTGCGTGTTCTTTGCAGTTGAATGTATATAATGTTACGGCATGCGGGAGGTGCCCCCTTGGGGCATTGGTTTCTGCGAGTATGTAGAAGAATTACGGCATTTGGAAGAGTGAAGTCCATGGTGTAATGGTATCGCGTCTGACCGGCAATCGGAAGATCCCGGGTTCGATTCCCAGGTGGTACTTCATTTTTTCATTTGTTCCGTTTTCTCTCTCTCGTCTTGCGCGGAATATCTCCTATACAAGCGTCGTTCTTTACGTTATTTTATACTGCGTGTTCTTTGCAGTTGAATGTATATAATGTTCGGCATGCGGGAGGTGCCCCCTTGGGGCATTGGTTTCTGCGAGTATGTAGAAGAATTACGGCATTTGGAAGAGTGAAGTCCATGGTGTAATGGTATCGCGTCTGACCGGCAATCGGAAGATCCCGGGTTCGATTCCCAGGTGGTACTTCATTTTTTCATTTGTTCCGTTTTCTCTCTCTCGTCTTGCGCGGAATATCTCCTATACAAGCGTCGTTCTTTACGTTATTTATACTGCGTGTTCTTTGCAGTTGAATGTATATAATGTTACGGCATGCGGGAGGTGCCCCCTTGGGGCATTGGTTTCTGCGAGTATGTAGAAGAATTACGGCATTTGGAAGAGTGAAGTCCATGGTGTAATGGTATCGCGTCTGACCGGCAATCGGAAGATCCCGGGTTCGATTCCCAGGTGGTACTTCATTTTTTCATTTGTTCCGTTTTCTCTCTCTCGTCTTGCGCGGAATATCTCCTATACAAGCGTCGTTCTTTACGTTATATATATATATATATATACACAGTGTGTATACTGCATATATACACTATTTTTCTTTTCCCAAACGTGTAGAAGTATTTTGGGTTATTTTTTATGTTTTCTGCTACATTGTTCCTCGTTTGTCTTATGTATGAATGTTTGCTTTAGTTCCATTTCTATTTTGCAAAGTTTTCTCTCTTGATACTGCATATACATATATAATAATTATATAAATATATATATATATATATATATACTGTGTGTGTATATATATATATATATATATATATATATGGGAATGAACTCAGAATGGTCCCCTGAGTTTTTTATGATACACACAGACAGTGCATGGAACAAGGAACTCTTCTGGGAAAATTAAATCCACTATAGTCCGAATAAGTAATGGTAAATGACAAATACCATAGTTTTTCTTTTTCATGATGCTAGCCCGACGCGGGCAACGGGTCACTCGCAAAGAGGTCCCATAAATATAGCTTCCCTCACCAGCTATCTGCAAAGCAGACAGGATCCAGCTTTGGGACATGGATCTAGGGTTTAAAGCAGCCTAGCCCTGCTACATTTAGAACCTCAATATAAGCAAAAGACTCGCTGCCTTCACGTCAGATTGAATACGTAAAAGAAAAAGGGGTAACTATTATATTTTTAGCCAAAAACCAAAACTTAAACCTCAACTGGTAGAATTGAGCGTCCACTTTTCAAGGCACATAACATGCACTGTCTGTGTGTATCATATATATATATATATATATATATATATATATATATATATATCACAATCATCAAATATTCAAGTCTGAGCTAAAAGAAACAAATCTAAACTTAATGTACACAAAGTTAATATTTTTATTTTTCACTCTAAATTAATGGCTTTTCGCAATTCACATACTAAATTATGTTGGCTTTACATTTTCTCAGTCGCTCTGTCGGATTAACATTATCAAATATTTTAGTATTCTATCTTTACAGGCTTTAACAATCAAGAGTGCAAAATAACTCTTTAACAGACACATATGCAGGATAAAGAGTACTTTAATTGTGCAAAGCCCCATCTACTTACAAGGTTTCTCCTCAAAATTGATATCAGCTACCCTCAGTGAAATCATACATTATAGATGACGTAACAAGTGAGCGCCTAATCATACCTATATGATTAGGTAAAACATCTGAAACATCTTTCAACTACTCATTCAGCTGTAGACCCATCGACCAAACATTCCTATTATACAAGTAACCCAAAGGTACCTTATTGCTTATAAGTCTTGGAGTTCTTAATAATTAACAATGGAGATCTTAAAATTTTCAACCTCTTTTTTCCAGCTCATAAATGCAATAAGAGGAACCACTTTCGCACCAAACATCATACATATACAGTATATATATATATATATATATATATATATATATATATATATATATAGCGAGGGAGGGCCACACAATATATTTTGGCCCACCTTTTTGTTTCTTTCCAAGTTTCTTTGTAAGTTCCAGAAATTTTGTACAGAAGCAGCTACATACCTTTTTTACAAGTTTTTATTTTTCCACATAGTCTCCATAGTCCGGTTGCACTGGGTGGGAACCCTGCATTGTTTGTTATAAAGCAAATCTTGACATATTTTGAAAGCTTATACCACCCCATTCAAGAATCCATCGGGGGGCGTTTGACTTCCAATGACCTTGAGTATTGACGAATGTGGGTCAAAACGACTCCCAAAGTATCTGCAACCCCTCCAGATCGACTCATCATCCTAAATCCCCTAGAAATGACACCAAGTTCATCGAAATCCATCAAGTATTGACCAGGATATGGGATTTTTCAGTTTCGCTGGCCATCTTGGAAAATGGCGGCCATATTGAAAAAGCCAAGCGGGGGTCAGGTGTACACCCGATGGATTATTGAATGGGGTGGTATAAGCTTTCAAAATATGTAAAAATTTGCTTTATAACAAACAATGCAGGGTTCCAGTAAACTCAGGGTCTGTGCTAACGGACTACCATCGTTTTCTACGGCTTTCTTCCACCTCGAAACAAGGGCCTTTATTCCTTGCTGATGAAAGTCCGCTGGGTTCCGCTAGAGCCACCTCTTACCTCATCAACAACTTCATCGTCACTCTGAAACTTTCTTTCAGGAATAGCATCCTTCATTGGCCCAAACAAATGGAAGTCTGAATGTGCCAGATCCGGGCTGTATGGAGAGTGGGGTAACACAGTCAAGCGCATTTTTGTGATAGCCTCTCTTGTTTGCAAAGTGTTGTGTGGTCTTGCGTTATCGTGCAAAAGAGGGACGCCTTCCAGTTTTCTCTCCGGTCGAACTCGCTTTATACGTCTCTGGAGTCTCTGTAGGGTAGCAATATATGCCTCTCAGTTGATTGTTTGTTCTTTCTTCATAATGTCCACCAGAATCATCCCTTTCATTTCCCAGAAGATGGTGGCCATAACCTTTGTTGCAGAGGGAGCCATTTTGAACTTTTTCTTGCGTGGGGAGTCTGCGTGATGCCACTCCATGGATTGGCATTTTGTTTCAGGCTCAAAGTGGTGTACCGAAGTCTCATCTCCAGTCACAATTCGTGAAAGGAAGCCATCCTCTTCTGTCTCGTATCGAACCAACGACTCAGAAGCAGTTTCTTTTCTTTGGGCTTTGTGATCTTCAGTCAGTTCGCGAGTGTCCCAGTTGCACAGTGTGATATGTCACAGCCGATGCCGGGCGACCGGTGCGTGGCTCATCATCGAGGTTGGCTCTCCCTCTCTCCGATGATCTCACACGTTTAGACCAGGGTCCAACTGTGCTTCGATCAACACCAGCATCTCCGCAAACGTTTTGTAGACGTTTGTGAATATTTACAATTGTTTCCTTCTCTGCGGTTAAGAACTCGATAACAGCTCTCTGTTTACGACGCACATCACTGTCAGACGCCATTTTCAAAACTGCGTTAACCATCGGTTAAGGGCGTTTAAAAGCGGTTTTATACGAGGAGGGGAGGTTCAAACTGGAAAAATCCGGTTATGTGAAGCGCAGAAAGTTCAAACTTACTGCCCAAAAGACATTTCAGCCCTATGCCTATTATTTAGCTAAGGAAAAAGGGTGGGGCAAAATATATTGAGTGCCCCTACTATATATATATATATATATATATATATATAATAACGATAATAACAACTACATCAGCTTAATAACCAATGCATTAATTTGCCAATTAACAAATATATATATATACGGCAAAAGTATTTTGAAAATTTAGATAGATAGATAGATAGAATAACCTTTATTAATAATAATAAAATAAATAAATTTTTTTCAATTTACAATGACATGAATAATTGTAAAGTTCGACTATTTATTTTATTTAATTTGGCCCTTAAGCTTTAGGCTTTACTGGGCTCTTATTAAAAATAAGCAGCTAGTTGTTATAAATTAATAATATTAAATAAATAAATAAGTAAATAAGTATTATTAATAGTTAAAACATGTACTACAATATTAAACAATATTAATGGACAATATTAAACAATATTAGTGGACATTAATCCTAGATTTTTGTTAGTATGCCATTACTAATCGGGATTTCAACTTGGTTTTAAACAAATTTACATTCACAATATTTTTTATATCGGCATGCAAGTCATTCCATAGTTTCAATCCAATGAAAATGGGTAGATTTTGAGATGAAGACAATCTAAATTGAGGTATAACAAGCTTTGATCTATTTCTGGTCTGATACGTGTGGATTTCTTGATGAGTTACAAAATATCTATTTACCCATTGCAAATTAATGATTTCGTTCTTACACTTGTAAATAAAAATAAAGTGTGCCAGTTTGGTTATATCGTTGAGCTTTAGTAGGTTTAGCTCTTTAAATAATGCACTAGAGCAGTGGTCGGCGAACAGGGGTAAATTACCCCAAATGGGGTACATTTCAAACGTTTGGGGGTAATGCGTGCGGTATGAGAGACACCATTTGCAACAATTTTAAGAGCAATTGGCTTGTTTTTGTTTACTTTGAAGTCTGGGGGTAATTTCATTTTACTCAAATAGATTTTTGGGTAATACCCAAAAAAGTTCCCCGACCCATGCACTAGAGTGATCAAGGAAATCAGCATCAGATAATAACCTTATTGCTCGTTTTTGGATGACAAAGATACCATTTAATGCGCTGTTAGCGGAGTTTCCCTAAACAAGGTTGCAATATGTTATTAAGGAAGAACAAGAGTATGATAAAGAGTCAATAAAACTTGTTTAGGGACTACATTTCTAAGTTTAAACATTATAGCAACGCTCCTTGAAATCTTTTTCGCGATATAATTTACATGATCACTCCATTGCAAATTCTTCTCTAGCATTACACCAAGAAATTTTGTTACAGTACACTCCTTTATAGCGATTTCATTAACATTAAGTTCATCAAGATATACATTTCTTTTATTAGTAAAGATCATGAAATTTGTTATACTGGTATTTAGGAAGAGTTTATTGGTGGTGAACCATTTCATTACACTGATGAATTCTGAATGAAATATATTCTTAGCTGTATTAACATCTTTGCAAGGCAAGAGACAGTTTTATCATCTGCAAACATTATGAAGTTCAGTATATCAGATGAATGTGGAAGGTCATTTATATATAATAAAAATAACAGTGGACCCAGAACTGAGCCCTGTGGCACATCATGTTTGACAAGCGCTTTAGTTGAGCAAACCTTATTTACTGATACAAAATCTAATATACTATTTCAGAAATGAAGCCTTATATATATATATATATATATATATATACAGGGTGGGCCGAAAGTCTGGATCCATAGGAAAATATTTATTTTAATACATAAATTACAACAAATGGTAAATATTTAAAATGAATAGGTATCAACCTTAACTCGTAAATGCGTATCGTGATACTGTACAGTGGTTCGTACTCCAGTATAAACAACAAATTATAACAAATGCTCAAAATGGCGGCCTCTGACATCGAGACACTTAGGGATGGAATTTATGATTTTTAATAATTCTTCGAATTGACGTTCTCGAGATGCGTGTTTCATTTGATAATCTTCTTGTTGACTTTACTGGATTATTCGTTAAAGTTTCACATACCATTGCAGAGGTATTTTCATTAGTTGCAGTTTTTGGACGACCAGAACGCCGTCAATCATGTACACTTCCTGTTTCTTTGAAACGTTTAAACAACTTGCCAACAGTCGCATGTGTTACTGGATGCTTATCAGGATGATTTCTATTGAATTCGGTAGCAACTTCTCTGTGTGTAGCGCCCTGTCTTGCGTACATGAGCACAAGTTCTACCCGGTCTTCTGTTGTTAGATTCGAAGCCATTTCTGGGCTGAAATAAAAAAGTATTTGAGTATTTATACTGGAGTACAAACTACTGTACAGTATCACGGATACGCATTTACGAGTTAAAGTTGATATTCATTTTAAGTATTTACCATTTGTTATAATTTATGTATTAAAATAAATATTTTCCTATGGATCCAGACTTTCGGCCCACCCTGTATATATATATGTAACACTTTTTTTGCGCACACCTACAGGTCGCTACAATTGGTGTAGAACAATGCGGTTTTCACCAATCGATGCGGCTTTTTATTGTGCAGTGCCCATGCTAAAAAAAAATTCCCAAACATAATTCCTTCCCCCCTTTTAGGGGTACAGTTCTTCCCATGCCTGTACACGCATTTTTTTAATTTTTCATTTTTAATCATAATTTTGGCACAAAATAAGTCAATATTTACTGAACATTTAATCTGATTAGATGCGCTTTTATAGTTGAAGATCATTTTTAGAAAATTATTTATTTTCCCCACTTTAAAATATTACGAAATTTCTATTAGGTAGCCTAATATCATTATGCCTGTCGCTGTAAGTAAGAAAATAGCAATTAAATAATTAATTTTAAAACATTAAATGACGTCATCAAGATCATTACGAAACCTATGGTAAAATTATTGAATACCCGGTTAGGTCCACTGAATGCCAGGTTAGGTCATCTGTACGCCCTTGACGATTGGTTCGGTTAAATCGTGATATTTTCGTTGGCTTTAACGAAAATATCATGACGTAACCTAACCAATCGTCAAGGGTGTACAATTAACCTAACCGGGCATTCAATTAACGTACCCGGGCATTCAATTAATCTAATCGGGCATTCAGTTGACCTAACCGGCCATTTAATTAACCTAATCGGGCATTCAGTTGACCTAACTGGGCATTCAATTAACCTAACCGGGCATTCAGTTTACCTAATCGGGCATATATATATATATATAGCGTTCAACATCCACCCCGGCAACGCCGGGTCGCTCCGCTATTATTGAATACCCGGTTAGGTTCATTGAATGGCAGGTTAGGTCATCTGTACGCCCTTGACGATTGGTTAGGTTAAGTCGTGACATTTTCGTTGGCTTTAACGAAAATATCATGAGTTAACCTAACCAATCGTCAAGGGTGTACAATTAACCTAACCGAGCATTCAATTAACGTACCCGGGCATTCAATTAATCTAATCTGGCATTCAGTTGACCTAACCGGCCATTTAATTAACCTAATCGGGCAGCATTACTATTATAATTTAGCAAAAATGTGTCTGCCTCTCTGTCCGCAGAAAAAACTTTTACGTTTCTGAACCAATTTCGACCAAACTTCGTATGGTGGATGGGGGTGATGAGTAATGACGAAAATATATGTGTGACCAGCCACCCCCTCACCATCAATTGCTGGGCCCGAGGGCCCCCAGCACCGCGATAAAACTATAGAAAAGAACGCAGCAATGAAAATCTTGAGCTTCACATTGTGTCAATATTTGTGAAGCTTAAGATTTTCATGACTATAGTTTTATTGACCAAATAATTGAACCCCCAGTAATTAGGGGCCTGCGACCCCCCAATTACTGTCGGTTCAATTATTTGGTCAATAAAACTATAGAAAAGAACGCAGTCATGAAAATCTTGAGCTTCACATCCGAGTTCATCGTATCAAGATTTGTGAAGTTTTAGATTTTCATGGCTGCGTTCTTTCCTGTAGTTTTATTGACCGAATAATTGTTTCGCCAGTAATTGGAGGGCCACAGGCACCCCACTTACTGAGGCCCAAGGTGATAGGAATGGGAACGATATCCAGATAAAGGGCTATTGATGTTCAAAATAAAATACGCCGTAGGCCCACAATTCGGTTTGAGTCGAAGGTCCAAGCACCGCAGATCTAGCAAAATCGGCGCGTAGCGCCGATCTTTTCCTAGTGATATCTACTGGACAAATACTGTAACTTTCAAACCAATCACTGATTGCTCCTCTAAAGCCGTAACAATATAATTTATTAAGTAGAATATTATGGTCTATTACATCAAACGCCTTTTTCCTTTGTTCTCCTTAGCTATATTTATATTTTCCATAAGATTTAAAATAGCCATTTCCGTTGTTTTATTATTACGGAAGCCATATTGATTTGGAGATAATAAATTGTAGGATTCTAAATATTGCTGCATTCTACTTTTTACAATTTTTTCAATTGCTAGTGTAGGATCACCTCCTTTAAAAAGGGGTGTTATACAACCAGTTTTTAGCATTGATGGGAATATTCCTTTGGAAATACTTTGATTGATAATTTTAGCCAAAGTTACAGATATCTTATCTTTAACAAAGTTTCAATATAGGTACAGGAATGATATGAATGTTATTTTTTGTATTTTTTAATTTACCAGTAATATTCTGGACCTCAGTAGAGGTAGCAGGAACAAAAGAAAATGTATTTAGTGGGCTGGGTGGCATATATTCTAGAGGTGAGTGATCATTATTTATTAATTGTGAGCGAAGTTTATCCGCTATTGAAGTAAAATGTGCATTTAAAGAGTCTGCAATAGCAGTATCATCAGTAATTTCTTTATTATCAACATTTAATTTCTCTATTGAATTTTTCTTAATTTGTTTTCCGAGAAGATTGTTTATGGTTGTCTAAGTGTTTTTCATGTCTCCTTTATGTTTGGAAAATTGATTGTTATAATAGTTATATTTTGCAATTTTGATTATTTTAGTTAATTTGTTTCTGTATTGAGTAATTGTATTTTAGGAATCCCTGTTCTTTATTGAAGTGATAATTCCTGGAGTGATCCATGGATTTGCGACACTTTTGGGCGAAACTGTTTTTCTCCTTAAAGGATAGCAAATATTAAAAATATGGAATAAGGTGTCATAGAAGAACTGAAACATATGATCTGGGTCACTTAAAGGTTCGTCACAGTCAAGTCGAGTATTTTCTACAGCCCCAATAAATTTTCTTTTGTTAACCTCAGAATATTCTGTAATCAATAGTTGTTTTGTCCGCAACCTGAACAATGTTATTGAATATAGCGTAAGTAGGAAAATGATCACTGATGTTAGTGGTTATAATTCCAGAATTTACGAGGGCATTGCTATTTACAAATATCAATCGTAGATTCTGTTATTCGTTTGCCATAGCTGCAGACTCGAGTGGGTTTGGTAATAGAATGACTAAGATAGAAAGAATTCATTAAGTTTAAAAATTTATGATAGATTGCTTCAGATTGTAAATTGATGTTGAAGTCTCCCGCAACTATGGCATTCGATTTATGAAAGTTGCATAACATGTTATCTAAGTGAATTAAAAAGCTATTGATATTAGTATTAGGTGGTCTACATATTGCATGGACAGAATATGCATTACTTTTGTCTTTTATACTCACAATCAGGTTTTCATTGTCACTATTACATAGAGAAAATACTTCGTTAGAGTCGTAAGTTTGATGCACATACATAGAGATACCCCCACCAATCTGACCATCTCTTACAGTATGATAAGCAACGTAATTATCTATATTATATAGGTTTTTAATACTACTATTTAACCAGGTTTCCGTGAGAATTATAACACTATATTTGACCGTAGAAGTTTTCAAAATGGCCAATCAGTAGTTATAGTTCCTAGGTAAGCTTCGAATGTTTAGATTTAGCACTGAAAGATTTTTATAAATATCTTTTTGTAATACAAAAGCATTAAACTCGTCTGTCGATGAGACCATGCAATTGCCTACACCAGATTCCTGTTCTAGATTCTCTAAACTGGATACAGAATTATTTGGTAATGAATTGAAATGATCAATATCGGCACATATACTATGAAAATCTTTATCGATGAAAGCCATTTAACAGTAGTTCTCAAACAATTTCACTAAATACAGAATACGAGAATAAGGGGTTACCGCCCAGTTCAGCCGAGAATGGGAAAGTCGACTGTTGAGATTGTATGCGGAGTTATTCGCAGGCCTCCTCTGTGCCGACTGTCGGTTGGCGTTTTCGTAGTTCTCTTAGCTTCGAATGCTTCTTCACTAACAAGGTGAACTCCTTTGACCGAAGTATTCCGCGTTGGAGGAGTGTCTCTTTTTTTAATAATTAACTTCGCTCCAAGGAAGTAGGCAACTTTCCCGAGTCTCCTCGCTTCTATGAGTTTAGGGAGCTTTTCTTTACGAATTTTACGTGTTTCCTCACATACGTCGTCATTGACGAAGATTTTTGATCCTTTCAGTTTTCTTCTGTTTTTTAGTATTAAATCTCTGTGAGTTTCATCCTCACATATTACTTTTATAGCTGAAGTGGGCGTCTTAGATTCAGTCATGTCATTAACTCTAGAATTTGCTTTTTATGGGTAATTTGTTTTTTTAATCTAAAAGCACTTTTGATCTTAATATTCCCCAAATTCAGTTTATCTTTTATTATGTCCTCCACCTTTTTCTTCGTTTCGCCGTTTGTTTCTCTATTCATTTCAGATACTCCCATTATGATTAAGTTATTGCCAGGTGAATTATCGTCTAGGCTGTTTAATTTATTCCTAATTGAATCGTGCTCGTTTTTTATCATCTCCATGCTACGATTATTTTTACTAAGCGAGTTTAGACTAGAGTTAAGATCCTTTATCGTCGTGTGCATACTGAATGCTCTTTTCGAGCTCCATATTTCTATATTCCAGTTTTGCATTGTCCCTCTTTAATAATTCGTTATTTTGTTGGGCAACTTTTATTACTGCCTCAAGGTCTTTGATTACACTATTACTTTTGTGCACTAAGTCAAAGAGGGAATTATACTTATTTGCTAGATCCTTCATTTCTAATTTCAGGGTGTTTACCTGACCTTTGGAAGCCATTTTGAGCAATTAATGGGGTTAAGATTCACTCGTTCGTTCGTACGTTTAAAGGTCTCGTTCGTTCGGTTGTTTGTATACCCGTTACTTCCAGTCACTGCTTGCCGTAGGACTATAAAGGCAGTGCCGGATGTCGCTAGAAAATTTTGAAGATATATTTTATGTAATATTACTAGTCAAGTATTGCAGTTTATCTGATGAGATTGTAACTGCGTAATCTTGGCACATTCACAAATTTTAGTGGAGAAGTAACACAATGGTTCACTGACTTTGAACACTGTTAATTTTGATAGGAAGAAGAAGCACGAAACTGACAAGCGTCACCGGCATGCGACTATAATCAAACACTTTAGGTGAGTTTGCAAATTGCATATATTTAGACAAAAAGTATTATGTATTACACTTGTTTCATGTCAATAACAGCATGTTTAACTGCCATTTCAGCCATTGTGACCTTGGATCGTACCAGAACTATGGTCTTGGCAAAGTACAGTGTGTTAAATTTTCCAAACAAGGATAATCTATGTTCAGAACTCTGAACAATTCCATAGGCAACATCAACTAAATGTAATTGGTCACACCTTTCTTTATGTACATGCAATAGCATCAAATGGTTGAGCCTTTCCTGAGTCATGTTTGAACTCAGATAAGTTTTGATATGCATGAGACTACTAAACGAGCGCTCACTACAGGCAATAGCGGCTGGCATCACGATAATTAACTTTTCTTATGTGATCACAGAGGAGATAAGAGATTACTGGCCAGGAGTAGTATGGTGTCAAAAGGGACGAGTGCAATGCAATTGCATAATATTACGTAATATTGCATAATGTTGCAAGAGTGCCACCCCACCCCTTTGTTGCAAGAGTGCCATCCCCCAACCCCCTTTGTTGGTAAAAAAAGAAAAAGAAAGAAAGAGGGGTATGCAACTTGGAGGCGGAGTTCTCTCCTAAGCTATTCCCCCAAAAGGGGCAGAAAGGAAGAGATAGCAAGAGAGGAAGAGAGAAAGAGGGGTATGCAACTTGGAGGCGGAGTTCTCCCCAAGCTGAACCCCCCAAAGGGACATACCTAACCTAAGAGGCCTCTATGGGGAGGAAGGGGTTTTCTCACTCCCCAAAGGGGCATACCTATCCTAAGGGCGCCTCTTTGGGGAGGAAGGGATTTCCTCACCCCCCCAAAGGAGCAGAAAGAGATAGCAAGAGAGGAAGGGACTTCCTCACCCCCCAAAGGAGCAGAAAGAGATAGCAAGAGAGGAAGAGAGAAAGAGGGGTATGCAACTTGGAGTCGGAGTTCTCCCCCAAGCTGAGCCCCCCAAAGGGGTATACCTAACCTAAGAGGCCTCTATGGGAAGGAAGGGGTTTCCTCACCACCCAAAGAGCCATTAAAAAGAAAAGACCAGAGGTCCTTGCTCGGGCGGCTGCCCGAGCTCTTATGGGAGTATTCTGCCATACACCGCCTTTTATAGAGTCCCAAACAGCCAGTTGGCTGAGTTGCCAGATAACGGCATGTATTTAATTCATCAGCCAGTTGGCTGCTGAGTTGTCAGATTCGTTATTTATTTTAAATAATCTTATGTTACAGTTGGCTGAGCTGTCAGCTTCGTTACTTATCTATTCAATTACTCTGTTTTAGAAAATGATATAAACGTGTTCAAGGAATAAATAAAACACCATTACAACGATCTGTTTATTAATTATTGGATATACAATAGGATATATATATATGATCAAATAATAGAACGGGAAATATATAATCATGCAAATCATAGTATTAACTAAATATTACAAAAATATATATATTTATATTATAGATAGTCGTACAAAACATGGAAAATATATAACCATAAAAAGCACAGTATTAATCAAATATTTTTAAAACCGAATGCACAAACATATTATCAAATATTAGTACAGGAAAAAATATAGTTATATTAATTATATATACTCGTACAAAACAGTATTAACCAAAATTTTAGAAAAATATATAGTTATATTATCAAATATTGGTACAGGAAAATATATACAAAACGTACAATCATATTAAAAAATATATGTTTATATTAATTATATATATACACTTGTACAAAACATAGTATTAACAAAAATTTTAGAAAAAATATATAGTTATATTATCAAAAGTTATATTATCAAATATTGGTACAGGAAAATATATATAAAACGTACAATCATATTATTATTACAGTAAAAATATATATTGTCTTTACCGCCTACGGTACAAAAAGGTAAATTCAATGCTGATTGATGCTACATCAACATCGGCATTACTCTACACGATGTGGTAAAACCGGTCAAGCGTCAACTCGCCGTTTAACTGATACGGCGGTTTATATTCGATGTAAAGGGCTTTCATTTCATTCAACACTATTTTTGTACCCACTTTACACTCGGCAGGTAAGTCGTCTTTAAGCGCCACTAGAATGCTATCAAAAGCACGCGCAAAAACGTCATCGTAGGACGTTACCATATATACAAGTTTATAATCATGCCTTTCCAATCGGGGGGTTTTTCTTAACGTACCGAGCTTTTCAATCGTGAACTCTTCTTCACTCGACATAGCGACAATTGAAATAAGCTTCCAAGTCGCAACGGCAGCTATCTACTATATAGAGATACAGTTCTTCGGGATGAACCGTGTAGGCGAGCTCTACACCGTACCTCTCAAGCGTTTTGTACAAAAGTTCGGGATATTTCGAAGAGTCTAAGCCTTTTAAATACGTCCCCATACTCATCCTTGATTTCATCAGTGAGCTCGCCGAGGAATTCACCAATTGCAGGCATGTGTTCACCCTCCCTCGCTGTGAATATCACGCTATCTGTATCGGCATACAAGACTCTCTGCCCAAGAGAATGCAATAGACCCCAAAGTTTGATGCGGGCGTAGGCTGTTGTGAAGCTGGCTACAGGAATGTTTGTAACCTTTGAGGTATCTGTGGCCAATTCAGTGTTGTTGTACTTTATTATGTAAGTATTACCTACATTCACGATTTCCATGACTTCTTTATCGGGTGCGTTGGCATAATCCCAGACTTCGCTATAACTTTGTGCCAAATGAACGTTTCCCTTGCCAGTATTCTGTGCAAATTTTCCCCATAGACTGTTTAGACACAACTTTGCACTAAAACGCTTGCCAGGATTCTTTACAATTTGGGAGCGATCATGTTGTATACCTTCGTGGTCGCGGTAACGTTGAATATAGGCAGACTTTTCATCTTCGGTGTCAACTCCTCACGGATACCCTGATGCCTCAACCTTATCCCTCAAAAATGCGTTTATATACGGTGTGAAAAGGTTGGGTAGCTTCTGAAACATCCAAACCTCATGTATCTTCAGTATTCTATACCCATGGCGTACGGCTAGGGCCAGCTCAGGACTTGTATATACGCCTCTGATCTTACGCTGGTGAGGTGTATGGTTACAATTACAATTACCGTTATTCTCTTCCGCACACTTCAGGCACAGGGGAAACATGAGCTTGTGGTCAATGACGACGGGTAAGATCGGCATCCATAATTCGCGAGGGGCGAGCACGTCTACGAAAGAGAGCCCAAAGTAGCGATCACTCAAATTTCTTGAAAATTCATTGATGGAGGGTAGGCTAGGACCCACCAATTTCTTAGGAGCACCCACGGGGTACGGGTTGTTCTTCGTCACGTATGGGTATAAAGAACAGAAGTCGTAGTAGTGAAGTTTCACGCCCTCCGTAGGTGGAAAGTATAGCTTGAAGGGATTTGTACGTCCACCGAACAAGCTATCGCCGCATTTGAGAGGATCCAGTACCATTGAACGCTTGATTGTGTTTATTTCCTCACGGTACACCTCGTCTGTCTCCATCCGTGCATCATATTCATGCTCCCACAAGACTTTGTGAGTGAACTGGGACCCTATAAGTTGATCGCGGGTGCGAGTCCACGCACGGCAGTCGGCAGGAGATCTACCGTGGATATCTTCGGTGATTCCACACTCAGGACGGGGACATCCATGCCACCAGCAACCGTTCAAAGAGTACACAGTCTTCACACCAGTGACACGGTTTTCACTTAGTCGATCAACCCAAAAAACACGACCATTAATCTTAATGGGTACTTCACCCGTGTTGCGGGCGTGCTTTATGTATACACCTGTCTGCTGCTGTAGGTGTGTGAGCCAGTAAATAGCCTTGTGGCCGTAACTGCGGGGATTGTTTCTGTGAATAATGGTTAAGGTGGCTTTAGGCATGAAGTTATTCTTGAACACCGTAAAGCATAGTGACGCGATGGTGGTTGCGACTTGCACCGGATCGCATTTGAAACGACCTATGTACATTCTTCTAAAGGCTTGGAAACATATTCTAAGCACTCGTACATCATTCACGCAATAACGTACACATTCATCAGCTATATTATAAGGATTACATTCATTAAAACTGCCGTAGTATCGATCAAAGTCTTCGCGCTCATCTGCACTCATACAATCATAGTTAAAATAATGTTTGGGTGGAGGTAGACCTACATAGTTTAAAGTCTCGCTAGTGAGGAAGGTGTAAGGGAAGTAACCTTTTGATACTTCAGCTGCTACCCCCATCACCTTGGGTAGCTTTGCTAATTTACAAGGCGTGAATAATAAAGTATCTTTAAATTGCACATTACCTCTTATTTGCATCTGTATAAGTTTGTTTCCTCTTTTCAAGGGATCACCTGTAAATATCTCAGATGACTCGTGCTGAAGCAGCTCCTTATAAAGGAACTGTGTGTCAAATTTTGCCCCGTTATGGGCAAGAATATACACGGTCATTTTTTTAACTTGTCGGCTAACTTGACAATATAGGACACAAATAGTTTCATAGGGCTATCGTGGACAATCATTGTAAAAACGTTTGTCCGTTTACCACATTTGTGGCACTCATCACACTCGATCTCCATACACTCATCGCAGATAGTTTGGCTCACAAGTAAATGCGGAATTACCTCTTTGGTTTCTGCGTTCGTATATGTTTCTATATCGTAGTATACAGTTATACATGGACTACTTTTAGGCTTTGCGTCTTTCATATAACATACATGTTTTACGCCATCCGCCTTATATTTCCAATGGCATGTAGAACAGTGAATTTCATCACAGTTGTGCTTGAAATTTCCGCTACCATTCAAGGTGTGAAACATGCCACATTCACAGATTCTCATTTTCCTGCACGTGCCAATTGATTTATGGAGCTCAAAACAGTTATTGTTGAAAAATGTGCGTCTACACACATTACAGTTCCTCTTCTCAGCTTCAACTACACGGCTTTCACATTTGGGGCTTTTACACTGTTCACATACCATGTGGCAATCTTTACAATGTTTCACTATATCATCTGCAAACTCGAGACACCCCTTACATAAATCATGATGCCGCCCATATTTTCGACTTTTATCATAATTCGCGTAAAGGCACCTTATATTACGGATGGGGAGATACGTTGTACCTGACAGTCCTAAAATAAGTAGGGGTCTTGTACGATCTCTCACACTGCTTTTAGAAACATACACAGTCCTACGACTATCATCCAGGCCAAATACCACTATACGGACATTCATTTTCTGCTCTACCCTTCTCAGTTCTTCAGGACCCATATTACAGGTAAATTCAAGTTCACAGTCTACAGCTAGTTTACGGGCCCGCTCCACGATCGTAGGCAACCAGATGTTTTTGACCCGTGTATTTTGTACAGTAAACATACGGGCCAAGACTACTGCTATAAAGCCGCAACCACGATCGACGTTTATATGCCTTCTATAAATAGCCTGAGAATTGAAGTTAAGAGTATACGGAGTGGTACTATGACCCGCAACACGGAATGCACTGTCAATATTTACCGTGAAGTTGTCCATATTGAATGCTATACTACTTTGGGCAGCTTGCTTTATACGTGCTAATATATAATCTACATCTTCAGCAGCCAAACGTCTAAATGGCACTACCACCCAAAAATCATCTACATCGTTATCATCTGAGCCGAAACCGAAGGACAGACTCGTCCTGACTTCACGCTCGTCGCGGTTCTGAAGGGCAAACTCTACAATGCGCTCTACAACGCGACGTAGCCCGCGCTTAATTCCATTGCTATACACGGATCTAGGGTCAACCCTGACTATATACCAATTTCTAGTCAAGACTGGGGTGGGGGCAACGGTACGCACCAACTCAAATGTTATATCATCCTCAACAGAACGGGTGATAGCTGTGGAGGATGGACAAGGGGCTATATTGGATGATGTAGGGTAGGCAACGTAAGACGTAGAGGGTTGGGGATCTATTATTGCAGAACGGGTGGGGGTTGTGGAGGATGGACAAGGGATATACTGGATGATGTAGGGTTGGTAGCGTAAGACATAGATGGTTGGGGCTCTATTATTGCAGAACGGGTGGGGGCTGCGGAGGATGGACAAAGGACTATACTGGATGATGTAGAGTTGGCAACGTAAGACGTTGAGGGCTAGGGCTGTACCACGGATTGTCCAATAACCGGTTCATATTTTGTACGCTTTATACCTGACTGGAGGGTTCTTCATCATGTCTCCGTTTTGAACGTGCAACAGGTGTCTCTGGTAGGGATTCATAGGCGGGTATGGTTACTGTAGGTGCAGGGTCAGTGGGATCATCCGTGATGTCGATGATGGGCGGTTGTACATCATCGTCATTAACGGTTCTGTGGAAGCAGAAAACAAAATATAAGGAACAGAACTCGTTATTTGTGATATTCTGTAAATGAGTCACTTAGAGGTGTGACGTGTTAGAAATGGATGCTGTAGAAAAATTCAGATTCACGAGCCCATCCACATGTATTATATCTGGACCTACAGGATGTGGTAAAACGGTGTTTATGCTTAAAATTATTAAAGAAAAGGGTGAAATGTTCTCAAAATTTGTGCATAAAGTTATATGGTGCTATTCGACATACCAGTCAGTGTTCAACGAGTACCAGGACGATGTTTTGTTCCATAAGGGGGTCTATGACGTTAATTCGCTAAAGGGAAGTGAATATACAGTTATCGTAATTGACGACCTCATGTTGGAGATGGATAAAACGTTTGCCGAGACATTTACAGTATTCTCCCACCACCTTAACATAAGCGTGTTCTTCATCAATCAGAATCTATTTTTCAAAAATAGATAAATGCGCGATGTATCGTTAAATACGCAATATCTCGCCTTATTCGCGCAACGTAGAGATGTGTCACAAATTGGAGTATTAGCCAGTCAAATGTTCCCGAGTCAGCGTAAAGAGTTTTTGGTGGTTTATAAAGAGGTCACAAAGCAGCATTATGGATATTTGCTATGCGACCTTCACCCACAAAACACGTTTAGGGTGCTTCTAAGAACGAATATATTTCCGAACGAACCTGAAACCGTGTACATTCCAGAATGACGAATAGGATAAAGAAATACCATGAATTAATAAAAATCTATCAACGACTGCCTCTGGCGTTGCAGCATGTGCTTGTTAAAAATATCGACTCTGACATTTTAAAATGCATCTGCGAAATCTGCCTCAATGTTATAAAATGTAGTGTTCCAATGAAATCCTCTCAGAAGGCTCGCTTACGTCGTTACAAGAACATAATACGCACGCTCGCCCATAAAAGTCAGACTGTGGGTAAGAAAAAGCGTATTATTGTACAAAGAGGTGGGTCATTCCTCCCCATCTTATTTTCAATTTTGGGCCCTTTACTGACTAGCTTAATATAATGAAGAAGGTGGTTGTGATCCCGCACGAGGTGTATGCTTCATTACAAAGGACCCCAGACGCTGCTCTAGAGCCCCGTAAAAGTAGGCTTAAAAGAATGGTGAGTGAGCTACAACTCCTATTAAACAGTGAAAAGGCGCCTGATGAGAAAAGGGTTTTGTATCAAGAGGCTTTGCAGAAATTTCTTCACGAGTACGAAGATTATAAACAGCCTACAGAGCTCCCCGTGAGGCACAGCTCGAGTAGCGCTGAGCATAGTGGTACAGGGCCTGAGCAACCAAAGAGTAGCGGAACACAGCACATCGAACATGTGCTAAAAAACAGCCTCCCCCATACATTGAGGAATAAAGGTTTAAGTCTTTATAACCTATTGAGTGAGGACCCTATCATACAGTGGGGCGACACAGGCGAGGTCATTGTTGATGGAACAAGGGTACAGGGGTCCAATATCGTTGATATTGTTCACGATCTGGTGAGAAAGTGGGACAGGCCTTCACCAACAGGATGGAGACATATTAAGGCAAGACTACAGCAAATAAATGTCCCCAAAACATTGATAGGTAATCTGAATAGGTTAAAAGACTTGGAGCATGCATCGCACGTGTCACAACTGAGTACACCTTCACCCACAACAGCTGCAGTGTCTCTGAAGAGAAGAAAGAAGAGAGTAGAAGGCCAACCTTATCCACGTGCCTCTAAAATACGCAAATGGCTAACGTATTAAGTAAGCACTATTATGACATTTCTAGCCCAGCATCCTATGGTGGCGTTAATAGACTGTACAGAGGTACTTATGGCGTAAGGAAAAAGGATGTTGAGAGATTTTTGCTTACTCAGGATGCTTACACACTTCATAAACCGGTGAGAAAAAGGTTTAAAACAGCCAAGACAACAGCCGCATCGATTGATTATATTTGGCAGGCAGATTTAACAGACATGCAAAGTTATTCGGTGTACAACGATGGTTACCGCTACATCCTATTCATAATAGATGTATTCTCTAGATACCTGAGGTTAGTTCCCCTAAAAAATGAATCGCCTGAAACAGTCGCTGAAACAACCAAAACACTGATGTTGAAAAAAACAGAATTCCAGGCTATTTTTGGACGGACATGGGGAAAGAATTTATAGGGCGTGCTTTTCAAAACATGTTGTCAGAGTTTAATATCAGCTATTACACTTCCAACTCTATACATAAAGCATCTTTAGCTGAAAGAGTTCAGCGTACCATAAAGGAACGCATGCACCGTTATTTTACACATAAAAGCACGCTCAGATATATAAACGTTCTCGAATCATTGGCTTCATCCTACAACCGCTCACACCACCGTACGATAGGTACAACGCCTAACGATGTTTTAGAAAGAGGCAGGCGACCGAGAAGTGATGGACCGCCACCACCACTGCCACCACAATCTGTGCGTTTCAAAATCAATGATTATGTAAGGTTGTCACGTTCGGGAAATAAATTCGCGAAGGGTTTTGAGCAAGGATGGACACGCGAGATTTTTAAAGTTAGAGCTATGAGGCCTAAAGGCGAGATAATGATGTATTACGTTGAAGATTTGAACGGGGAAGAAATCTGGGGGTTTTTACCGCGAGGAACTTCAGAAAGTGGCATTTAATTTAGGAAAAAACGTGTTTAAAATTGAGAAAATTTTAGGAGCAAAGGCGCAGGAAAGAAGATGTACCTGGTGAAGTGGTTAGGGTATCCAGAAAGCTTCAATACCTATATAAAAGCCGATGCAGTCATGAAGCTTAATTAGTATGCAGCATGGCTCCCAACCATTTCTACGTCACACTCCCGTCCTCCTCATCCCTGTCTATGCACCCTAACAACACATTAGCCAACTTTGTAACAGAACTCCATGGGCCCATTGATTTGGGTCGTGATTCGTATGAGGTGGGGGTATGTGAAATTCAGCTGGACACCGTCTTTTTAAATATTAATTATAAAGACGCCGTTTTTACAATTCTTAGAAACTGTGACGAGTGCGCCAAAGCCGGCGGGGTAACTCGGGACGAAACTATACGCATCGCCCGGACTAAGGTCGCACAGTTTTTCAGTACAACTGTGACACTAGGCCCGGTTCGCTATGGTTCGGTTGAAGATGTTGTGAGAGACTTAAACATATGTTTAAAAAACTCGCACCTTACGAATGATTTAATATACGAAATCATAAACAGAGGAGGCGCTGCACATACTCTAATGCTAAAATCAAAGGCTAATAGAAATCTTAAAGACGGAAGCGTATTCAAAATTATAACCGAGGGGCGTTATCGAGCAGCCTTCCAAAGAGACACCTATCACGTGGTACCGCATAACTTGTCCCGCTTAATGCACCAGCTGAGGATGGAGAAAATGGCTGAAGGCCCTGAGCCGCCAGAAATGTGCTATATTTATAGCAATATAGTAGAACACCAATTTGTCGGGGACACCCAGGCAAGACTGTTGCGCGTAGCGCACATACCCAACCATAGAGGACGGAGCTTGAGTATTACATATGACAGACCCCATTATGTGATTGTCTCAACTAATCTAATAACTAATATCTCAATATATATATATAAGAACGGTGGAGGGTAAAAATTTCCCATTCGGTGACGGATGCTGCACTTTCGCCGCAATGAGTTATAATGGTCAGAAAACCATTCACGGTGTACCGGGGTGTGAGATATCAGCGCGGCAGCGGCCTTGGGGCCATGTTTTCATCCATACTGCGCACAGCTGTACCACTATTGAAGAGGGGGGCCAGGTACCTTGGTAGGAAGGCCTTACAAACAGGATTTAACGTGGCAGAAAAAATGCTCGCAGGTACTAAACCTAAAGAAGCTCTAAAAAAACATTTAAGGCGTACGCGGGATGAAATCATCGAAGATGCGAAGAGGAAAATGCGTGGCGGAGGAAAGAAGAAGGGGTTGCCAACACATGATGTAAAGAAGAGGGCTGCTAGGAAGAAGAAGGGAGTGCCATCACGTGGTGTAAAGAAGAAGAAGAGAGCTGTTATGAAGAAGGAATCACGTGGTGTTAAACGTAAAAGGGTGCCAAAAAGGAAGTGTTCTAAGCGTGTGAAACCTATGGTTGATCATTTTTTTAACTGATATAAACTGAGGAAGCTAGTCTCACGAATCATAGATTGTTTAACAGTCGTCGCGGGAGGTGGCACTGTTTCTAACTCGCCATGGCACGTTTCATTCATCCTTGCAGTTCACAGTGCTGTAAATCGGAGCTGTGCCTCTTTGATATGCCTCCAACTCAAGTATCTATTGAGCACAGTGACTTTATTACAATTAACCCTTTAAACACGATTGGTTCACCCAGTGCCCCTATAGAATTCGTGATACCCAGCTCAGGCCAATAATTTTTTGATCCGGGCTGTATGGACATGTATACTAAACTACGCATAGCTCATTCTGACGGAACGGACTGCGATGATAATTATGCTGCATACCCCGAAACAAACTTTCTGCACACCATATTCAGCCAGTGTGACGTATATTTAAATCAGACTAACATCTCGGCAGGCACGGGGTATTACCACCTACGATCGTATCTGGAAAATGTCCTCAACTTTTCAAAAGAAGCGAAGGATACCTTTTTATCTGCCGAGGGGTATTACCACACTAAAGATGAAGATGGAATAAAGGATAAATTTAAAAATTCTAAAAAAAAGATATATGAATGTTTTGGACGCTTGCACACGGACTTTACATTCCAGGAGAAGTTACTTATGAACGGCGTTGATATGAAATTGAAACTTACCCGCACGAGCCCTGAGATCTGTATAAATCTGGCGCTGACCAAGAAGAAAGCGCGAAACCTGTTGTGATCCATATCATGGAGGCATATTTGCGTATACGCCGAGTGAAGCTAAGTTCCGCGAAACATATAGAAATTGAGAAAGAACTGTTACACCCACAGTGAAATACCCAATTAACAGGGTACAGATCAAACTGTACACGATCCCCACAGGATTGGCATCGAAACAGATAGAAAACATCGCTCTTGGAGTACTGCCTAAAAGGATTTTAATTGGGATGCAAGACCACGCTTCGACGAATGGGGATTATAAAAAGAGTGCCTTGAAGTTTGAAAATTTTGGACTTAAAAATATCACTTTATATATCAATGGCGTCGCATTGGGTGGGACAATGAATATGGACTACTCGTCAGATGCTGTGTTCCCGCTCTGCGCGAGAGCATACAGCGGTTTAGCCCATAACACAGGGGTGTGTGACGAACTCGGAATCGGCCTAACACAGAAAGAATTTGTGGAACAGTTTAACATTTATTCATTTGACCTTACGCCTGACTTAACCGCGGGGGTAAACACCCATTTAAACGCCCAGCAGACCGGTACGGTGGCAGTACGTTTGGATTTCGCCAAGCCTACAGACGCGCCTATTAGTGTACTAATGTATCTAGAAACACAGGCCCTAATAGAGATGGATCGTTTCCGGAATATAAGCACAGATTTTTAAAATGGACGCAAATACCCTCAAGAGAGTGGTGAAAAGTGACTGTTTCGCGCGTTCCAAATTTATTGGAGTTTTTGCAAAGAATGAAATATTGATGCCACCTAGCACGAGAAGCTGGCACGGTGCCATCGTTAACACCGACATTGTGGGTGGCGAGGGAATTCACTGGTTTGCTATTTATTTTAAAACTAAGGAAAGAATGTATTATTTCGATTCACTCGGTCTCTCGCCATGGCACGACTCGAAAATCGTAAATTTTATCGCGCAATTACGTGTGCCTGAGGTAATTTGGGCCCCATATCAACTTCAAAGCCTTTACAGTGAAACATGTGGGCTATATTGTATATTGTTTCTCTTGCATATGTCTCGCGGGAAGGGATTTATGAATTTTTTAAATTTATTCGATTTGTGTGACACAAATATGAACGATAAATATGTATGTAGACAGATAAAAAAATTCCCACATGTTGCAACCCCCTGTAAGCCCTATATTGTGTAAATCTGTATATACATTTGTAACAATAAAGAATTGGGCGCTGCCCCTTTTTGTACATGTTTAATAAATGAAAATAATGTGTTTTGTTAATATCCTAAAAAGAACTTACATAATCTCTGCGGTGATAGCGCAATCGGATGAGTTGTTGTGCAACAACACCATGACATCTGATTCGCAGCGTGGTGTGGATACCACTTCGTCCGACACCCTTTCTCCAAAAGTTTTTATAATCTCTTCTAACTCCGTTTCGTCCCTGTAAAATAAAGATAAAATTATTTTTAAAAACGAATGCACTTCTTAAAACTGCATTCGTTTCTAAAAATCTACCATACCATATATATATATATATATATATATATATATATATATATATATTAGGGTGTTTCATAAATTAAAAGTTTGGAAAAATTTTAATCCACATGGATCCCCTTGTTCCATTTGCTGAGGAGACTGATAAACCGAAGTATTAATTCAATAGTTTAAAGTTTACGGGTCCCCAGTTTGATGCTCTGGCAGATCATAAACGGAAAAAATTAAACAAAAATCTGTCAATGAATTTTTATTCAACAAACGAGTACCATTTCACTACACATTTTCACAAAGATACAAAAAACATAACCACTTCTTGCGAATCATTTGTCCATGAAATCCTTCTTGGTTTTATTCGGGTATTTCGCCCTATGCTGCATCACAGTTTTGAGCAAATACTGCTTCTGCTCTTCGTTCTTCGTCAGAGAACAGTTGAACTCTTTGGTGAGCGCGATGGCTCTTTCGGCCCGATCGTTGACGACAGAGATCAGATTCCTGCGTCGCTTCTTGGTATTTCCCTTGGAGGAGTATGGAAAAACTTCCACGGTTGGGTCAACGATATCTGAGTCAGTCTCTGACGAAGTTGAAATCACTAAAGCCCCCGTATCTTCTGCAGCTCCTTGTTCCTTCCTGGCCTTCTCCTGTTGTTCCTTAATCTTGTCCAGCCTCTTCCTTTTCCTAATCTCCTTATAGTGAAGCTTCATGTCAACAGGGCCCATGCTGCAGGAATTTGGATCTTCACGCTGCATGTCGAGAAAGTGGATGTCCTCCTGATTCTTCATCATTTCCTTAGCCTGTGAATGAGCAATGTCCATGATCTCCTTCGCTATTGCCTCCTTGAACATCGCCTCCTTCACTCGGAAGGACTCTGCTTTATGTGACTTGTGCTTCACAAGCCGGTCGTATTCCTTGAGAAGGGATTCCATCTTCCTCAAGGCCGAATCTCGACGCATCATGGGGATTCTCGCTCTCTCCCAAAATATGAGACAGGCATCCAGGCACAGGTTCAGGCATTTAGTACGTCCAAATTTTTGCTCCTTTTGGTGGTAAAAGTACTTTTTGAGTACTTGCAACTGAGTTGGAAGGCCACTTGATGTGATGTTCGCATCCGTCTGGCCAATAAGAAACACTTCTGTTTTCGCTCTGGTAGACACCTGGAAAAGAAAACAAACTAAATAATTCCACAGAAATAATTTCACATCGTAATTAATTTCATTAATTAAATAAAGAAAAGCAGTAACTGGGACTCGAACCAGTGTCATAGCCGTTTGGCGGCATCGCTCAAGTCGGCGTACACAGCACGCTATCCACTACACCATCTAGAGAGTGGATAGCGTGCTGTGTACGCCGACTTGAGCGATGCCGCCAAACGGCTATGACACTGGTTCGAGTCCCAGTTACTGCTTTTCTTTATTTATAAAACTGATACGTGTACACTACGTTCTCTTTGACAATTCATTAATTAAATAAATTTCAATACCGCAGTAAAATTACATTAATTAGTATCATAAATAATTACCAGCTTAGTTGTCCAATATGCAACAGACTAATTAATTTCATGTAATATTAATAATAAATATCACTACCACAGTAAAATGACAGAAATTAAATAATAATAAATTTCAATACCACAGTAAAATGAGATAATTAGTAGCATATATAATTACCTCCATAGTTGTCCAATAGGCTATACAACACGAACCGCTCAAGTGACGAAGAAAACCGTCTTCACTGCAGGCAGGCGAGAAATGAACTGACAAAAAGTCGTCAAAGTTGGGGACCTCTAAATGCAGCGCGATCTGGTTCAAACTTGCACAAACGTGTTTTCTTGTTCTTTAGAATACGGAGAAACGTGTGGATTAAAACTCCAAGCTCATTTTTATTTTACCCTATAGGTATGAAACACCCTAATATATATATATATACGGAAATAGTGATGAAAGTAGTGAAAAAAGTAGATTGCAGCGATATTTAGAATCCAACAAATTATTTTTATTATATATAATAAAGGTTATTCATTTATTCAACTGAAAATGCTGTGCAATTATGGCTTCTTTATAAGATAACGCTCACATTAGTTCGTCTGCAAATTCGAGATCGCTGGGTGGGTTGCTCGCCGAAGCACTCGCTCTCCTTTCGCCGAAAGTGTTTATAACACGGTCTAGCTCCGTGGTGGTCCTGTAATTAAAATAATTGTCGTGAAGCTGGATGCGAACAACACGTTTCGGGAAAAATAGTATTAATCAAAACTAATAAATAAATGAGATTTGTTTGCGTTGAAAGAACCTATCCACGGTTAGGTTAAATTGAAATTATTTCGCAGTAATTTGACGAGAAATACACACAATGAACACATTTAAAATTAAAAACTGTCGAGAGTTGATATATATATATATATATATATATATATATATATATATATATATATATAAAATATATTATATACTGAATATATGGGCAAAAACATTAATTAAACACGACTTCCAAAATACTTATTACAACGTTACAAATTACATTTCACAGGATTCTTGATTGAGGGTTTGGTCCACTGCTCCATTAATTTCATCAAAGTTCTGTGACGAGAAAAGTCTGTTCTGGTCTATTGCACTGAATAATAGGCGTGTGGCTTGGTTGTAATAATCGCTGTCACCAACAAGATCGGGTGAATCGTAAAACTCAGCCATGATTCGTATGATACAATAAGTAACGTGAAACTGATTCTAGGCGACGAAGTGCCCCATTTATAAGGGGTACGCCCCCTGCCTATAAGCGGAAAGCCTTGTTTCCAATTGGTGCACTGTATGAATAGGGCTGTTGTTTAAGGACTTGTAGCGGTCATTTTCGGCCAATCGAGAGCATAATAATGAGGCGTTGCGTGGAAGAAGGGCGACCTAGCCATTTTTGGCGAAAATGAATTATTGCTGTTTTCAATAGCTTAATATATTATATTAAGCTACTGAAAATCAGCAATAATTCATTTTCGCCAAAAATGGCTAGGTCGCCCTTCTTCCACGCAACGCCTCATTATCACCTTTTCAAAGACAATCATTAGTTGTACCACGAAAGGTAGGGCGTGTTTAGGCGTATATATGTTGAAAAACAAGCTCTTTCAAGTATTCTTGGACGGTGATTGGCACATCGCCGTCAAAACCTGGGTGGAGCTTCATACCCTTTGTTGGAAATACTCGATCAAACGGGTATACCGGAATCTCGAATTTTTTTTTTTGTATTATTTCCACAATGATTTCACCTGTATCGGTCCACTGTATGTTGGGGTCCTCAACAATGAACTCTTTCCGTGGGATGATGTGAAAGCGTGAACAATCATTCCCTGACGAGATGTATTTCTGATTCCATGTTAAACTGTAGGTCTAGTGTGGTGTGAAAACCTTCATCTTTGTCAAAATGAGTAATTCGGTGGGTTGATGTGAAAGAGATGGCAATCATTCCCTGCCGAGGTGTATTTCTAATTCCACATTAAACTGTAGGTCTATTGTGATGTGAAAACCTTAATCTTTGTTAAAATGAGCAATTCGGTGGGTTGATGTGAAAGAGATGGCAATCATTCCCTGCCGAGATGTATTTCTGATTCCACATTAAACTGTAGGTCTAGTGCGGTGTGAAACGCAAACTGGCGGTTCAGCCATCTATTGGCTGATGAATTAAATACATGGCGTTATCTGGCAACTCAGCCAACTGGTTGTTTGGGGGCTCTATAAAAGGCGGTGAATGGCAGAAGACTCCCATAAGAGCTAGGGCAGCCGCCCGAGCAAGGACCTCTGGTTCCTTTCTTTTTAATGGCGCTTTGGGTGGTGAGGAAACCCCTTCCCTCCCATAGAGGCCTCTTAGGTTAGGTATACCCCTTTGGGGGGTTCAGCTTGGGGGAGAACTCCGCCTCCAAGTTGCATACCACTCTTTCTCTCTTCCTCTCTTGCTATCTCTTTCTGCTCCTTTGGAGGGTGAGGAAGCCCCTTCCTCCCCATAGAGGCCTCTTAGGTTAGGTATGCCCCTTTTGGGGGTTCAGCTTGGGGGAGAACTCCGCCTCCAAGTTGCATAGCCTCTTTCTCTCTTCCTCTCTTGCTATCTCTTCCTTTCTGCCCCTTTGGGGGGAATAGCTTGGGGGAGAACTCCGCCTCCAAGTTGCATAACCCTCTTTCTTTCTTTTTCTTTTTTTCCCAATAAAGGGGGGTGGGGGGTGGCAATCTTGCAACAAAGGGGGTAGGGGATGGCACTCTTGCAACAAAGGGGGGTGGGGTGCACTCTTGCAACATTATGCGATATTACGTAATATTATGCAATTGCATTGCACTCGTCCATTTTGACACCATACTGCCAGGTGTCAGTGATTGCATGTATGCAACTACATCACGTAGGATTAACTGCTCAAGGATACCAGTCAAGACAAAGTTGGTACTTAAGGTTGTTAGATGTGTATTTAGTCTTGCAGGAAGGAAGTCTGAGCCCTAGAATAGGGTTACATTCTCTAATTCTGCTGTGAACGTTATCCTTTTGCATCCTTGAGAAGCAACTCTTTACACTGGACATACATTATGTCGTCTGCTTGGTCAAACCTGTCAGTTATGGGCATTATAATGAGGTCCAGTGCTTCATAATCTGCCTTTCTGTAAAGGTCTTCAGGAGCTTGGTGACCTTCTGGTGGAACACAACCCTCTTTTGAATCGAGGAAGTGAAAGTACATTTACTTGGCTAGAAGCACTCACAGTTTTAACAACCATACCGGCAATAGCCTATATATATACAGGGTGTTTGAAAACGTTCTGTACAAATTGTAATGGGGAATAGGCAACACCAAGACAAACCCTTTTCGTCTATAAGTGTATGTCCGCTGACGTCACCATTCGGCGCGAGAGGGCGCCGCTGCAATTGGCTAAAAGGTGAAGTGGGCTAGACTCGCGCTTGCCGCGGGCATTCTTAAATCGGACGTAGTACGCGTAACATGGAGCGCTTCACGACTGCTGAGATGGCTGACATGCATATGGTGTATGGGGCTGCCAATGGAAACGGAAGAGCTGCTGTGAGGTTGTACCGACAGCGCTTCCCAAACAGACGTGTGCCAAACCACCAAACGTTTGCGCATTTGCATCGGCGACTGCGAGAAACTGGAACATTCCATGCAAACATGCATGACACTGGTCGAAACGTGCGCACTCCTGACATGGAAGAAGAAATCCTACGGCGATTTGAGGACAATCCAAGCGCAAGCACGCGAGATGTTGCACGTATCCTCGGTGTGAACCACGACCTGGTCTGGAGAGTGTTGCACGAGCAGCAGTTACATACGTTTCATCGTCAGAGAGTCCAGGCATTACAACCTCGGGATTACCTTCTTCGTGTGGAATTCGCACGCTGGTTTCTGCAGCAGACAGCGGTGCAGCCTAATTTTCCGGCTTATGTGCTGTTCTCAGATGAGGCCTGTTTCACACGTGAGGGTGTGTTTAACATGCACAATTTTCACGTGTGGGCGCACGCAAATCCACATGCTACACGGGTGCATGCTCATCAAGAACGGTTCGCCGTCAATGTTTGGGCGGGTATCGTCCATGGCAAGTTGATTGGGCCGTACCTGCTGCCTGCCCGACTCGACGGGCGGGTTTATCGGATATTTCTTGAAGAAACGTTGCCGGAACTGCTGGAAGATGTTCCCGTGGCTATTCGTAGCGGGATTATCTGAACGCCACTTTTGGGGACCGATGGATAGGCCGGGGTGGGCCCGTAGCCTGGCCACCGAGATCGCCCGATTTAACATGCCTCGATTTCTTCCTTTTGGCACACGTCTCTTTTGGAAGCGCTGTCGGTACAACCTCACAGCAGCTCTTCCGTTTCCATTGGCAGCCCCATACACCATATGCATGTCAGCCATCTCAGCAGTCGTGAAGCGCTCCATGTTACGTGTACTACGTCCGATTTAAGAATGTCCGCGGCAAGCGCGAGTCTAGCCCACTTCACCTTTTAGCCAATTCCAGCGGCGCCCTCTCGCGCCGAATGGTGACGTCAGCGGACATACACTTATAGACGAAAAGGGTTTGTCTTGGTGTTGCCTATCCCCCATTACAATTTGTACAGAAAGTTTTCAAACACCCTGTGTGTATATATATATATATATACTTCACGAGAAGACTCCACAAGAAATACTATATATAATAGAGATTGAAACCGAACCTATAATAATGAAACATATTCCAGAGAGACAGAAAAGAAAACGTAGCAAGTTCGAGAGAAAAATCAGGACACTATTCAAGCAACGAAGACAAACCGTAAAACATCTCCCCAGACGCAAAACTGATGCAAAGAGACTCAAACTAGAGAGGAAACTTGGCGAAATAGAAATGGACCTAAAGCAACCATTCATACATAAGACAAACGAGGAGGAAAACAAGGTAACAGAAAACATAAAAATTAACCCAAAATACTTCTACAAAATTCAGTGTAAGGAGAGTATTGGTCCGTTGATAGATGGGGAGGTCAAATACACAAATGCCCCGAAAAAATAAGCGAACTGCTGAAGGAACAATTTACCTCTGTGTTTAGCACCTCTAAGTCCGAGATCGAAGTAAAAAAACCTAGATGAATTTTTCGACACATACAAATCAACCAAGAACAAATTCCGGCACAAACCTATTAATGGACTTCGAGTTCACAGAAGGAGTTGTAATTACGGCCTTATCACAAATGCGAGACAATTAAGCGCCAAGGCCAGACACATGAATTACAAAGAAAAGTAAAGAGAGTATTGCCAAACCGCTATACAAAACATAGATGTAATATATACGGACTTTGCTAAAACCTTCGATAAATGTGACCATGGAATCATAGCACACAAACTTAAGAATACAGAAATTACTGGAAAGCTTGGAATATGGATACTTAATTTCTTGACGCAAACAACACAAACAGTGGTGGTAAACGGAGTTAAATCGGAAGTCTCGGAAGTCGTGAGCTCTGTCCAGCAAGGGACACTTGGTGTACATATCGAGTTCTTTTCACGTTAGAGGCACTGAACGCCGAATGAGCACGACCAGGTGATAGAACGCCTGCTTCAGCCAACGCGTGATTTCACCCTGAACCATCAAGCCCCTTGCCCAGGATCTCCTGCAGCACCATCTCAATGTGAAGCCCTCCCACAATCACAATGTATTTGTCTTCACCAAGTTGCTCTGGGTACTTCTCTTGGGTTCGTTTTGCCAGACTAAACAATGGTTGGTCCATGCCAATGACGGGGGTTTGCCCTGGATTTGAAAAGTCGATTCCATCTTTTACAACCTCCATTGAATGTTTGATCATGGATGGGGATTGCGCTTTCTCTACAACGAGTGGTAAAATCCCGATCTCTGCGCGAGAACGCACGTTGTCTTTCTGAAGACTGGCGTTATAACCTGACCAGGTTATGACGTCTCCCACCTCAATTCTCTCCTTGTCCAGTATGAGACACACGGGCTAACCAGGCGCCCTCTTTCACGATGGCCCCTCGGATTCTGGACGGTCCTAGAACAACCGGGTCATTGCAAGGGGTCATGAAAATATCTGTGTTGTGTTGGGTAGTTCAGTTGGGGCTACGACAGTATAGGAAGCTGGTAGAGTAAGAATTTTCCGATCACTGGGAGTATCAGCATTAATGGAACAGACGTCACGCTTGACTCCCTCGTTAGAATGCTCAGATGATTTGTTAGGGATATCGTACCATGGAACTCCGAACGGGAGAGATTTCATCATTTCTTTTGATCGATATTATCCACATCACCCGTAGTGAAGACATTTCTACGTATATTCGTGGGAACAACCACACCATCTTGGCGAAATTGGTTGGATACACTAATTTCCAAATCCAACGAGACCTCCAATACTCTATCATAAGATATTGACAGTCCAAGAGATGAGAAGTGATTTATGAGCTGTTTTGACCGACCCTGGTTTTGCAATTTCACCCCAACATAGACGGGTGTGGGTGTTTCACGTTTTTTGGAATGACGCTTATTACTGGTAGGCTTAACAACACGCTTTACAGTATTGTGGATGATAAGGTGAGACAACGTACTCGCAACCTTAGCCCTAGCACCCTCAATGGAGTTCTGTGATTTAGTCCTAGGGCCTAGCAATGTCATTTTCATGAATGCAAACAGTGGAGGAGGGATAGATTTGAGGAAGCAGTTGTCCGCCAACGAACCTGAGAAAGCCTCTAGCGGATTCTCAAAGATGTGCCTCCTCAGTATATTTGCTGCTTCAACAAGGATCATCGCCTCGTCATCGCACAAGGTGGTTTCACTGGAATGAGACAGCACACATCCAACGGTATCGCTATGCGTGATCAACGTCTCTTCCTGCAGTTTGAGCAACTAATCCTGGCAATTTTTCCATCAAGTGCACCTTCAGTCTTGAATTGCGTGGGGATGTGCTGGTACACCCCAATTGTGTCAACCTTTCGTCATAGAGATTGTAAAGTTCCCTCAATTTGCGAACTTGTCCTTTACATTCACTACCATAAGCAGCTAACTCAGCAAAAGCTATTGCCTCAAAAGATGTTGGTGGATTGTTACAATTACCACAAGTTTCAGATTTGACTGATGTTGCTTGTCAAACAGCTGAACGGGCAAGGGTGTATAGTTTTGTGTGGCAAGTCTTATGGTAATATACATCCATGGCATGCATATCAGATGCAGTAGCTAGTCTTGCTAACATTTGGGATTTGTTGGTTTTTGTGGCTAAGTTTCTGAATGTGATATCAATATCATCAAGTTGATTCTTTAATAAGTTTTGCCTTCAATTCAGTATCACACAATATGCACTGGGGCTGCTCACGATTGAAAGATGAAACAAAACTACTGCGTGTCTTTTTTGGACTGGGAACTTCCTCATTAGAACATTCTGACTTCACTAATGCCCGTTTCTTTGCTCGATCAAGCTTTTGGGCATTACATTTTCTTCTGCAATTTCCATGAACGACAGCCTTATTCTTCAACAACGTACTTTCTATACCTGAACCATCATCCAAACGCCTAATAGTCATAGGAAATGGCAACCCTTTGATCACATCAAATGCTGTCAAATTTTCAGACAATGTTTTGTACACACCTTTATACACATTTTCAGCTGAGTATGTCAACTTATCATTCCGATTTTCTTGGCATAGACAGCAAAGTTTCCAATTAGTGATCCGATTTGGAATATATATATAAGAAAATATTTAACGAAATTAACACGTGAAAAATATTTATGATGAATAAAACCACGAAGGAAAGGAAACAGAATGGTGCTCAAGCGCTTTCGTCTAATGACATCCTGAGGATGTCATTAGACGAAAACGCTGGAGCACCATTCTGTTTCCTTTCCTTCGTGGTTTTATTCATCATAATATATATATATATATAACTGTTTTAAATATGTATCATAGCGTAATTTCATATTGCAGCAGAAGTACACTGTGATTTTCACTTTGACATTCACCGTAGCCGGACGGTTACATAACATTGGGTTTGAACAATAACTGCCCTAAATTTTAGTACTGAATACTATATTACGCATTATAATACGCACTGCACTCTATTATTTTGTGTTTTGGTAATAAAATCACTTACCTATACTCTAAAACCTTTCAAAATTGCTAAAACACTGCAACAGAAATTTCACCATTCACTGACTGAAGCGTAATGGCGACTAACTTACTAAACCTGAATAATGCTTGTGAAAGGGCCTGCACAACGCCATCTATTATCATTTTTTTTAACTAAATTAATGAAACTGGATGACAGTTTGCTCAAAATGGCTGCCCAAGATCATCAAAATCGGCCCACTAGTTCCTGAGATATGGTATTTTATGGTTTTGGCTGTGGAATCGAAGCAGCCATTTTGAATTTGCTTAAAACGGCCGCCAGAGTGTGGTCCTAGCGTATCCCCACCCTGGAAATGTTTCTACACTAGTGGCCAGAATTCTGGACACTTTTTATAGAGAGACAGACCATTTCGCTTTTCTGATCTTTGCTGCGCATAAATTATTTAGTATTGAATTTTTAGGCATATTTTAATGTTCTTTAATATATTTTATATTAAGATAAATATTTTTGTTTCAATCAAACAGTTACTATGACATTTTCTTGAACTAAAACACCTAGGTATATAAAAAACAAGCTAAAATCATATTTTTATTCAGAAAGTACAGATATATATAAAAACATATTTTATCCTAGTATTTAGTTGGATAACCTTTTGCTTTGATGACCGCATCGATTTTTCATGGCATTGAATAAATTAGATGCTTTAAATCATCTGGGTTGATGATTCTGAACCACGCCTTGATGATAGATTCAATCAACTCCATTTTGTTGCTTGGATTAGACTTTGCTACCAGTTTCTTGAGTTTTGATCACAAATTTTCGATGGGATTAAGGTCTGCACTATTGCCAGGCCATTGTAACACTTTGGTTTTATGGTCTTTAAGCCATTTCATACTTGATTTTGCTGTGTGACAAGGAGCACTGTCTTGCTGAAAGATTGCTCCATCTGAATTGTGTGGGAACATATCCTGAATTGAGGGGAGTAACTTCTTTTCCAAAATATCTTCTTGGTATTTTTTAGCATTCAAAGTTCCATTTATAATTTGAATGCGTCCAACATACATCCCACACCATAACGCTGATAGGATGCTTCATAGTTGCTGTAATGTAATGCATTCAGGCAACATATCTTTCTTAGTCTGCGTTGCACACATTTCAATCTTTCACTTCCAAAAATTGAAATCTTTGTCTCATCACTCCATATTACATTGTACTAGTCTTTTAATGTCCGTCCTTTGTGTTCTCTTGCCCACAAAAGGCGTTTTCTTCTCTGAACTGCATTCAGGTATGGTTTCTTTCTAGGTATTCTTGCTTTAAGTCCACTGTCAAATAGCCTACACTTTACAATTCTGCCACTTATGCTGACACCACTTGTTTCTAATGTATGTATGGAAAAAATAGGTCCTGCTCCAACTAGAGTAGCCTAAACACAGCCTAGGCTACGTTGAAGATGGAAGACCTAGGCTAAAGATGAACCAGCCTAGCTATGTGTCCATAAACTGGACTTCCACACTTTATTGTTAAACAATTACAGCTGAAATGTCAGCTTATTTAACCTAAATTTAATAACCGAAGTGAAATTTATGAACTTCTTACCTTGAAATGATATAAAATCTTAAATTTAATTTTTTGACACCAATGATGAACTTTTTATTCCGGCTTCTTCTTCTCACCCCTCTCTCCTTCTTTTCTAGTTGTTATTCTTATGGCGATTTTTTTCTTCCAAAAAACATGTTGCCATTTCTAGCTATGGGATCTTTTTTCTTTTCATCCCATATTTGTTTGTTGGTTGGTGTCTTTTTTATTTTTCTCAGCAAGAGTTCAAGTTCTCCTTCTGATTTACTTTTATTGTTATTATTTTTTTTGAATGTCAATGTGACTTATCCAAGATTAGGTGGATCTTCCATTTCGGTACTCCCAAATTTTCCACCCATTGGGGCCGACCAGAAAGGAAAAATTGCGTGTGAAACTCAATTTTTTTCTTTAATATTTGTTAACCCATCTTAGGTTACCTATAATTTACGTTTTATTTGTTATTACATTTTTGTTTTTCCTCACTTTTTAATGTAAAAAGTGTAGCATTTTATAAAGTCCTCACTCTTTCCAAAATGAAAGGGTGTTGCATTTTAATTTATTTTCTATAGGAAATATTACAATACTCCAGCCCTTATCTTTTGTTGTAACATCTGCCTAGCTTGTAGAGCAGTTGAACGTTGTGGTCTACCCTTTGTGGTATAGGTTATTGTAGTAGTAGGACAAGTTACATCATTTATTGAACAGGTTAGGTTTGGTATAGTTTGGGTCAAATTTTGATTATCATCAGAATCTATTATAGATTCATCTTCATGATCATTTTTGTTAACAGTAGTTGGTCCTACTTCTAGGGGGTATAAGAGTGATACATCTCTTATAGTTTCACCTGAAGCGGTTTTAAGTTTTACAACCCTGGTTAATCCAACTTCCGCAGTTTTTAGTTCTAAAACTCAACCTAATGGCCAACACTGTCTTGGTGTATTTTGTCTAATTAGAACTACATCTACCCTGATTTCATTAACTCAGTCTTTGTTTTGTATATATTTATGCCTTTCTCTCAACCCAACAAGGTATTCATCACTCCATTGCTTTTTAAATTTTGTTTTTATATTTGTTATTTGTGATAATCTATTTTGCAGATCATGATTATTATCACTCCAAGGTGGATCATCCAAGGAGATATTGTAATCAGGTAGAGGGTTAATGACTTCTCCTTTAATCAAATGATTTGGGGTGAAAGGTTCTACATCATTAATATTATCCCCTACATAAGTAAAAGGTATGTTATTGACAACATTCTCAATTTCACTAATGAGAGTGAGAAGTTCAAAGAATTCAATTTGTTTTTTACCTATTGATTTCTTTAGGCAATTCTTTATTGTTTGGATATTCCTTTCATAGATTGCTCCATACCATGGTGATGCAACAGAGATGTATTTCCATTTTATTTTGTTATTTTGTAGATATGTTATGGTATGTGAATTTTGTAATATGTCATTTATTTGGTTTTCACCAACCTTGAAATATGTTGTATTATTATCTGTCCAAACAATTTTGGGTACAGAATGCACAGTAGGGTGGAGCGAAAAATACTTTTTTTCTAGTATGAAGTTCTAATAGTGATTAAAAGTTGCATTTAGTGGACGATATATACCTGCCAAAATATGAGTTCATTTGTTTAATATTTCCAGCTGCCACCAGGGGGCTAAATTTAACACAATTTTGGGTAAAAAGGAAAAAAATGCTTCTATTTTAGGTTTATCAAACTATTGTAAGATTTTATTTTAGAATTGTCTAATAGTTTGATTAAGATTCTTAAATGATAAGAATTCGTTTTGTAAAAATGCCTTTTCATATGCTTAATATCTTCAGCTGCCACAAGAGGGCTGAAGTTAACTTAAAAATGACAATTAAGTATGATTCTGTATTTACTTGAAAAAGGGAACAATAATAAATTAGGATATGTCTCCTCCTTTATACTGACTTGAGACAGTTAAGAAACGTTATTTCGTGCCTTAGCGGAGTTACCACCCTTTCCCCAACCAACCTCCCTCTAGAAAGGGTTCTTGCTGAAGACTATTTAGTAATTTGCTTTTGTGTCAAATTTTGGCTGTTTTTTCCTTGATTCTAATGTAGCACGAATCCAACCGTCTTTGTTTGTAGGTCCGCAGACTGATCCAGCAGCGTCTGTAACGAGCTTGACGCATCTCTCTACGGCTTGTGTATGACATGGAAACTGAAATAATTCTGAATGAAGAGTAGTACCATGTTTGATGCATGATTCAATATCATCAAGAGAAACTCCTTTGGTTATCGGTGGTTCTGCTATCTGAAAATCTTGCCACATAATGAGATCTGTATAGTCTTTGGCATAAAAATTTATTTCTGTCACCTTAAAATACCTGATAACATCTGTTTCTTGAATGCATGCCCTTGCTTTTATGATACGCCTAAATCCCAACTGACGCACATGCTCCCTTTCATCAGCTATCATTGCAATGAGAATGTTTTCTTGATTTGCGTAATATGCATTTCGCTGAATGACTGAGTCATGTACTCTCCTAAGCTCTTCACGGAGATACCGGCTTCTTGCAATCATATGCCACATATGTTTAGCACCATATTGGCATAATGGTTTACGCTTTATCTGAAACCACGTTGGTGCGTATACCCTAACAATGAAAGTAGCTAATTCTTGTAAATTGCCTGAAGGATTCTCTGTGCTTACATATAACCGCAGAGTCCTGTTTGCTGTGGTGAGCCACCTTGAATGTGATATATTGCCTGGACTCTTATGACTAAGACTCTTTGAGAATGTTCCACTTGATATAGCCTTGTGAATTTCAAGGTATTTCTGGTCAGTACTTATGTCATCTACATCAACTTCACACATGTCCTCTTGAATTTCAATGGTTTGAAGTTAACTATGGGAAGCTTTTCACAGTCTGAAAGTGCTCGGCCAATTTCTCCTGAAAATGCTCTTGGTCCAGTAGTGGTACCATCCAAGTGATGAAACAGATGGCGCAATGGAAGTTCATTAAGGTGTAAAAGGCATATCAGCCACTGCAATGGCTTATTAAAGGCTTCTTCCAGTAATCTTATTGTGCCTCCAATACTACCAGTGTTAACCACTGTCGAATCACAGCCAACTGCAACGATGTTCCCTATATCAACATTCCTTTCTTTCAAGCAATTCACTAGCGCTGTGCAAATGTATTTAGCTTTGCCACTGGAAGGTGTCACATGTGCAAAGTACAGAGAGTGTGGTTCAGATATTATGCTGATATGCTCTTCGCGTTTGGTTCTTTGGTGGTTAGAGCCATCACTCTCCTGGACTTGAATCATTGTTTTATCCTTTCTGCCATCAAAGTATAATCCCCGCATGGTTTTTGGCTCTCCTATCTGTTGTAGTTCCTTTCTCCGTTTTTGTCTTTCACGTCTTAGCTTACTTCTGTCTATAATATTCCCTTTGTCTTCGGGTAACAATTTTAAGATCTGCCAATACTGCAGAAGCAATAGCAGCCCCAGCTCTGTCCGACATTTTAAATCTATCACAAGTAATTGCTAATGAAGGCAGTGGCTCACGCATCTGTTGTTCTGATATTACATATTGAGTCGAGGTTGTATCTTCCTCATTATCTTCAGATATCTCTTCTAGTTGTTGAAGTTCACTTGTCTCTGTTTCGATTTGTAAGTTGGACGTATTGGTTATAGCAGCACTAGTTGTTTGTGAGGATTCCAGACGTGCTTTTTCCATTTCCTTTCGATGTTCTCTTGCTTGTAATCGTCTTGTGTGTGCTATGTCAATGCTTCATATCACCATTATTCTGCGTGTTCGTTGGTCATTTAAAAATCCTGCTCTTTTGGAGGGACTTTCTTACTCTTTTCACATGAGCATCTCCTAAACTCCTTACATTTGCAGGTGCAGATGTCAAACAAAGTGCATTTTGAAGAGTTTTCAAATTCTTCAAGCTGATTTTTGTACTTAGGCTGATCCTTGCGTGACTTGTATGGCTTTAATAAGGACCTGTATTTATCATGGTACACTCGCATCATCTGTAAAACGCGTGTATGTGAAACTATTGGCAAAGAGGCCTTCCAAATATTTTCTACCTTTTTGGAAACTGCCTCTGCTATTTCAGAAAATGAAGGCTCCTTGTTATTCATCTGCTCCTTCACTAAATGTTTTGTGAACAGGTAATCTTTCATAATGCAGTTATAAGTTGGTAGTTGCATATCACTCATGTCACAAGGTACTTCAAATATGGCACACTTCATATGTTCTCTAGTGAAATGTTTATATTTAGTATTTGATGCCATAATATTTTTAAGAAAAATTCACAATCACAAAATATCCTGTAACATCAAAACATTATATAATTAATATATATAATATAGTTTATAAGTATATATAATATATTATATAAATATATAATATATTATATAAATAAACTAAAATTATATAATACATTATAACAAGCATTTTATAATAAAATCAATATTATCTCTATATAAATCACTTTAAAATAAAGTTTTATAATATTCCGATCATATTAAAAAACTGTGCGATCAACTGAGCGACTAGGCCTACTACCTAAGAAGACAAGTGTTAACACACTGTTCTAATGACTCACAGAAAGAAATTCCTTCACACCAAAACCCTCCCCCACAACCCTCCCCAAACCATACCCCCACAACATTCAGTGTAGTCTCAACATGACTCAGTTACTCTAAATTGTGTTAACTTCAGCTCTCTTGTGGCAGCTGAAGATATTAAGCATATGAAAAGGCATTTTTACAAAACGAATTACTATCATTTAAGAATCTTAATCAAACTATTAGATAATTCTAAGATAAATTTTATAATAGTTTGACAAACCTAAAATAGAAGCATTTTTTTCCTTTTTACACAAACTTGTGTTAAGTTTAGCCCCCTGGTGGCAGCTGAAAATTTTAAACAAATGAACTCATATTTTGGCAGGCATATTTCATCCACTAGATGCAACTTTTAATCACTATTAGAACTTCATACTAGAAAAAAAGTATTTTTCGCTCCACCCTAATGCACAGCACAAAATCTTCTAAAGCTATAGACAAATGATTCTGCAGAGAGATCATTCACTCTATCTAAGCTGACTGCTCTAGAAGATGAACATGCGTAAAGTATGACGTACATTTTTTGTTCTGTTGTTCCCAGACTAACAGTCAAACTTCTTGTATAGTCTATGCCAACTGTTTCAAAAGACCTATTAAAGGTGACTCTCTCTGTTGGCAATTCAGGAGGATTGGTCTTCCTGAAAGATCTGGAATGAATCCTTTTGCAGGTGACACAGTTATTCAAAACTGTCTTTACAGTCATTCTGCCTTTGGGTATCCAATACAACTTTCTAATGGCATTTAATGTTTGTGGAACACCCATGTGATAAAGTTCATTGTGTTTCTCTCTAATAATTAGGGTTGTAATGTGATGGAACCTAGGAAGAAGAAGGGGTTGTTTACTGTTATATGTGATTTGTGATTTGTTTAATCTACCCTTACATCTTAATAAGCCATCTTTGTCAATGTAAAGATTCAAGTTTATTACCACAGAGGGTACTTTGTTCATTTGTTTACCAATTGTTAGAAAATCTATTTCATTTTTGTATTCTGTTTGTTGTATGTGGTTAATCCAATATTTGGTAGCTAGACTTGTATACATTTCATTATCATTATTTCTTTGTTTATTTATTTTCTTTAAACAGTTGTGAATGAATCTGAGACAGTAAGATGTTACCCTTACAAGTTTGCCAAAGTCAGAATAATTGTTATAATCTAATAGTGGCTCAACTTTATTTGTGGTTATCATGTTAAGCTTTACATTAATTTGTTCTGCTGGCCACATTGTTTCATCCTGAATGAATTCAGGTCCATGAAACCAATTTTTGTTGGATTTTAGTAATTTACAGGATAATCCTCTTGTAAGAAAGTCTGCAGGATTTTGTTTTGTTGGAATGTATCTGAAGGTTATGTCCAAATTTTGTCTAGCTTCTTTAATGTCTCTTAATCTGTTACGGACAAAGATGTTTTTTGAGTTTAACTCATCAGAGTTGATCCATGCCAAGCAGATTTGACTGTCAAGCCAAATATGTGTTGTGATGTTTACATCATGTAGACTTCATGGAGAAATACTGTTATTTTTACAGCTAGATAACCTGCAAGTAGTTCAAGCTGAGGAATAGTTTTCTTTTGTTTTAAGGGTGTTACTTTCCCCTTGGCATAGATCAAATGGCTGCCATCCTCACCTACAAGGTAAGCGCAACAGCCATACACCTTTTCACTGGCATCGCCAAATACATGCAAGGTTTGAGGTGTATCTCTGTGTCCACAAACTCTGGGAATATTTATGTTTTGTAGTTTATTGAGATCTTTAGCTAACCTTTTCCAGCTATCTTGTTGTTTATTGGTTATAGGATCATCCCAGTCTACTTTCTGTTTCCAAAATTCTTGTAAAAGAACCCTGGATCTGATAGTAGAAGGAAGGAGTAAACCCATAGGATCAAATATTTTTGAACTTTCGGATAAGATCTTTCTTTTTGTGTTAGCTGTTGTATCTAAGGTGTAGCCTTTTGTGCAGAGTGAGTCATGAACTTTAGAATCTGAGTTCAAATCCCAGATCATACCTAATGTTTTCACCCTGTTTGTTGGTTCTGTCAATCCTTGTCTTCTGATTTTATTTTTTGATTTAGTCTCTCATTATTTGTGATCCACTCTCTTAATTCAAAATTACCTTCTTTCATTATTTTATCTGCTTTTATGTAAACTTCATTTAATTCTGACTCTGTTTTGGTTGATCCTACAAGGTTATCTACATAGAAGTGATCTTTCAAGAACTGAACAGTTAAATCATTTTCATCATACAAATTTAAGTGATGTTTGATGGTTAAAGCCAGTAAACTAGGACTTGCATTTGCCCCAAACAAAACTACATTAAATTTAAATGTTTTAAACCTTTTATTTAAGTCATATGGATCATTAAACCACAAGAATCTTAGTTGATTTTTGTCATAGTAATTTTTCAGATGAATCCTCAAAAAAGCTTTGCTTATATCACTTTGAACTGCATAGTCATCTAATCTAAATCTTAGAAGGATTTTTACAAGGTCTGAAATGAGATGAGGCCCCTCTATGAGACAGTCATTAAAGCTATGCTTATTGCCATCTTTAAGACTACAGTTATACACAACTCTAAGTTTTGTCATGGGTGCATCCTTTCTATAGACTCCTGTGTGAGTAAGATAATGGCAGTTGTCTTTTTTTAAAGGGGTGATCTTTAACTTCCTCAATGAAGCCTTTTTCCAACCAACTGGTCGTTGAAAACATCATCATACATTTTAATTCTATTGTCATTTTTTAATCTTTTCATCAAATTATAGAGATGACCTTTAGCTACCTTTAGATTATCATTTAATTTTGGACTATTGATCTTCCAAGGTAGTTCAATTGAATAATGGCCATTTTCATACATTATGGTATTTTCAAAATTTTCAACCATTAATTGATTTTTGTCTGTATGATCACTGACTCTAATAGCCAGAGCTGTTGTACACCTTTATCTAATTCTTCAGTTGGTAATGATTTATTCAATATTTCAGTATTTATGTCATTGTTTGAGTTGTGTAAGACCTTGTCATAATAGGGCAAATTTGTTAGGCATATATTTTTGTTTTTCATTATTTTATATTTATCTATGTGTCCGAGTGGAGCTATACCCCAGTGAGTATCTAGAGCTATCCCATCTCCTATTCTGACTATGCCCTTCTGAATTAAGTGAATATAATCAGCTCCAATTAACATTTGAACATTATCTATTGTATCATCATTTAAATTTCTATCTGCAATTTTATATTGCTTTTTAAGTTGTTGTATTACTTGTTTTAAATTTGGTATTTTAAATTTTTGTTGACCAACTTGTTCAATGACTACTGCTTCTATGTTTGTTGTTTTATTCTCTGTGGGTATATCCAGATCTAAATTGTACCATATTTTTCTTTCTGTTCATTTTCTTTGACAAATGATGTTATACACAATTCTTGTTCATTTTTATGAGTTTGTAGGCCTAATTGATTAACTAATGATTGATCTACAAATGTTTGTTGGGAACAAGAATCTATTAGACATCTTATAGGAGTTGTCCCACCTTTTTTATTTTTTAAATCCAAGGTTATTGTAGGTAGGAGTACACTAGAATTTTTATTGACATTATTTATTGATATATGTCCATTAAATGTTTTTTCATTTTTCTTTAGGTTTTGCTTATTTGAATTTTTAAATGAATCACAAAGACAAGAGACATGATTTAAACTTCCACAATTAACACATTTGAATCTTATTTTTGTTTTGCAGTCTTTGTTAGTACCGTATGTCCTGCAGCTGTGCATTTAGTACAAAGGTTTAACTGAGAACACCTGTTTATCCGGGATTCTAAGTCTACATATTTAGTACATCGTGTGCTATAGTGATCATCAGCCGAACAAAATTTACACTTACGTACAAATTCTGTCGTAACATTAAAATTTTGTAGTGTAGGAGTTAGACCTATCACTTTTTGTTCTGATTTGTCTTTTTGTTGTGTTGTGGCTTTGGTTTTGTTTGAATTTTCTTTGTTTGGTTTATTTGTGAATCAATCTTTGTTTGTGAATAATCTTTGAAGATTTGTACATTGACAAAACATTTGGAAATTCATTCCTTATTTCACCAAGGGTAGGGTATGTATTTCCCGTTATTCTTTGGAAAATATCCCTAATTTGGGTAGGTAAACAATCAAATATTATGGCTTGGATAAACCATGCTGATTTCTCTAGATCTATGTCATTATTTTGTAGATGACCTAACATGCATTCAATTTCACAATAGAAATTGTACAGATCCTGATGGTTATCCTTGGCTGGTTTTATATTTTTTAATTTTATTGCTAAATCATTTACTATTTCTTTTTTATTTAGGAAATTTCTTTCTAGTAATTTGAGAGCTATTTTATATGAGCTGCCTATTGCTGGTAAGGCATCAACCAGTTTTAGGGCTGGGCCCTTTAAATAATTAAGGCAGATAACGAATTGTCAACACAGATATGAAATCTTTGTTGCCAATTAAACTATCAAACTTTTCCAGAAAAGACTGAAATTTTGTTCGATCACCCTCAAATATTGGTACTTGTAATGTTGGTAACTTGGCTTTTAGTTGTTTATTGTCATCATTAGAAATGGATGCATTTCTTAAGGCATCAATCAAACTTTGATTTGCATCTTCTAAATTATTTGGTAGATTATCTAAACCAGCGTATAATTCATTTATGTGAGAATCTATTTCAAAAATATTCTGTTCATGTTCACACAAAAGTGCTGTATATGTCTCTTCGCCAACATTTAATCCATCAGTTTCTGTAACAATTTCCTTGTCTATAATTATTATTTCCTGTTTAATTCTATTTAAACCACCCAAAATAGTGTCATAATCCCTTTTACTTGGATTTTCTTTGCTATTAAAGCTAGTTAAAAGCCTGGTAATGACTTCCTTCCTTGCTGATCTCTTCCTTTTTAATGATTTAATCTTTGCCTCAATTGCTTCACCTTCAGCCATATTTTGTTATTTATTTTTTTTCCAAAAATAAGTCCCCAAAATCCTAAAAACCTTTTCAACTCTATAAATAAGCTTTATTTTCTATTATGTATACAATACTTAAGCTTTAAGCTTGGTTAAATAGGCTAGGCTTCGGATTACCCTTAGTCTGGAATTTTACCACATTTCTGGCCAAATGATAAGTTTTGAAGTATTTGAATTATTTCTTATTTTTATGTTTAGTTAGGGCTTCGTAATTTATTATTTATATGTAATAAATATCTGGAAAAGCCAAACATGGAATAAATTCTGTTCAAATGTCAAAATGTTAGGCCTACCTTCTGGTCAATATTAACCATCAAAATTTGATAAGGCGTAATTTTTTGTCTCTTTTTTTTGTTTGTTTGTTTAAATTCTGTTTTGTTATTTCATTCAAGGTTAAGGTTTTCACAGCAAATAACTCTTCCCCACACGGTGTAGTGTTTTGATTATTAAAGAGCCTATTTAGCCGATATATGAGGGATGCAACAGGTAATAAAGTATCTGTCCAGCTATAACAGTCGAATTTAACACCGACACAACCTTAAGGATTTTCGAAAGAACGCACCGGTAGGCTTATTTTAGTTTTTATTTAAATACTAAATTAATTTACATTTACAGGCGGTTAGGGCGAGGTCGAAGGTTAATACATAAAACAGCACCGAGAGAGAGAATTTGGTAATTTTCGATTTACATTAAACTGACAAGCTATACTTACAAAATTTTGAGAGCCCCAACAACCTGTGATCCTGCCTGAACAACCTCTAGAATTCAACTCCCGGTATGTAGGATCTTATGGTACCCTTGTAGAGGGTTTTCCCCCACTTCTTCCCCAAATTCCCCCATACCCAACCGAAACCCCCACACACATATATAAAAACCGTTACAAATCTCTGAGAAGTTACAACAGACATCTTAAATTTATCTTTTCCAAAACGACTATATAAAAACTATATTAAAAGTTTAATTCGAAATACTCAGCCATTTCTTTCGGTGCCCTTTATTAAATTTATTACAAATCATTATAATTTCAATAAACAACCCAAAACATTCTTATTAAATACAATTTCAATCCAAACAAACAATAATTTATCGTAATTTGAACATTTATAAAAAAACATTATAATCTTTAAGAAATATCATTATTAATCTTCTTAACTAGGCATTACTACACTCGCCTCACCCCCTTGAAAATAAGTTTGACACTAGGAAAACTTATTAATATAAATTTATTTAGTCAACAAAGATTTTGCAATTTTTTTTTTTTTTTTTTTTTTTTTTTTTTGACAAATTGAGTTTAGAAATAGACAAGAAATAATTAGAATGACAAATTTCACCGTCAGATATTTTGTTATCATTTTATAAAAATCGAAAACTTTATAATGTTCACATTTGCATAAAATAACATTTCACACTAATAAATAATTAAATTACAACCTGTAACTAATCTATACATGCCCCCCAAAAAAATAACGGAAAATTTTCTTACAGTGGCTACACAAATCCAAGTTCACAATCTATTCCAGCGATTCCTCATCAAAGATTTACATTCGAAACAATTATTTGTATAGTTATACAGTTACTCTCAGGGCAACATAGAAAAAAAATAAGAAAAAGTTTACATAAAATAATGACCAAGAGCGCACATACTACTTCACGAAAAACACAACAAATATGGGCAATAATCGCACCATTTCACTTATAATTTCATTACATAATAATCAGTACATTAATTTGCTGGACGTTGTTTAGATCACAATCCGCACGCTGACAACGGACTACTTCAATTTTCAATCGCAGCTCTCCTGCTCACTTCGCTAGAATGCAAGGGATTGCATCAATCAACATGCAACAGGGCAGCACGTTATAATGGTTCCGCTCTCTCTCCAAATGGCGAAAAAAAAAAAACTAGAGTGACGTCCAATTCTAAAAGGATCAGGGGGGGAGATATACTGAAAGCGGGACCACGCGCTGGAATTGGACGGAATTTGCAATTCTAGAAGTCGATGAAGAAACTCGCCTTGTCTCATCTCCACTTTTGTCGGTGAACGCTGCTCTTGCTACGTCCGGCTGAAAGACTCTTCTACTGGCAACAATCAAACGATCACTTCGCCGTAGGCCGTTTCCCAACGAACCTACTGTATGTCTGTATGGACAGTACAGTCGTAGACACACGTTCAAGCTCTCGTGGCTTGCCTACCGCGTGCTACGACACATATTTAGCGAAGCTTTCGAGCAGCGTGACCAGCTACTGCCCGAAAAATACCAGTAGACCATCTTCGATCGAAACTTTCGTGTGCCAAGACCCTGCACACGAAGTTTCTCTTCTCTTCCGAAACTGTCCTGCGCCAACTTCATGCGCATTCGATTACTCTCTTCTGTCTCTTCTCTTCCGAAACCATCCTGCGCCAAGTCCCTGCGCCATTTGGTTTCTCTTCTCTCTCATCATTGGTGATCGATCACCTATCCGGTCGACTAAACTCAATGGATGGAACTCGGATTCAACTTGGTTGCCTCCAAACCGAGCCTTTTGAAATTTTGAAAAAAAAGTTTATTCGAAACTTGTTTCTGTACTGCTTATCATTTATTTAATATTTAATTTATCGAATTTTCTCGACCGTTCACTTCGAAACAATAACTACACATTTGCTCTGGCCAAATTCACGGAAAAAAATTACACATCTCAAAATTTCGCAAAAATTTAATCACATCTAGCTACCAATAAGGTCACTTATGGCAGTTACAGCGGAGAAGATAAAAAAAGGTCATGAACCCTCTTGCCCTTTGGGGGGAGCACACTAATACGCCACAAAAACGTTACTGGCTATCTAGAAGGCTCCATTTCCGAGGGAACACTCGAGCCAATGTTTTAAATGCATTAGTACCCGACTGAAGGTTTAAACAATAACAATTTTCCAAAACAGTTATTAAAAAGTTTAAAAATTTAAATATTACTACCGGAAATTATTTTGATACAGTAATTCCAACTTGAAACGCTAAATTTCATAGGAATCAAATCGCAATTCACAAATTACATCTGAGATACAACTCTCTCCTTCAACAGGAACCCCAATATGGTTTGCAAATCCCAAAAATCCCAGCAATTTATCGTTTCCAAGTGAAACTACAAATTTTCATCGTTATACTAAACAACAATAGATCATATGCACTCAAAAATACACGCAACCTACTTTAAACAAAAACAAAACATTGCATAATTGAGAGCGGTCGCTTTGTTTGTAAGCGAACCTCTATACAAATATCCCTAACCAAATGAAACTGCATTATATCCTAACTTAATTTTGTAATTTTTTCTATGCAAACGCTCGAACTAAAAAAAAGGACATTTTTCATTTCTAATACCCAAATTAAAATATCAAATCAAAACATCCTTTTTGCAATACAATCTAAATTCCAAATGAAAATTTTACCATTGTCATTGAACTGGAAAGAAAAATAAAAATCGGCCTACCTATAAAAATAAAATTGAGTGCATTTATAAAACGTAAAGAAACTGTATGAAAATTTTCTACACCAATTTCTGTAATTCAAACTAAATAATAATAATATCCAGCTTTCGTAAAATATGTGTACCGTAACTCACATTGGCCGCCAAAATAAAAATAAAATTTATTGCCGCACTTTTAGGCCTATAATTAATAAATTCCATGTTACGCGTGGGAAGAGCTATTAAGAATTTAAGTCATAACATTTTTTGCTTCTTAAGGAAAATCCTGTGATTATTTATGTTGAATCAATTAAAAATTTTGTAAAATAACTTGAAGAAACTATTTATAATAACTTAAAAGATACTATAATTTAATACTCACTACACATATACAATAGTGATAACCAATATTCGAACAATATTTTACGATAGGCCTACAAAAAGACATCTTTCCAAACCCAACACAATTTTTAACTAGCCGTAATTTAACAAAATATCAGTCGGAATTTTTTTTTTTTTTTTTTTTTTGTCTGAAAAATGAAAGATAGAAGAAAAAAAAGACAACAAAACAGCCCACCTATAAAAATAAAAAATAATGAATATATAAAAAGTAAAAAAAAAACAAATCAATAAATCAAAAGAATTTACTACACCAATTCCTGTATTTCAAATAAAAATTATAATAATTTGCCGATGTCGCAGTAAAAAACATTGAAAAATTGTAAATTGTAAAAAGACTAGTGTATTTATTTTATTACTAATAAAGGTTATTCAAAAAATACTCAAAAAAAAATTATTCAAAAAATGTAAAATATGTGTTCTAAAATTTAAGACACGCCAACGTAATCCACACTTACAGTATAAATAGGCCCAAAAAATAAAAATAAACATCACTGCCGTAGTTTCAAGTCTATAATTAATAAATTTAACGTTACGTGTGGAAAGAACAATTTAGAATTTAATTCATAACATTTGGGCTTGCTTAAGGAAAATCCTATGATTATTTATGTTGCATCAAATAAAATTTTGTTAAATAACTATCTTAGGAAATATTTATAATAAATTTAAGAGGTACTATAATTTAATACTCAATACACATATAAAAATAACTTGATGGTGGCATACAACAATACAGCAGTGATAAACAATATTCGAACAATATTTTACGATAGGCCTAGAGGAAGACTTTGTAAGATAGCTACTGTGTTGTACTAAAAAAATGTTTCCTTCCAAAAAAAAAGAAATGGTGAAATAATTCAATAATCAATAAAAAAAATCATAAAATTATATAACTTTAAAGCAAAATTTTTCAAGCTAATAATAATGCATGCGTTATATATGACAGGGCCGTAAAGAATCAGAAACGTAATAAAATATGAACGGTTATGAAAGTAATTACTCATTTATAATATGCCTAAAATAAAGCTATGAATGTAATGAAGAACGAGGAAATTGCTAGTGTTCTAGGACGAACCATCCCAAAACACGGAGTTGAATTCTAAATACTGTATGCATGATTCGAGAAACTGAATATAGGCCTTCAAGTTTGAAAGACAGCCCGTCAGTTCGAGAAATCGCGTACCATACTCTCTCTCTCCTAAGTAAAACATACACAAATTATTCGTTTTTAAGAATGAAGAAAGCATTTCATATTGGGTTGTGTCAGTTACAGAAATCGGCAATTGAAAATAATCGAACAAGTGTTTTGCTCTGTCGTTTATTTTAATGTTGAAAATCTCAATATAACGGCTATTTTCTCCTTATGATTAGTTATCGCTTCCTTAAATTATACGCGTGAGTTTTTTCGTTAGGTTTTGTAACGGCAGATTGGCTGTCTGTCGAATTCGGCGGATTAGGCCTCACAAAAATCTGTTCAACATCACAATTTGAGTCTTCGGGTACGACCGTCACCGTCACCGTCACGCAGGGTTGCCAGACGTCCTTTATTTCGATCTGCTTGTCCTTGTCCTTTATTGTCCTATAACATTTAAAAAATTTTTGGGAGCATCATTTTTTATATATATATATATATATATATATATATATATATATATATATATATATATATATATATATATATCAAGAGAGCGTTTTTAAGAGAAGCCTACCCGATGGTCGTACGGGCGGCGGCGGCGGCCTAGGGTTGCCAGATTTTGATGACCGGATTAAAGGACACTCAAAACGTTTTCAAGCTGCCACTCCCAGATTCTCATATATATATATATATATATATATATATATATATATATATATATAGAGGGTAGGCCGTAAGTTTCCATACATAGGAAAAATTAAACGTTTGTTTTTATGTTTCAGATACCCTAAGAATATGCGTTTGACGTAAGATCTTGTTTACTGATGAAGCAAATTTTTACGTCAATGGAGAGGTTAATCGGCAAAACATACGTTATTGGAGTAATGCTAACCCTAACTGGCTGAGTCCGACGAAGATGCAAGGTGCCGGTAAAGTGATGGTGTGGGCCGGGATATGGGGTGACAGAATTATTGGACCAATTTTTGTCAGTGGAAATCTTAATGCCGAAAGGTATCTTAACATGTTGCAAGAAGAGATTTTCCCATCCCTGCTAAACGAGGAAGGTAACTTCCCAGTTTACTTCCAGCAAGATGGAGCTCCACCTCATTATGGTCTTCACGTGCGTCGGTATTTGGATCAGCAGTTTCCGGATGCTTGGATTGGTCGGCGTGGTCCTGGGAGTGGCCTCCCAGATCCCCAGATCTCACCCCCCTTGATTTCTATCTTTGGGGGCACTTGAAGGCCATGGTGTATCAGGAAAAGATACGAGACATAAATCATCTAAAGGAACGTATCACCAACGCCATTACAAGCATAACGTCAACTGTGCTAATGCGTGTTCATCAACAGTGGGGAACACTTATTGAAATGTGTTTTCAAAACAATGGCAACCATGTAGAGCATATTATATAAATAAAAATGGTTGTCCATAAAAAATGTTTATTTTTCCTATGTATGGAAACTTACGGCCCACCCTATATATATATATATATATATATATATATATATATATAATATATATATATATATATATATATATATTATATATATATATATATTATATATATATATATGTATATATATATATATATATATATATATATATATATATATGAGAATCTGGGAGTGGCAGCTTGAAAACGTTTTGAGTGTCCTTTAATCCGGTCATCAAAATCTGGCAACCCTAGGCCGCCGCCGCCCGTACGACCATCGGGTAGGCTTCTCTTAAAAACGCTCTCTTGATCTTGTTGGCATGCGTCAAAACAGCTTTTTTTCTTATTGGAAAATATTTCTCTAATAACAAAGTTATCGTTGAACCTATCAATAATTCGATACGGCCCAACATATTTAACTGGCCACTTTAACCTGTCTAATTGAGACGCTGTTCCCTCGTTCCTTTTCCAAACGATGTCTCCAACTTGTAAGTCAATTTTGGTTGTGTTTTTATCATATAGCTCTTTATTTGCCTCGTGAAGTTTTTCGGAGTTTTCTTTTACGGATGTAAAGGCTTTATTTAATCTGAGCAACATTTCCACCGCATAATTTTCACCCAAAGAGTAATTTAATCGCTGTTTTCCTAAAAAGCTCGCAAATGGGAGTTCGGGATCTCGGCCATGAAACAAAAAAAATGGGATGTTTTTAATACAGGTCTGATAGGACGTGTTCAACGCTAAACAAGCAAACGGTAGCTGCTTATCCCAAGTTAAAGAATCGTTTTCCGCTAGATGAGAAAGGCATTTTTTTATATTTCCGTTTTGTCTTTCAAAGTAGGAGTTACCAGTCGGCTTAAATGGGACCGTAAATTTTAATTTAATTTGCAAGTTGGCACACACTTCCGTAAAAAGAGCGTTTTTGAATTCAGTATCGTTGTCTAAAGTACATTCAGTAAAACAGGCATTACTGCAAATAAAATTCGTAAAGGCCTCAGTTACCGTATTAGCAGATTTATTTGGCATAGCAGTCGCCCAAACATATCGGGTAAAGTTATCAACAAAAACTAATGCATATTCATGTGAAAAACTATATAGAGCATTGGGTTGATTGCCTGTTACCCTCATCCGTTGGAAATGTCCAGCAGATTTCAGTGGAGAGTGAACGACAAAAGCCCTATATATTTTCGTTAGAGAGTTATGAATATGTAGGTCTTTAAAGGACCTCTTTATATTTAATTGTTTATGGTAATTTTAGCGTCGGGATTTTAGACGCCCTAGAATGAAAATGAAATTGCCTCACCTTAATTTTGATGGATCTTAGTTTGCTTCCATGCAGGGCGTTACGATCTTTTTCGGTGTAGGGCCGCACGATGGAGTTACGCAATGAGTTAGTCTTGTTATAAATATGGGCTGTCACAATATAGACACTGCTGGGGATAGGCCTATCCTTATTTTATGTATTAATTTTATTATAAGGTATTCACTCAGAACTTTAGGGAGGACTTTAGACATCCTCCCTGTTTAAAGCGTTTGCTGTAACATAAACAGCCCTGAGGCTATTCCTTTAATATATCTTCATATTTCTGTATAAATTGCTGATTTGGCAAAGGTTGTTGACTCTTTCTCCCTTGTATTTTGCATGGGTTAGCAAATGGAAAATTTCGTTTCACGTGAAATAAATGAAGGTTTCACGTGGTTATGCAAACCGACGCCTACATACGGTTTCTATGTATGTATGGCAATCATTTCATTCCCATTAGGCTATGTCAACAATCCCGAGCCAATTTTGTATAGATAATTAATTCAATTAATTGATAATTTATATTTAATTATGAAATAAAGGTATCACATACGATACCATGTTGTGGTTCTTCCATATACTGGGGGGGGCCGGAGAAAAATTTGTGTTATAGATCAAATTTTTGATAAACTGTGTTTTAAACCATGTGAAATGGATTGAAAAGAATGAAATAGGAATTTAGGAAGAGAAAGGTTACTCAAGACCTATTTAAATATAAAAGTTCAAGAAGTTAGCTTCTCAAGTTTGGTTAAAGTTTTTCAATCAGTTCGACTCCACTTAGGTATAGGAAATTTACGTTATTAAAGTAAAGTTATTAACTTTTGCTCATTATTTATCTGTGTAAATTTTATGTCACCAATTTTTAAATGCTGGTTTACTAATGTTGTTTTGGAGTTTCGTCATGTTTTGTTTTGTTAATGATTTATGTTTTAATTAAAATGACTTCTACGTTGGTGAGTTAATTGAAATGTACTGTACTTCCATGTTATGTTGTTTGGTTGAAAGAGTTTGTACTGTATTCAAACCTCCTACCACTTCAGACTAGTCAATACCCGTAGTTTTAGTGGAGTAAATGTTACTCCTCCACAGGTAGATCTGGAGGGCTTGGGGCTTTGAATCCTGTACTGTTTTTATGTTGTTTGGTCTCTGGCCATGAGAGGCCATAAAACCCTTGTAATAGTTTGGGCTGTGGCCAAGGGGAGGCCACAAAACCCTTGTAATAGTTTGGGTTGTGGCCATGGTAGGCTAAAAACCCTTGTAATAGTTTGGGTTGTGGCCAAGGGAGGCCACAAAACCCTTGTAATTGTTTGGGCTGTGGCCAAGGGGAGGCCACAAAACCCATGTAATAGTTTGGGTTGTGGCCAAAGGGAGGCCACAAAACCCTTGTAATAGTTTGGTCTGTGGCCATGGAAGGCCACAAGAACCTTGTTATAGTTTGGGTTGTGGCCATGGTAAGCCAAAAACCCTTGTAATAGTTTGGGTTGTGGCCAAGGGAGGCCACAAAACCCTTGTTATTGTTTGGGTTGTGGCCAAGGTAGGCCACAAAACCCTTGTAATAGTTTGGGTTGTGGCCAAGGTAGGCCACAAAACCCTTGTAATTGTTTGGGCTGTGGCCAAGGGGAGGCCACAAAACCCTTGTAATTGTTTGGATTGTGGCCAAGGTAGGCCACAAAACCCTTGTAATAGTTTGGGTTGTGGCCAAGGGGAGGCCACAAAACCCTTGTAATAGTTTGGTCTGTGACCAAGGGGAGGCCACAAAACCCTTGTAATTGTTTGGGTTGTGGCCATGGTAGGCTAAAAACCCTTGTAATAGTTTCGGTTGTGGCCAAGGTAGGCCAAAAACCCTTGTAATTGTTTGGGCTGTGGCCAAGGGGAGGCCACAAAACCCTTGTAATTGTTTGGGTTGTGGCCAAGGTAGGCCACAAAACCCTTGTAATAGTTTGGGTGTGGCCAAGGTAGGCCACAAAACCCTTGTAATTGTTTGGGCTGTGGCCAAGGGGAGGCCACAAACCCTTGTAATTGTTTGGGTTGTGGCCAAGGTAGGCCACAAAACCCTCGTAATAGTTTGGGTTGTGGCCAAGGGGAGGCCACAAAACAATTGTAATAGTTTGGTCTGTGGCCATGGAAGGCCACAAGAACCTTGTTATAGTTTGGGTTGTGGCCATGGTAGGCCAATAACCCTTGTAATAGTTTGGGTTGTGGCCATGGGAGGCCACAAAACCCTTGTAATTGTTTGGGCTGTGGCCAAGGGGAGGCCACAAAACCCTTGTAATTGTAATAGTTTGAGCTGTGGCCAAGGAAAGGCCACAAAACCCATCTTAGATTACCTATAATTAATTTGCGTTTTATTTGTTATTCCATTTTTGTTTTTCCTCACTTTTTAATATAAAAGGTGTAGCATTTTATAAAGTCCTCACTCTTCCAAATGAAAGGGTGTTGCAATTTAATTTATTTTCCCATAGGAAATATTACAATGTTTTGTATATATTTATATACTGTATGTATAATTTAATTTTGTGATGTTACAGTTCTGCACTTATTTTGTTGTGTTACAGTTCTGCACTTAATTTTTGTGATGTTACAGTTCTGCACTTAATTTTTGTGATGTTACAGTTCTGCACTTAATTTTTGTGATGTTACAGTTCTGCACTTAATTTTGTGATGTTACAGTTCTGCACTTAATTTTGTGATGTTACAGTTCTGCACTTAATTTTTGTGATGTTACAGTTCTGCACTTAATTTTTGTGATGTTACAGTTCTGCACTTAATTTTGTGATGTTACAGTTCTGCACTTAATTTTTGTGATGTTACAGTTCTGCACTTAATTTTTGTGATGTTACAGTTCTGCACTTAATTTTTGTGATGTTACAGTTCTGCACTTAATTTTTGTGATGTTACAGTTCTGCACTTAATTTTTGTGATGTTACAGTTCTGCACTTAATTTTTTGTGATGTTACAGTTCTGCACTTAATTTTTGTGATGTTACAGTTCTGCACTTAATTTTTGTGATGTTACAGTTCTGCACTTAATTTTTGTGATGTTACAGTTCTGCACTTAATTTTGTGATGTTACAGTTCTGCACTTAATTTTTGTGATGTTACAGTTCTGCACTTAATTTTTGTGATGTTACAGTTCTGCACTTAATTTTTGTGATGTTGCAGTTCTGCACTTAATTTTTGTGATGTTACAGTTCTGCACTTAATTTTTGTGATGTTACAGTTCTGCACTTAATTTTTGTGATGTTACAGTTATGCACTTAATTTTTGTGATGTTACAGTTATGCACTTAATTTTTGTGATGTTACAGTTATGCACTTAATTTTTGTGATGTTACAGTTATGCACTTAATTTTTGTGATGTTACAGTTATGCACTTAATTTTTGTGATGTTACAGTTATGCACTTAATTTTTGTGATGTTACAGTTATGCACTTAATTTTTGTGATGTTACAGTTATGCACTTAATTTTGTGATGTTACAGTTATGCACTTAATTTTTTGTGATGTTACAGTTATGCACTTAATTTTTGTGAGTTACAGTTATGCACTTAATTTTTGTGATGTTACAGTTATGCACTTAATTTTTGTGATGTTACAGTTATGCACTTAATTTTTGTGATGTTACAGTTATGCACTTAATTTTTGTGATGTTACAGTTATGCACTTAATTTTTGTGATGTTACAGTTATGCACTTAATTTTTGTGATGTTACAGTTATGCACTTATTTTTGTGATGTTACAGTTATGCACTTAATTTTTGTGATGTTACAGTTATGCACTTAATTTTTGTGATGTTACAGTTATGCACTTAATTTTTGTGATGTTACAGTTATGCACTTAATTTTTGTGATGTTACAGTTATGCACTTAATTTTTGTGATGTTACAGTTATGCACTTAATTTTTGTGATGTTACAGTTATGCACTTAATTTTTGTGATGTTACAGTTATGCACTTAATTTTTGTGATGTTACAGTTATGCACTTAATTTTTGTGATGTTAATGAGTCTTATAAGTTAAATGCTGAAATAAATTTTATAACCTACACGACAGGTTGAATTATAAATTTAGTGTTTTTAGTTAGAATAGGCCTTGAGTGTAAAGAGTAGGGTCTACTTTGTGAGGTAGGCTTCGTAATTATTATTATTTATATGTAATGAAAAAAGCCAAACATGTAATAAATTCTGTTCAGATGTCAAAATGTTTGATAAGGCGTAATTTTATTATTTTTGTGTTTGTTTTAATTCTGTTTTGTTATTTTATTCAAGGTTACTGTTTTCACAGCAAATAACCCTTCCCCACACACGGGCCACCATGTGAAAAACTATATAGGGCATTGGGTTGATTGCCTGCTACCCTCATCCGTTGGAAATGTCCAGCAGATTTCAGTGGAGAGTGAACGACAAAAGCCCTATATATTTTCGTTAGAGAGTTATGAATATGTAGGTCTTTAAAGGACCTCTTTATATTTAATTGTTTATGGTAATTTTAGCGTCGGGATTTTAGACGCCCTAGAATGAAAATGAAATTGCCTCACCTTAATTTTGATGGATCTTAGTTTGCTTCCATGCAGGGCGTTACGATCTTTTTCGGTGTAGGGCCGCCACGATGGAGTTACGCAATGAGTTAGTCTTGTTTAAATATGGGCTGTCACAATATAGACACTGCTGGGAATAGGCCTATCCTTATTTTATGTATTAATTTTATTATAAGGTATTCACTCAGAACTTTAGGGAGGACTTTAGACATCCTCCCTGTTTAAAGCGTTTGCTGTAACATAAACAGCCCTGAGGCTATTCCTTTAATATATCTTCATATTTCTGTATAAATTGCTGATTTGGCAAAGGTTGTTGACTCTTTCTCCCTTGTATTTTGCATGGGTTAGCAAATGGAAAATTTCGTTTCACGTGAAATAAATGAAGGTTTCACGTGGTTATGCAGACCGACGCCTACATACGGTTTCTATGTATGTATGGCAATCATTTCATTCCCATTACGCTATGTCAACAATCCCGAGCCAATTTTGTATAGATAATTAATTCAATTAATTGATAATTTATATTTAATTATGAAATAAAGGTATCACATACGATACCATGTTGTGGTTTTTCCATACCCCTCATAAGATGCGCTGTGTTCTTATGAATTTCTGGGACCCTATATAATATGCCTTCGTCTAAATAGTATAAATGGCTTTCACTCGGTTTCCGAAGACGTGCATTACAATCGCCGTTCAAATACTGTATAATGGGTTTCGAAAATTTATCCTGTGACTGCTCTTTCTGTACAGTTTTTAAATCTAACTGAAAAACCGATTGAGCACTTTCGTCTGAGCCTACCGCGTTAATATTCAAGGCTGGGCCTACTGGAAGCGTCTCTTTTTCTGTTGTCCTTGAGAGATAGTCAGCTAAAATATTTGCTTTCCCGGGTAAGTAATGAAATTGGAAGTCAAAAGTACTTAACTGTAGTGCCCATCTACACAATTTTGGATTTTTATTGTTCTTATTAAATATGTACGTTAATGGCCGGTGGTCGGAATGAATATGAAATTTTACGCCCGTCACATAATGCGCGAACTTATTAACTCCCTCAATTACAGCCATTGCTTCCTTCTCTATTGTCGATTTCGAGACTTCAGTATCTTTAAGTTTCCTAGAAAAATAAGCAATGGGCATATGGATTTCTGTCTCCGTTATAGAGTTATCTGACATCTGCGTTAAAACTGCACCGAGTCCTTTATTTGACGCGTCTGTGTATAAGTGAAATGGTTTGGTAAAATCAGGACTTTGTAAAATGGGAGCCTCAGTTAATTTCTGTTTTAATGCGTCAAATGCGATTTGATGTGATCTTTCCCATTTAAATTTATTGTTCTGTCGCGTTAATTCAGTCAAAGGTCCCGCAATAACCGAAAAATCCTTGATGAAACGACGATAAAAGCCTATTAGCCCTAAAAATTGTCTAACTTTTCGTATTGTAGTAGGTGGTGAAGCCTCTTGAATACAAGTCACTTTCTCTGGTGATGGGGAAATGCCATGCTCAGAAACCTCATGGCCAAGAAATTTTACCGTATTCTTCGCAAAACTACATTTTGATAAGCCCAGTTTTAAATTGTAAGTTTCCAGCTGCGTTAATACTCTATTTAAATTGCTCAAATGATGTTCAAAGTTTTGGCCTGTGACGATAATGTCATCAATAAACGAATGACATATGTTATCCTGAATTTGTTTTTGTAAAATCCGATTTATAGTTCGTGAGAATATAGCCGGACCATTGGTCGCTCCGTTGGGCAATTTTCTATATTCAAATAGGCCATTTGGTGCCATAAATGCAGTCTTTTGACGATCTTCCGGATTAAGGGTTATTTGATAGTAACCATGCTTTAAATCTAAGGTAGAAAAAACTGTTGAACCATTTAGGCTATCAAATATGTTGTCAGATCTATTAATCAAGTAAGTATCTTTCTTCGTAACTGCGTTCAGTTTACGAAGATCAACGACTAATCGCGTTCCCCCATTTTGTTTTTTCACTAAGAGAATCGGTGATCGCCAAGCACTTTCGGACGGTTGAACAACACCCATTTTTAGCATATTTTGAATGTGTTGTTCCACTAAAGCGCGCGACGAGTACGGTAATCTGTACTGTGGAGAGACGATAGGCCCACTATTACCCGTTTCTATTGAACAAAGAACGTCAGGCACTTCACCTAGGTCGAATTCATTTAAGGAAATGGCGTTCCTATGGCTACGTAAAAGGTTTAGTAACGTAGATTTTTGAGTGTCATCCAAATGAGACAATTCCAATTGTTGGAACTGTGTTTCTAATTCTGTATCAGGGGTCACCGACGTAACACAAACTGAATGAGAAGGAACGTCAGTCTGAGGTTGCATTTCCTCCTGTACAATATGTACTTGGCCTATTACTGAATGAAACGGAATTTTGAAATTTTTACTCGAATAATTATAAATTGCTAAAGGAGCTCTTCCCTTTTTTACGTAGGCCAAAGTGGGGGGAAATTCGATGTCTGACGGTAACTTAGAGGAATTACGTATTTTAACAAAATATCGTGCCGCCGTGAACGCAGGAATATCAAAATCTTTTGGAGCCATTGCAAAGTGCATTTGGGAATGTTTTGAAACTTTGACTACATTTACTTGAATCGACGGAATTTCGTTGGAGAGTGATGGAAAAAATGTTTTAAATAATTTGATGGACTGAATATCTGAATTTGCCTTATATTTTATAATCGCAATGGCACGTTTTAATAAGTCTGATCCGAAAAGTAACGCACCCGGAAATGAAACATCGCTAACAATAACAAAATGATGATAGTAAAATTTTCCATCTTTCAAATTAATTGGCAGTCGAATACTTCCTTCTGTTCGAATGCATTTTCCGTTCGCAGCTCTCAGAATTTTATTACATGAATTGACTTTGAACCCCTGATTTACAAAATTAGAGGCAACCGAACTCTTAATTAGCGAAATATCACTACCAGAATCTATAAGAGTACGGTAAAAATTATGATATATTTGAACGCGAATCATGGGACACGCATTTTTCGCAGGTAGAGTAGGCTTCGCATTAAGTATGGGGCTTATTGGTTGGGCAGATTTATTAGTGATTTTTGTCGGCGAAACGTGAATTGTTGAAGTGTGTCGTTGTTTCGTAACAGGCTTGGGGCCCATTACGTCCGTTGTCGCTTTGGAGGGGGTCCATTTTCTAAAAAAGTGGGGCACGAACTACGCGTATGCCCCGGCATGTTGCAATGAAAACAAGTGCCTCTCGGTGGGTTACGAATACATTCCGTCAAAGAATGACCCTGAATGCGGCAAAACGGACAGTATTTTCGTTGGGGATCTATCGTGGGCAGCTGTGACGCGTTGGGAGGGGGTAAAGTGTTAGGGAGAACCGGTTGCGGGGGAGGGTAATGGAAGTAGTTAGAGGGGGGTGGGATAGTCGGTGGCATTTGTGATAAGGGAAAAGACGCTTTATTTTTCGTCAGACGGGACGGATTGCACCAATTCTCTATTTCATCTAGATCTAATTCGCATTCCGATGGGTCAAATTTTTTTGCTAAGGTATCAACATCTTTCGGGTCAAATGTTGATGGTAATGCCTTCAGGACATTCCGTTTCACGGCCAAACTGGTTAACATTAAAGCTACTTCGTCTATCGAAAATTTTCTGCTCTTGTCAAAAGCTCCGCAGATTTTATTCTTTACGAGAGTGGAATATTGGGGGAACGACATATGAGGAGTGATTTGCAGGTTTCCAATAGAATTAAATAACAAGAGAAACCTTTGCTCGGTGTGTCTTGACGATAGGGCGTTCCGTAAGTCCTCTATCGTGCAAGACTCAGGGTCCGGAAGCGTATCTATCACTTTGTACAGCTGCGACCCTTCCAACTTGCTAAGAATAATTGTAACTTGATCCCGCTCGCTAATTTTCTTTAAATTTGCTTTCCACGTAAACGTTTGAAAATACGTTTCGATATCATCTTTATCTAAATTTAGAGCGGGCATCCGTTTCTCAAACTCTAAAAGGATTTGCGGAGACACTGTTACAGGGTGATTAGTGCGGGGCTGACCATTTCCATTCCGCCTACCAGCCATGTTAAAAGAGCTTTAAAGTTTACAACCCTCCCTTCCTATCGGGGATCTGGGGGAGATGGAGAATTATGGGGTCGGGGAACGAGGGAGGGCCTGAGATAACCACTCGAGAGGTTTAAAGTCAAACGAAACGTTAGAAGCTACACAATATTTTTTTTTCTTTTCTCAAAAGCCTACCTACTAGACAACTATATATAAATATTTATAAAGGTACCAAATTTTCTATATAACAATGTTAACAAAAACAGATCGAAAGGGAAAGATGTAACATTAATTGGAAGCACACACACACAATTTTTTCAATACCTATTCACGAAACACGAATTAATGCAAAAGCCTACTTTAATACGGAGTGCGTGGGTTCGTATTATCAAATTGATACCAATTTAATACGGTTTTAAATTGCTAACAATTTAATAAGGTTAGCTGCCACCAGAATGTAGTGTTTTGATTATTAAAGAGCCTATTTAGCCGATATATGAGGGATGCAACAGGTAATTAAGTATCTATCCTGCTATAACAGTCGAATTTAACACCGACACAACCTTAAGGATTTTCGAAAGAACGCACCGGTAGGCTTATTTTAGTTTTTATTTAAATACTAAATTAATTTACATTTACAGGCGGTTAGGGCGAGGTCGAAGGTTAATACATAAAACAGCACCGAGAGAGAGAATTTGGTAATTTTCGATTTACATTAAACTGACAAGCTATACTTACAAAATTTTGAGAGCCCCAACAACCTGTGATCCTGCCTGAACAACCTCTAGAATTCAACTCCCCGTATGTAGGATCTTATGGTACCCTTGTAGAGGGTTTTCCCCCACTTCTTCCCCCAATTCCCCCATACCCAACCGAAACCCCCACACACATATATAAAAACCGTTACAAATCTCCGAGAAGTTACAACAGACATCTTAAATTTATCTTTTCCAAAACGACTATATAAAAACTATATTAAAAGTTTAATTCGAAATACTCAGCCATTTCTCTCGGTGCCCTTTATTAAATTTATTACAAATCATTATAATTTCAATAAACAACCCAAAACATCCTTATTAAATACAATTTCAATCCAAACAAACAATAATTTATCGTAATTTGAACATTTATAAAAAAACATTATAATCTTTAAGAAATATCATTATTAATCTTCTTAACTAGGCATTACTACAACGGGCCACCATTATAGTTATGGAAAAAATAGGTCCTGCTCCAACTAGAGTAGCCTAAACACAGCCTAGGCTATGTTGAAGATGGAAGACCTAGGCTAAAGATGAACCAGCCTAGCTATGTGTCCATAAACTGGACTTCCATACTTTATTGTTAAACAATTACAGCTGAAATGTCAATTTATTTAACCTAAATTTAATAACCGAAGGGAAATTTATGAACTTCTTACCTTGAAATGATATAAAATCTTAAATTTAATTTTTTTATACCAATGATGAACTTTTTATTCCGGCTTCTTCTCACCCCTCTCTCCTTCTTTTCTAGTTGTTGTTCTTATGGCGAATTTTTTCTTCCAAAAAATATGTTGCCATTTCTAGCTATGGGATCTTTTTTCTTTTCATCCCATATTTGTTTGTTGGTTGGTGTCTTTTTTATTTTTCTCAGCAAGAGTTCAAGTTCTCTTCTGATTTACTTTTATTGTTATTATTTTTTTGAATGTCAATGTGACTTATCCAAGACTAGGTGGGTCTTCCATTTCGGTACTCCCAAATTTTCCACATATGCATTATTTCCTTTGATGTCCTCCGACGATCAGTTAGGGATAATCTAACAATACGCCGGTTGTCCTGTTCACTTGTCTTACTTCTTCCAGTTCTTTTGGCAGTTTTGACTGTACCAAGGTCTTGAAAGCGTTGACAAACCTTTCTTACTCCAGATTTTGTTGCCCCATCTCTGAGTCTTTTGGCTATTTGTTCGAATGTGTAATCTTCTCGAAGGGTTACAGCTTTTCTTCGCTTAGATGGTGTCCAGTCTTTCCTAATATGAGGGGACATGGCCAACAGTGACAGTAATATGAAGAGATAAAGAGGAGAAGGAGACTTTGTTATTCGCGCGGCAACTTAACAATAACACAATGAAATGCAGCTGCCAAATTACTGTTTTCTGATTGTTCATCATAAGTGGCATGATTTGATGCTGATTGTTCATCATAAGTGGCGTGATTTGATGCTGATTGGCTAAGTGAAATAGCGTGACTTATCGCCGATTGATCATTACATACAATTGACACAGGGACTGAGGCAATATTTCCAATGACGTGTACCTTTTTATTGTTTGTACGTATATTCCAGCTTATTTTTTATAAAATTATGCTTAATCGTATAAGGAATGCCTAATAAACACTTTTTCTACAAAAAAATAATTAAAATTAGAATTCAATTAACCATACTCGACTTTAATAAAAAAATCACGAAGAATGAGAAAGTGTCCAGAATTTTGGCCACTAGTGTATACAGTATGTCAAAAGGTAACGTCATGTCAAATTTCACACTTTCTGCCAGATCTAAGTGAATTGGGTGTATTTTTGTATTAATCGACCTCACTATAGGGGAATGATTGAAAGCCTTTTAGAAAAAATAATTTATTCGTCAAACTCTTATTAAACAACTTACACTGCAAAAATGAAATTGCTGAAAGTGATAAATTTTGGTTTATTTAAGGAAGACACTTAATAATAATAAAATTTAGTAAAATGTACAAGCAATTTAAATTTGACTGTTAAACAATTTTAATCTACAATTGGTGGTTATTTAACTGAATACAGCCGCATGGTAATATGCAAGCATACATACAACAATTTTGATTGAATTATATTTGAAGTAACAATCATTTCTCTATCCGGCCTTTTGACCGTATTAGCTAGGTACATAACATTTTCAAAGAATTATTGGAATCCTATCTGATTATTTGACCATTTCAATTATATCTAATGCTAAATGTCATCCACATCCAGTTGACACAGCTAGAAACCCCCGAGCCAAACCGCTAACGGGCAAGAAGCTACCAGTACAAGTAGGCGGAAACGGATCTCTCTCGGAGGATCATAGGGGAACGAATCAAGCGATATCGAAGGAAAACGAACTTGAAATGCACAAGGGGCAACGAAAAACAGAGAACATAAAAATTGTCCTGGCTAATATTCAAGGAATAAGACCAAACCAAATCAAAGGATTTATGGACGAAAGAAGGGCCAACATCGCATGCCTCACAGAAACTCATTTTAAGGATTGCCAAGGAAATTGTGAAAACTGCGAACATTGTATTGATAAGAAAGAGATAAATATAGAGCGCTTCAACTTACTAAGAGCGGATAGAACGACGAGACGTAAAGGTGGCTGTGCTATATATGTACAGGGAGGTCATATGACAGACGACAATAAGTAAATCAAACAGCTAAGTGGAAAATAGAAAAACTAAACGTGATAGTAATACTCATCTATAGACCTCCAAGCACCCGAACCGAAAAATTCTCGGAGGCCATTGATGACATCAGAAAGCTAATAAAGGCCATAAACCCCCCATCCCCCAATATAATGATCTGTGGAGACTTTAACTTCCCATTTATAAAATACAAAAAGGTGGATAGGAATATATATATTCACCAGGACAAGGGGGGCACAAGAGAAGACCAGGAGCAAGCAAAAATGTTGATGGCTCTCACAAATGAGTTTATGCTGACACAGGAGATAACAGAAAATACCAGAAAAAATAACTGCCTGGATCTGGTATTCACGAATAACACGAACTTGATTGCTGATATAAAAACAACCCCAACCATTATCTCAGACTACAACTTAATCGAGATATCAACAAATATGACGACAGCATTAAAAGACAATACACATATTGAGGAAAGAAGTAAATTCGGGGCCTTTAACGTAAACTCCAAGACTATAAATTGGGAAGCAATCAGATCGCACATGGCCCAAATAGAATGGAGAACAATTTTCGAGGATAAAACAACTGAAGAAATGCTAACAACCTTGGAAGAAAAAACGCTGAGAATTTTAGAAAAATATGCTCCGAAATCACAGCCAAAAGGAAAGAGGAGCTGGCTAGAGAGGCAAAAGAGAAGACTTTTCCGCAAAAGAAAGAGAGTGGAGGCGAAGTTAGGCAACTGCGGAGATAATGACAGGAAAGCAATAAAAGAAAAACTGGAGAGTATCGATAAGGAAATACAAGCCCTGATTAAGGACCATACAGAGAGGGAAGAGGAAAAGGCGGTAGAAGCAATAAAGGAAAATCCAAAATACTTCTACAGCTATGCAAAAAGGAAAACAAAAACGCGCGCCGCTATTGGGCCCTTAAGGATGAGAAATAATGAACTAACCGACGACCCAAAAGAAATATCTGATACATTGAGAGCTCAATATGAATCAGTTTTCAGTACCCCAAAAAGTGACAAAGCGATACCTGACATAAATGCATTCTTTGAAAAGGAATTGCAAGAAGAGTATATAACAGACTTTGATTTTACGCCAGAAGATGTAGCGAGAGCTATAGGACAAATGAAACCACATTCAGCTGCACGTCTGGACAATTGGAACGCATTATTGATTAAAAACTGTAAAAATGAAATAGCTACACCTTTATACTGGATATGGAGAAGATCCCTAGACAATGGGGAAATACTGAGCATCTTGAAAAGAGCAAACATTTTCCCTATATATAAAGGAGGGGACACATCTCAAGCAAAGAACTATAGACCAGTGTCATTGACGTCCCACCTCACCAAATTGTTTGAAAGAATAGTTAGAGAGAAAATTTATGATTTCTTGGAGACACGAGAAAGATTCAACGAAACTCAGCATGGATTCCGATCAGGTAGATCATGCCTATCACAACTAATAGAACACTACAACAATATCCTAGATGCATTGGAAGGTAATGACAACTACGATGTTATATATACAGATTTTGTTAAAACTTTCGACAAATGTGACCATGGTATAATAGCACATAAAATTAAACATATGGGAATAACAGGCAAAGTGGGAAAATGGATCTACAACTTCCTCAGAGAACGTCTGCAGGTCGTCAAAATTCAAGGTATATCATCATCAGAATCGGAAGTACGCAGCTCAGTACCACAAGGGACAGTACTGGCCCCACTCCGGTTCATTATCATGCTAACAGACATAGAGAGCGGAGTAAACAGCTACAGTATAGTAACATCCTTTGCAGACGATACAAAGATCAGCAGAAAAATCAGCGATGTACTTGACGTGGAGGCCTTGCAGAGGGACACGAACAAAATATACAAATGGTCAGAAGACAACATGTCCTTTAACACCGAGAAATTTCAGCTCTTGAGAAATGGTAGAAAAGAAGAACTTAGACTGCATATTATGCTCCAGATTGACAGGAAATTCAGAGAAGCATGAAAGCGATCAATCTCGGGATAATAATGACCGATGATGCGAAATTCGAAACACAAAATCAGATAGCGATAAATAAAGCAAAAAGAGTCGCCGGACAGGTACTAAGAATGTTCAAGAGAAGGGACTGGACAGTAATGATTACCCTGCTAAAAACACTGATTATACCTAAACTTGAATACTGCTCAGTTTTGACGTCCCCATATAAAAAGGAAGAAACTAATAAACTAGAAAAAACGCAAAGGTATTTCACAGCCAAGATTGATGGCTGCAAAAACTCAACTACTGGGAAAGACTACGTAAACTAAATCTGTACTCCCTGGAAAGAAGAAGAGAGAGGTACACCAAAATCTACATATGGAAAATGATCGAAAAACTGGTACCAAACCTACAACTAAACCAAATTATCATTCAAACAACACTGGAAAATAGGAAAGGCAGAATGTGTAGTGTTCCCAAATTAAAGGCCCGACAAGGGACGTCCTCAACTCTGAAGGAAAATAGCTTGGTTGTCAGGGGGCGAAGACTTTTCAACCAGCTTCCAAAAGACCTCAGAAACGTAACGGGGGTCAAAATTGAAGTCTTCAAGAGAAGACTGGATGCCTGGCTCAGGACGGTACCAGATGAACCGGGCACGCCTGGCTATGTACGGTGGAGAGAGCAAGAAAGCAACTCGCTCCTCCACCAAGCCAGACCGAGAGGCGGGGCCACCAGCTTGACCTCGGTGTGAAGAGAGACCAACGCACGAAACAACATAAGGTTCATAAGGTAAGGTAAGGTTCATATCTTAGTTACATTGTTTACCTACTTCCTTTATGACCGTGGTAAATATTCTCTTCTTGAGAACTTTGCATTATAATGTGTATTTTATGTTTCTACCGAATGCACGGAACTCATTCTCTTTTCTAAACAGAGAATGCAAGATACACTATTTTCGACTATTTACAGAGAAGAATAGAATATACAGAGTGTCTCCGTTTTCTTCCGTTAAGTTTTTAAGGGAAGACTATTTTGCGCTTGACTTATTTTCGCCAATTCATTCGCTTCAAGAGTTATTTGCGTTATGTCCGTTTTCTACACTCTTATAGGGAAAACTTATTTGAACTTATTCAACTTAGTGAACCACGCATTTTTTTTATGTTAAATTGTAGAGTGTACTAATTTTTTACTTTTACTTCAAACTTTCACACGAAGTCTTTTTATGACTTTAACGTTTCAACTTCAGAGACGCACTGCCTTTCTCCGTTTATCTTATTTGGCGCCTTTTTCTTCGAGTTTTATATTTTAATAAAGACATTAATCCCATCTTTTAACTAATATGATTTTATGCTACGTTATTCGGCAATAGGTAAAGAGTAATTTGATACAAATTTCATTCTCGTTCACTGCTTTAATACGATTTGATTTTACATATGATAACTTCTTTGTTCGGCCTATGACCCCCTGCTGCCGCGCGAGGCTGCCAGGCATAAGATTTACTTACATACCCAAATATGATTAACTTAAATTGATTCATCCTATTTTTAAGAATTATCAAACTTTAGAAAAGAAGATGTGGATCATGTCAAGAATAGCGAACCCAACACCTGCAGGGTTTGCTATTCTTGACAAGGGAATTTTTGGGTTCGCTATTCTTGACATGGTAAAATTGGGTTCGCTATTCTTGACATGGGAAGTCCTCAAGGACGTTTTCATAACTTCAGACGGTAGGTTTATGTTTCCCAATTTTAAGTAATTAGTTAAGGACGTATTAAATGCTTTTATATTAGTCTTTTTTTATTTAACCAAACTAGCACGACTTAACCTAACCAATCGTCAATGCCGTACAGTACAGTGTGTCCGTAAAGTCATGGTGGGATTTTAAATAGCTATATTATTGCAACGAAACATGATAATGAGATGAAAAAAAGGCAAATTGAAGAACAACTCTAAAAGAATAACTTTATTTAACGTAGTTCGATATGGGCTCCTCTGGTAGCCCTGCAGACATCTAGGCGGTGATTCAATTCCAGCCACACACGCCCAAGAACATCAGGAGTGACGGATGCGATAGCTTCCGTGATTCGCTCGTGCAAGTGATGAATATCCCTAATGGGTACACTGTACACGCTTTGCTTGACGTAACCCCACAAATAAAAGTCCAAAGGTGTCAGGTCCGGAGAGCGTGGAGGCCATGGCTTCCATCCTCCTCTTCCTATCCATCTCTGTGGAAATTTTTCATTAAGGAATTCTCGAACAACGTTGGCATAGTGCGGAGGAGCACCATCTTGCTGAAAGATGACATTATTGTCAATAAATTGGGGTACTGCAAAATGTTCCAACATAGCGAGGTAGTTGTGTGACGTCACAGTGGGTTCCGCGAAGAAAAATGAGCCAATCACTCGATCTCGTGCTAGAGCACACCACACATTAACTTTCGGGCTATTACGCTCATGTTCAACATAGGCATGTGGACAGCCTAGACTAACTACGAGATAAAGGTTAAGCTTAGCCTAGACTAACTACAAGATACAACTTTGAGAGTTGTTCTTAAATTTGGCATTGTTTCATCTCATTATCATGTTTCGTTGCAATAATATAGCTATTTAAAATCCCACCATGACTTTACGGACACACATCACCGCCTAGATGTCTGCAGGGCTACCAGAGGAGCCCATATCGAACTACGTTAAATAAAGTTATTCTTTTAGAGTTGTTCTTCAATTTGCCTTTTTTTCATCTCATTATCATGTTTCGTTGCAATAATATAGCTATTTAAAATCCCACCATGACTTTACGGACACACTGTATAAAGAATCCTCTTCTCTTAATATATAAAAATAAATAAATAAAATTTTTTTTATTGTTTTTTATTTATTTTTTTAGGTTAATTGTACGCCCTTGACGATTGGTTAGGTTAAGTCGTGATAGTTTGGTTAATTTTTGCTACCCGCGACCCGCACGAAGGGCATGAGGCTAAAATTAACAACATGCGAGGATGCAAACGCGAATTTCTTCCAGGTTATTTACAACAGTTCATGTGGATGGAAAAAATAAAGTAAACAGGTTAATTAATTTCTGTAACGCAATTGCCACTGAATTTCCTTCTTAATAAATTAGTATACGGTTCATTTTCATTTCAGTAAATTGTTTTATTTATTCTTTCATCAATAAAGTGAAGATTACATATGTTTAACTTTTTCCTTTACATGATATTTATATTGGGTTTGCTATTCTTGACATGGGAACTTTTGGGTTCGCTATTCTTGACAAGGGAATTTTTGGGTTCGCTATTCTTGACATGGTAAAATTGGGTTCGCTATTCTTGACATGATCCGAAGATGTAATTGCAACATGTTTTCTATTTTAACCTCTGACCCGCGGGTCAATTGTAATATATAGTTTATATAAAATAATAAATATTGTTACATGAAGAGTGTTTTTTATTTTAAAATGTCCCGAAAATTATGTATTTTGATTTAAATTTTGAACACAGACCCATTATCAAATTACCAATAAATCAAATTGACCCAGTTTCAAAAAAGGTTGCCTACCACTGTATAAGTCTAGATAAGGGAAAGGGAGTCGTTCTTTTAGATAAAGATAATTATGTTAACAAAATCGATAATAGTTTCTCTGACCTTTAAAAGTTTAAAAAAGGAGATGGACTCTATCCGTTCAATTCGTAAACAGCCACTTCATATTTATTTCCGACATAATGCACAATATGAAATCTGAAAAATATGAAAAAACATGAATATACAAACAGAAGTAGTGTAGGTTAGGTTAAGTATAGATGGATATTTGAATACAAATTTTGGGCAATAACTGTTTTCGTGTTTATTTCTCCAAGAAACGGATTGTAGAAATGGAATCAGCGTAAAAATCTACGTCTATATCAAATCATGGAAAAAATCCAATGCCGGAGCTAAAACCGAAAAGACCCCACTCATAATTTTATCATGAGTAGTTTTGATGTCGAATCTCCTTACACTGTTACACTGATATACCTATAAGTATACATAATATACAGTGTCGCTCATGAGTATTGGTACAGGGAAATATTTGTTATATTCGTCCTTATATTTTACACCATGCATAGGATAGTTATGAAAAGTTTACTATTCGCTTGGGAAATGTTAAGAAATAAAAAAAAATGAGTTTAATTCCAATATATAATGTAAAATATCAAAGAATTTGAGGAAAATAAAAAAAGTTAAAATACAAAAGTTTTCGTATATTTACTTTTTGCTTGAATGACATCAATGATTCGTTTTTAGTATTTTTCTACAAGGTTTCGATATCTCAGTAAAAATTTTGGAGCAAGTGTAGTTTACGTACCCCTGTAGTGCCTAGTGTAGTTTACGTTCCCCTACATTATCCTAGTGTAGCTTACGTTCCCCTACATTATCCTAGTGTAGTTTGCATTTCCCAACTTTGTCCACGTATACCTAGTCAAATAAAACGTTAAAACTAACAAAAATATTGCAACTTAACCTAACCAATCGTCAATATATATATATATATATATATATATGTATATATAAAGAACGACGCTTGTATAGAAGAACGTTCCGCACAAGATGAGGAGGGAGAACGAATAAATTAAAAATGAGGTAACCACCCGAGAATCGAACCCGGGATCTTCCGATTGCCGGTCAGATATGCTATCCACTACACCATGGGCCTCGATTGATCAGAAGTCGTAATCCTCCTACATACGAGCAGAAACCAATGCCCTGAGGAGGCACCTCCCGCATGCCGCACATATATACATTTTAACTGCAAACAACACACAGTATAATTAATGTAAAGAACGACGCTTGTATAGAAGAACTTTCCGCACAAGATGAGGAGGGAGAACGAACAAATGAAAAATGAGGTATATGTGCGGCATGCGGTAGGTGCCCCTCAGGGCATTGGTTTCTGCTCGTATGTAGAAGGATTACGACTTCTGATCAATCGAGGCCAATGGTGTAGTGGATAGCATATCTGACCGGCAATCGGAAGATCCCGGGTTCGATTCCAGGGTGGTTACCTCATTTTTCATTTGTTCGTTCTCCCTCCTCATCTTTTGCGGAACGTTCTTCTATACAAGCGTCGTTCTTTACATTAATTATACTGCGTGTTGTTTGCAGTTAAAATGTATATATGTGCGGCATGCGAGAGGTGCCCCCTCAGGGCATTGGTTTCTGCTCGTATGTAGGAGGATTACGACTTCTGATCAATCGAGGCCCATGGTGTAGTGGATAGCATATCTGACCGGCAATCGGAAGATCCCGGGTTCGATTCCCGGGTGGTTACCTCATTTTTCATTTGTTCGTTCTCCCTCCTCTTCTTGTGCGGAACGTTCTTCTATACAAGCGTCGTTCTTTACATTAATTATACTGTGTGTTGTTTGCAGTTAAAATGTGTATATATATATATATATGTATATATATGTATATATATACACATACACATATATATATATATACACACACACACACACACACACATATATATATATATATATATATATATAAATAAATTGACGATTGGTTAGGTTGTTAGGTTAAGTCGTAATGTTTTCGTTAGTTTTAACATTTTATTTGATGGTTTCATTTAAAAAATGTCTCCTAAAGATCCTAGTGTATTTTACGTTCCCCAACTTTGACCTAGTGTAGTTTGTGTCCCCTTTTGCGTCAATGGGACGTAAACTACACTTGCTCCAAAATTTTAACCCATAATTGTGAAAAAAATTGTAATTCGTTCAGATTCGAAGGTTGTTCACAGCTTTTTTCAAATCAAACCATAAATTCTCGATTAAATTGAGAGCTGAGCTTTGACTGAGCTACTCGAGAAGCTTGAAATTCTTTTGTTGAAGCCATTTTATGGTGCTCTGACTTTTATGTTTTGGATCATTATCTTGTTGCAGTACCCATTTGCAACTCCCAAACTGAAGGCAATACATTTTCTTCTAAAATTTCAGGATATTTCTTCGAATTCAAGATTCCATTGATGACAACAAGCTTTCTTGGACCAGATGCATTAAAGCATTCCCAAATAAGCAAACTACCCCCACCAGGAAGGATTTTTTTCTCGAATGCAGTATTTGATTTTCGCCAAACATCCCGTTCCTCGTCGTTCCTCAATAATTCAATTTTTGTCTTGTCTGTCCAGAGAATTTTCTTCCAGAACACAAATCTATCATTTTGATGATCCTTGGCGTACTTTAAACGAGTTTCTTTGTGCGCTTTTCGTAGCAGATGTTTTCTTCGTGCAATTCTTCCATGCAGACCATACGTTCTCAATGTATGACATAAAGTAGATCGATCTAAGACAGTTTCAATGTTTGGCAAATATCACCTGCAGTCACTCGTGGATTTGCAACAGTCATTCATTCAATGCGTCTAGTTGTACGTTCTGAAATCTTGCAAGGTCTTAGAGTCGTACACCTTGGTAGAGTTTGGATTATTCCAAAATCCTTCCATTTCTTTATAACCGCAGCAACCGTCGTAAATGGAATTCAAAGTTCTTCTCCTATCTTCCTGTAACTCTTTCCAGACTTGTGTGCAGCAATAACAGATCTCTTAAGATCTGTAGACAACTCTTTACCACGACGACCCATTGCTTACTAATGACTTCTACAGTCACCCTTCTTCCACGAAGATTCACAAAGAAAATTCTAGAATTCAAAATTGCCTAGTCTGTAATCAATAAACAACCAACTATTGATAAAAATTTTAAATTCTTTAAGCCCAAGGTAGACAAAGTACTAAATAATTTTGTAAAACGTACAAAAACTTTTGCACTTTAACTTTTTTATTTTCCTCAAATTTAAGAACGTATATAATTGAAATATTTCTCTGTACGAATATTTTTAATGACTGTATAATGATAAAGATAATTCTAATTTTTTAAATCTTACTGAACAAGAATTCTCTAAACTTTTAACTCTACCGGACACAGATACACTATTTTTATTCAACGGACAACTTTATAAACAGACTGACTCCTTGGTCACGATTTCGCCCCCTAGTGTTACCCTTGCAAATATTTTTTTATGCCACCATGAAGAACTGTGACTACAACAATGCCCCACCTCCCTCAAATCTGTATAAGAGATACATGGATGATACTTTCCTTCTTTTTGAACAGAATTTCCATATAGAACATTTCCTTGATTATCTTAACAAACACAACTATTAAATTTATTAAAGAAAAAGAAACCAATAACTCTTTACCTTTCTTGGATATCAATATAACCAAATAGAATAACAAATTTATCACATCAGTATACATAAAATCCACTTAAACAGGACTGGGTACTAATTTTTTTAATGATATACCCGGTTATATGTAAAGTTAGTAGTTGAAGTTCTAATTTTCTGTGTTTTTTCATTTATGCTTCTTCTTTCTGTCTTTTCACCATAAAACTGTCTTTCTTCAGACATTTTTCTTCAATAAACTTTTTCCTGGACACGTTTATCAGACTACCGTTAAAAATTTTCTTAATAATATCTATCACCCGACTCACAATATCCCAACTGTTTCCAAAGCCAATGAATACTTTAAATTCCCTTTATAAAATTATTCAAATTCAAAACTACAGGCCGACCTATTCATTCTTCTTACTTCTTTGTATCCTCAGACCAGCATTAAATCTTATTTTCCTCAAATAAAAACTCCCTGATGCACTCATCTCGTCTGTCATCTATTTTTAAGTGCTTTCGCTGTCAGAAGAACTACAGTACATTGGCAGTACTTGCAGTAGAATGCCCGCAAACAAAACGAGTGCAGAGCAATTGCAATATTGATCAAATGAGTGCCAGTGCCACCCACCGCACCCCTTGTTGCAAGGTGCCAATTTCCCCTCCCGCAGTGCCAACCCCTCGAGGGTGCCAAAAAAAAGGGGGACATCCGCCAAACAACATCATTATTAAATTCAAGTTTATAAACACTGCTTTCCAATAAAGGGTTTTTGTTTTTTCTTACCGATCCCAGCTTTTCAATTGTGAACTCTTCTTCACAACGCTTAAGTCCTTTGTACCAAAGTTCATGATATTTCGAAGAGTTTAAACCTTTTAAATAAGCATCCAGCTCTAAACCATTCTCGCCATGTTCATTCCTACATTCGATAAACCCCTCGAGCAGGACGGTGTATGCGTATTCAAGAACCGTATCAAAATAAACCATATCCGTAACATGCGTCAAATATAGGTTTTAGTTTGCGGAAATCAACGATTTCAAACATTCTGTCGAGAACAAGAATGTTATTATCAGATGCATTCTTCCACATCAGTCGTATATCAATGCATGGCTGATCGTTATTTATAAACAACGTACAAACAATGGCATGTGAGGGGGTATCACTAATCTCTTCTCTTCTTGTACCTACACCTGGTCAGGCACCTGGTAACGTTTCCTAAAGGTGTTACGAAACACCTTTTTGCCCCTAAGTTCCTTCACACACACACACCCCAGTTTCTGTGCCCAAAAATTGTGGGTTCCTACAATCAGTTGGGGAGATTGGTCACCCTCATCATCTAAGCACACTAGCTCCTTCAACGAGTCAAAGTTAACCACCCGTCTATTCGCCAGCTTAAGCGCGATGATCTTAGCCTTCACGATATGTTTCAGCTCTTTCGCTACCCTCACCCGTACCCCATAAGTTTTTGGCCCTGTTGATACAAAGGAGTCAGCGTATGCATCATCACCATATTCATCCTTGATCTCGTCAGTCAACTCTCCGAGGAATTCCCCAATAGGCGGCATGTATTCACCCTCCCTCTCTGTGAATATTACGCTATCTGTGTCAGCGTACAGCACTCTCCGCGCAAGAGAATGCAGTAGTCCCCAAAGCTTGTTGCGTGCGTAGGCTGTTGTGAAGCTGGCTACCGGTATGTTTGTAACACGTGAAGTATCTGTGGCTAGTTCGGTGAAGTTGTACTTTATTATGTACGTGTTACCAACTTTCATGATCTTCATAACCTCTTTATCAGGGGCAATGGCATAATCCCACACCTCGTTATAACTTTGGGCCAAATGAACGTTCCCCTTACCTGTATTTTGTGCAAACTTGCCCCAAAGACTATTTAGGCATAACTTTGCACTAAAGCGCTTCCATGGGTTCTTAACAATTTGGGTCCGATCAAGTTGTATCCCTTCACGGTCACGGTAGCGCTGAATATACGCCAATTTTTCACCCTCGCTCTCAACCCCTCGCGGGTAACCTGATGCTTTCAGCTTATCCTTCAAAAAAGTATTTATGTTCGGCGTGAAAAGTTGGTAGCTTCTGAAACCTCCACACCTCATATATCTTCAATATTCTGCAACCATGGCGGACGGCTAGGGACAGCTCAGGACTTGTATATACACCTTTGATCTTCCGCTGGTTGGTTGTGTGATTACAGGACCCATTATTCTCCTCTGCGCACTTCACGCACAGGGGAAACACGAGTTTGTGATCTATAACAACGGGTAAGCTCGGCATCCATAAATCGCGAGGGGGAAGCACGTCTCCGAAAGAAAGACCGAAATAGTACTTGTTCAAATTTGTTGAGAACACCTTGATGGTGGGCAGGTTAGGTCCCACCAATTTTTCAGGTGCACCTACGGGATACGGATTGTTCATCATCACGTAGGGATATAAAGAACAGAAGTGTAGTAATGGAGCTTCACGCCCTCCGTACGCGGAAAGTATAGCTTGATGGTGAGCCCTTCGAACAAGCTATCACCGCATTTGAGAGGATCCAACACCATTGAACGCTTGATCGTGTTTATTTCTTCACGGTACTGTCCATCTGTTTCCCTCCGTGCATCATACTCATGCTCCCACAAGATCTTGTGAGTGAACTGAGTACCTATAAGCTGATCGCGGGTGCGGGTTCATGCAAGAGTCGGCAGATCTACTGTGCAAATCTCCTACGATTCCACACTCAGGACGTGGGCATCCATGCCACCAGCAACCGTTAAAGGAGTACACAGTCTTCTCGCCAGTGGCACGGTCTTCGCTTAGACGATCACTCAAAAAACCACGATCATTGACCTTAGTGGGTACTTCCCCCGTGTTGCGGGCGTGTTTTATGTATACTCCGGTCTGCTGCTGTATTTGTATGAGCCAGTAAATAGCCTTATGCCCATAACTGCGAGGGTTGTTTCTGTGAATGACAGCTAAGGTGTCCTTAGGCATGAAATTGTTCTTGAACACCGTAAAGCACACTGAGGCGATTGTGGTTGCGACTTGCAGCGGATCGCAGTTGAAACGGTTTATGTACATCCTTCTAAAGGCCTGGAAACATACTCTAAGCACGCGCACATCATTCACGCAATAACGCTCACATTCATCAGCTATACTGTAAAGATTAGCTTCATTAAAACTGTTGTAGTAGCGGTCAAAATCTTCACGCTCACTATCACTCATATTGGTGTAGTTAAAGTATTGTTTGTGGGGAGGTAGTCCTACGTAATTTAAAGTGTCGCTAGTGAGGAAAGTGTAAGGGAAATACCCTTTTGAAACTTTGGCGGCTACACCCATCACCTTGGGTAGCTTGGCTAGTTTACAAGGTGTGAATAATAAAGTATCTTTAAACTGAACATTACCTCTTATCTGCATTTGTATAAGTTTGTTTCCCCTTTTCAAGTGGTCGCCTGTAAATATCTCCGATGACTCGTGTTCAAGCAGTTCCTTATAAAGGAAATGTGTGTCAAATTTTGCTCCGTTATGGGCAAGAATATAGTCATTTTTTTTAACATGTCCGCTAATTTGACAATATACGACCAAAGAGTTTTACGGAGCTGTCGTGTGCGATCGTTTTAAAAACGTTTGTCCGTTTACCACATTCGTGACACTCATCACACTCAACCTCCATGCATTCATCGCAGATAGTCTGGCTTACAGTTAGATGTGGGATAACCTCTTTGGTTTCAGGGTTTGTGTAAGTATCTATATCGTAGTACACAGTTATACAAGATCTATTTTTAGGCTTAGCTTCTTTCATATAACATACATGCAGAGCTGGGCAGTATTTAAATACATTTATATTTAAATACGTATTTAAATACATTTGTGTATTTAGAACTGTATTTATAAATACATTGTTTTTCATATATTTAAATATATTATTTAAATACTTTAATGAGTATTTAAATACAATGTATTTAAATACTCAAAATATAAAAATGTAAATACTTTTACTGGTTTAATACACGTTCTGTACTAGCACAGTACGACGCGTCGACAGTGTAGTACAGCATAGTTCATGTTTCAACGTGTCAGTTCAATCAGTTATCTGCCACTCTTAGTCGAAAGCGGTTGATTTCTTTATCGTGTGCGTGTCATGGCTTCAACAAGCAGATCCAGTGAATTGGTTTTGGTTCGCAGCAACCGTGAAATAAAAGAGAATTCGTAAGGTGCCTTATGTTTATGTTTACGTCTTATGTTTACGTTTATGTCTCATCTACTCATTAATTGTTACTCATTTTGCAATGATATAATGAGTACAATATGTCACTGGTTGAACATCGTAAGTTCTAAGTTCTTTTGTTTTTGTTTTGTTCTAAAAAGGGAAATATATAATCGGAAATTAGATTGTACTATTTCTTTATCCTTTATCAAGCATTTTATATTGTTGTTACTCATGAATTAGTGAATGCATATGTTAAAATTTGTATGTATTTAAAATGTATTTACAAATGTATTTAAATACAATTGATGTATTTTGTATTTAGTATCTAAATACATTCGTAAATGTATTTAGTTATTTAGTATTTAAATACATTTCTCCCATGTATTTAGTATTTAGTATTTAAATACATTCAATGTATTTATTGCCCAGCTCTGCATACATGCTTTATCCGTCCGCCTTATATTTTTCATGTCATGGCGAACAGTGAATTTCATCGCATTTATGCTCAAACTTACCCGAATTATCCATCATATGAAACATACCACATTCACAGATTCTCATTTTCCTGCAAGTGCCAATTGACTTAGGAGCTCAAAGCATTATTACTGAGTAATGCACGTCCACACACATTATATTCCCTTTTCTCGGCTTCAACTACACGACTTTCACATTTGGAGCTTTTACACTGTTCACATAACATGTGGCATTCTTTACAATGTTTCACTATATCATCCCAAAACTCGAGACATCCCTTACACAAATCATGATGCCTTCCATATTTTCGACTTTTATCATAACTAGCGTAAAGGTCCCTTATATTGCGGATGGGAAGATGCGTTGTTCCTGACAATCCAAAAATAAGTAGAGGTCTTGTACGATCTCTCACACAGCTTTTAAAAACATACACAGCCCTACGACGATCATTCATTCCAAATACAACTATACGAACATTCGTTTCCTGCTCTACCCTTCTCAGCTCTTCAGGACCCATATTATACTCAAACCCAAGCTTACAATCTGAAGCCAGTTTACGGGCACGCTGCACAACCGTAGGCAACCAAATATTTTTGATCCAGTTATTTAGTACAGGAAACATATGGGTTAAGACTACTGCTATAAAGCCGCTACAACGCTCGGCGTTTATATGCTTTCTGTAAATATCCCGTAAATTGAAGTTAAGTGTATAAGGTGTGGCACTATGACCAGCAACACGGAATACTCTGTCAATATCTACGGTGAAGTTGTCCATATTGAAGGCTGTACTACTTTGAGAGGCCTCCATTATACGCCCCAAGATATATTCTATATCTACATCGGCCAAGCGTCTTAATGGTATTACTACCCAAAAACCATCTACATCCCCGTCAACTGATCGAACCCGAAGGATAACCTCGTCCTGACTTCACGTTCGTCGTTGTTTTGTGGGGCAACCTTCACAGTACGTTCAACTACTCGTCGCAGATCGTGTTCAACACCGTTACTATACAGGTTTCCAGGGTCAACCCTGATTATATACCGATTTTTAGTCAGGGCCGGGGCGGGGTTAGCGGTGCGCACCAGTTCGAATGTTATACCTTCCTCTACAGAGCGAGAAGCTGTTGATGTGGAGGATCTACAGATCTAAAGAAGCTAAGGCTAACAAAGACCCTGCCTGAGATCCACTCTAAGGTTAGCCCGAGAGAAAGAAGACAGTAAGGGGTTAAAAGAAGAGAATATGGGGTTAAGTACGTAGCAAAACATATCACTCGTTGGTTAAAATTCATTCAGGAAAAGAGAAGGACACCATCATCATCCGCCGGCCACTGCCGACAAGTCGGAAAAATAATCGAAGAGAATAGTTCCAGCTGTTGTAGACAGGTCCTCCGCTCCATAGGGAGGTAGAGGATGCAGCCCACTCTGCCGGAAAGGGGTGAAAGATGAAAAGAAGTAAAATAAGAACGCATTACAAACCATGCAACACATTCTTAACTCAAACACTATCATACCATGCAAACTACAGACATGCAATGAAGAGAGTTACAGACATGCAAATAAGGAGAGAAAAAAATAGCAAAAAGTGGGTTAGTTTACGCTACGAGCTACATCTAAGTTCGTGTTAATCTAATTTCTTTTTCTGGCATATCACACACTGGCATGTCACAAGCTGGCATTAGTCGTCAACAGACTCATCCCCGATCACCAGCCCCAGAGCTCCTGTCGCCAATTGTTTTATTATTATATTAAACAACGTTAATATTTTTAAAATGCCTATCTAAACGGTTCTTAAACACATTAACGCTGGTAGAGTTCACGACTAACGCGGGAAGATTATTCCATTTATCAATTACTTTAAACGTAAAGAAGTTTTAGCGATATTATTAATGAAACGTCTGCCACGCAACTTAAATCTGTTATTACGAGCAGTACTATTATCGAAAGTGAACAGTTTGTCAAAATTTACGTTATCGATTTTATTAACATTTTTGAAAAATTCAATAAGCTCCCCCCTTAATCTCCTAGTTTCGAGTGAATGCAAGTCTAACTCTTTAATCCTAACCTAATAAAGCTTTTTGCGCAATGACGAAATTAGTTTCGTGGCGCGACGCTTAACCCTTTCTAACCTATCAATATCCTCACGCAAATACGGGCACCAAAACTGAACGTCATATTCTAAATGAGGCCTGACTAGGGACTTGTAAAGGGGCAATAAAATATTCTTCGATTTAAATTTGAAATTACGCGCTATGAAGCCTAACATCCTATTAGCTTTAGCGCAAGACTTCAGGCACTGGCTCCTAATTTTAAATCCTTAGATTTATAGCAATTATAGGCCCATTAGCTTAACGTCAATTGTCGGTAAACTTTTGGAATCCGTAGTTAGGGATCGTATTATCGATCACTTAGAAAGTAGAGATTTGATTAATAGTAGTCAGCATGGGTTTCGACGCCATAGGTCTTGTTTAACTAATTTGTTAGAATTTTATAACGAAATAGTGCGCGAATACGATAGGCATAGAGCAGCTGACGTTATTTATTTAGATTTTAAAAAGGCGTTCGATACAGTTCCGCATAGGAGACTAATTGCGAAGGTTAAAGCGCACGGTATACGCGGTCAGGTAGCTAACTGGTTAGAAGAATGGCTTCGTGCTAGGAGACAGAGGGTCGTAGTTAATGGTAGTGAATCGGGGTGGTTAGATGTAGGTAGCGGTGTCCCACAGGGTTCAGTGTTAGGCCCATTGCTATTCGTAATTTACATTAACGACATAGATGTAGGATTGACTAGCAACGTGTCAAAATTCGCGGACGATACTAAAATAGGCGGTAAGGTTGTTAACGAGGACGATAGAAATAAGATCCAAGACGATGTAGATAGGATTATGGAGTGGACAGATAAGTGGCAGATGCAATTTAACCTAGATAAATGTAAAGTTTTGCATATAGGTTCTCGCAACAATAATTACGCGTACACGATGGATGATAGGGAGTTAGCGAGCGTTGACGAGGAAGTAGATTTAGGCGTACGCGTAACTAAAGATTTAAAGGTTAGGAACCAGTGCCTGGAGTCTTGCGCAAAAGCGAATAGGATGTTAGGCTTCATAGCGCGTAATTTCGAATTTAAATCGAAGGATATTATATTGCCCCTTTACAAGTCCCTAGTCAGGCCTCATTTAGAATATGCCGTTCAGTTTTGGTGCCCGTACTTGCGTGAGGATATTGATAGGTTAGAAAGGGTTCAGCGTCGTGCCACGAAACTTATTCCGTCATTGCGCAATAAGCCTTATGAAGATAGGATTAAAGAGTTAGACTTGTATTCACTCGAAACTAGGAGATTAAGGGGGGAGTTTATTGAAGTTTTTAAAATCGTTAATAACATCGATAACGTAAATTTTGACAAATTGTTCACTTTCGATAATAGTAATACTCGCAATAACGGATTTAAGTTGCGTGGCAGACGTTTCATTACTAATATCGCTAAAAACTTCTTTACGTTTAAAGTAATTGATAAATGGAATAATCTTCCCGCGTCAGTCGTTCATTCTACCAGCGTTAATATGTTTAAGAACCGTCTTGACAGACATTTTAAAAATATTAACCTTGTTTAAAATTAAAAAAGAAAGTTAACAACAGGAGCTCTGGTGGTGGTGCTCGAGGATGAGTCTGTTGACGAAGAATGCCAGCTTGTGACATGCCAGCGTGTGATGCCAGCAATAAAAAAAAAAAAAAAAATTAGACTAACACGAACGTAGATGTAGCTCGTAGCGTAAACTAACCCACTTTTTGTTTAACTGTACCTACTTTTTTTTTTCTTTTCTCCTTTCTTGCATGTCTGTAACTCTTTTTACTTGCATGTTTGTAGTTTGCATGGTATGACAGTGAGTTAAGACTGTGTTTGCATGGTTTGTAAGCGTTCTTATTTTACTTCTTTTCATCTTTCACCCCTCTCCTATTTTCTCCGACTATTTTTATGACTTGTCGGCAGTGGCCGGCGGATGATGATGGTGAGACCTTTTTCCTCTTTTTCTGAATGAATGTTAACCCACGAATGATAGGTGTTGCTCCTTACTTAACCCCTTATTCTCTTCTCTTCTCTTAACCCCCTACTCTTTCCTTTCTCTCGGGCTAGCCTTAGAGTGGATCTTAGGGTCTTTGTTAGCCTTAGCTTCTGTAGATCTGTAGATCATCCATCGTGTACGTGTAATTATTGTTACGAGAACCTATATACAAAATTTTACATTTGTCTACGTTAAATTGCATCTGCCACTTATCCGTCCACTCCATAATCCTATTTACATCGTCTTGGAGCCTATTTCTATCGTCTTCGTTAACAACCTTACCGCCTATTTTATTATCGTCCGCGAATTTTGACACGTTACTAGTCAATCCTACATCTATGTCGTTAATGTAAATTACGAATAGCAATGGGCCTAACACTGAACCCTCTGGCACACCGCTACCTACATCCAACCACCCCGATTCACGACCACTAACAACGACCCTCTGTCTCCTAGCACAAAGCCAGTGTTCAAACCAGTTAGCTATCTGACCGCGTATACCCTGCGCTTTAACCTTCGCAATTAATCTTCTATGCAGAATTGTATCGAACGCTTTTTTAAAATCTAAATAAATAACGTTAGCCGCTCTATGCCTATCGTTTTCGCGCACTATTTCGTTATAAAATTCTAACAAATTAGTTAAACAAGATCTATGGCGTTGAAACTCATGCTGACTACTATTAATCAAATCGCGACTTTCTAAGCGATCGATGATACGATCCCTAACTACGGATTTCAAAAGTTTACCAACAATTAACGTTAAGCTAATGGGCCTATAATTGCTAGCTACCCGGAATTGAACAGGAATAAAGGGGTACAACTTTAATTGAGGAAGGAGCTTGCGTGGGGATTGTGTCGAAAGACGTAGAGGGATGGGACTCTATTAGTGGGGGTCAAGCAACCGGTGCACTCCTGGCACGTTTTATACCTGACGTGGAAAGTTCTTCATCATCGTAGGTGCGAAAAATGCTCTGTATGAATTGGTCCACAATTAACCCACCCCTTATATCTCCAGTCTAACTATAGAGTAGATCAAGTCTAGCCTAGAGGGGTCAGCCTAGAGATTCCGGAAATGGTTCAGAGCGGGCAGATAAATTGAGGTCCACAGTAGGATTCCTCACCAAATTAGGTTAGGGCAATCTACCTTCACCTTTGTTAAGCTATGAGTTGATTCTGGGTCTTAGGCCACAATGTAGGCCTAACTTGTCTGACCCAGCTTAATTTAATGTGATTAATTTGCTGGGTTAAAAACACAATTAGTCACTTACTGTTAGTTATTAGAGAGTCTCTTTTCTCCTTCCTGTTTAATTGTCGAGAGCGTACTTGCTGGTGGGGATCTTTCTTCGGTGTCTGTTCTCGTCCCTTCCCCAGTTGCGTCCTCTCGCCCTGTTCCTCGTTTTCGTTCTCTTTTGTTCTCCTCTTCGCGGGGCTTTTTCCACCAGCGTTGTCTTGTTTTTTTCCTCGGTTGGTTGAGCCGTAATGTTTATCTATTACCGAGCACGCTCTTCTCACACAGTATATAAATACTAGTGTGGAGAATAACTCTGGTGAGCAACCAATTGGTTTCATCCACCCAGTTATTGACATAAAAGGAATTTAATAATTGTTAGATTAACTACCTACCTACTCAGTGAACCATTTTCGTTACCTCCCAACTACCCACTCATCAGTTTTCCATAGTAGGTGTCACTGGTGAGGGTTCGTCAGCGGGGGAGGAGTCCGTGACCGCAGCTACACTCTCATCCGGGTCGTCTGTAATATCGACGATGGGAGGCTGTACCTCGTCTTCATTCACAGTTCTGTGGAAGAAGAGAAACAAGATTGTACAATATAAGGAACATCACTTAAATTTTTATTATATTTTGTAAATATTCCACTTAGGGGTGTGACGTGTTAGAGATGGGATCTGAAGAAAAATTCAGGTTCACGAGCCCGTCCACTTGTACTATATCTGGCCCTACAGGATGTGGTAAAACTGTGTTTATGCTTAAAATCATTAAAGATAAGGGGAAGATGTTCTCAAATTTGCGCATAAAATAATATGCTGCTATTCGACGTACCAGTCAGTGTTCAACGAGTACCAAGATGATATTTTGTTCCAAAAAGGCGTATATGACGTTAATTCGTTAAAGGGAAATGAGCATACACTCATTGTAGTTGACGATCTCATGTTGGAAATGAATAAAATGCTTGCCGAGACATTTGCATGTTCTCCCACCATCTTAACATAAGCGTATTCTTCATCAATCAGAATCTATTTTGGAAAAATAGATACATGCGCGATGTGTCGTTAAATACACAAAATCTAGTTTTATTTGCGCAACGTAGAGATGTGTCACAAATTTGGGTATTAGCCAGTCAAATGTTCCCGAATCAGCGTAAGGAGTTTTTGGAACTTATAAAGAAGCTACAAGTCAACGTTACCGATATTTGCTTTGTAACCTTCACCCGCGAAACACGTTTAGGATGCTTCTAAGAACGAATATATTTCCAAACGAGCCTGAAACGGTGTATATTCTAGAATGACAAATAGGCTAAACAAATACCGTGAATTAAAAAAAAAATGTATCATCGATTGCCCTGGACATTGCAGAAGATGTTTGTTAAAAATATTGAATCTGACTTTTTAAAATGCATCTGTGAAATCTGTCTTAATGTTATAAAATGTAATGTACCAATGAAATCCCCTCAGAAGGCTCGCCTACGTCGTTACAAGAACATAATACGTACGCTCGCTCGTAAAAGTCAAACTATGGGGAAGAAAAAGCGAATTTTTGTACAAAGAGGGGGATCATTCCTCCCCATCTTTTTTCAAGTTTGAGACTTTTACTGACTAAATTAATATAATGAAGAAAGTGGTAGTGATTCCGCACGAGGTGTATGCTTCATTGCAAAGTTCAAAGAGTCGAGACACCGTTCTAGAACCCAGTAAAAGCAGGCTTAAAAGAATGGAAAGTGAATTGATAGAACTATTAAACAGTAAAAAGTCACCGGATCAGAAATTTCTTCATGAGTACAAAGATTATAAGTATCCGCCAGAGATCCCCGTGGTTATTAGGCACAGCGCGGACACTGATGAGCATGGCGACATAGGACCTGGGGCCGACGTTAGAGATGACCAACCAAAGAATAACGGAACGCAACACATCGAGCATGTATAAGGTCGTAAAATATATTCTGCTCGATTTTTTAGTTCATTCAAAACAAAAATTAAAGGACTTACAAGGGCAAATTTGCTCGAATTTTTAGTTTATTCACAATAAAAATTAAATGACATAATAACAAATTAATCATCAGTATAATTTCCTTCTTTTTCTGTAACCTCCTCCCACCTGTAGAAAAGTTTTTTTATGCCACGTTTGAAGAAATTCCTTGGTTTCGAGTTAAAAAAAAGCGATCACTTCGTTTTCGATAGTTTCCTTCGATTGCAAGTTTTGTCCATTTAGGTCAGTGGTCGGCGAACGTTTTTGGGTATTACCCCAAAATATATTTGAGGACGTAATCAGGACGTAAATTCGTAATATTCTAAAATTTAGAATAACGCCACATTTATGTAACAAAATAAAATAAAAATATATGAAAAAAATATCAGCACAAAGTGTCTCTCATACCGCACGCATTACCCCCAAAAGTTTTAAATTTACCCCATTTGGGTAATTTACCCCTGTTCCCCGCCCACTGATCTAGGTGGTATTGCAGACTTCTGAATAAATGGTGTTCTGAAGGTGCGATGTCCGGAGAATAAGGTGGATGAGGCATTTTTTCCCAACCAAATGCCTCCAAATGGGCAGTGGTGATTCGAGCAGTATGAGGGCGCGCGTTATCCTGGTGGAATAGAACACCTCTGCGATTAATTAATGCAGGACGTTTTTCCTGTAATGCCATCTTCAATCGTTGGAATTGTTGGCAGTAGACTTCAGCTGTGATTGTTTGGTTATCTGGCAAAAGCTCAAAATGAATAATTCCGTGCATATCCCATCAAACAATTAGTGACGATCTGATTCCAAAACGGTGCCTGCAGTTGCCGAGAATGCAGTGATGTGCAAATATCGATTCGATGTTGCAGATTCGCTTCTGACAAATCATGCAGAACCCATTTTCCAACCTTCACTACTTTTCCTAAGAGCTTCAAATGACGATGAATGGTCATATGGCTAATGCCGAGTTGCAGGCCAAGTTCTCTTAGTTACCGTTGGGTTTTCCTCCACTGTTGCTTTCAGCAACTCTTCATCTAACTCATTTGGTCGTCCTGTTCGTTGATAATAATCTTTCAGACTGAAATCTCCATTTCTGAACTTCTCAAACCATCTCCTACACATCAATTCGCTCACAACATCATTTCCATAAACTCTTTGGTGCTCCTTTAGTATGCGGTCTACAGACAAATTCACACTTTAGTATGCGGTCTACACCAATTTGTTTTTTAAATGTAGTTAAAGAAGGTTGAAATGACAATCTTACTTGAAAAATTTTATTGAAAAGTTAAAAACATAAAAAATTTAAATGTAAGGAAAAAAATTTATTGAAAAGTTAAAAACACAAAAAGTTTAAATGTAAGTATACCTTCTTAGCTTGTTTACTAATTGCTTGTTCACATCCCAATGTCAGTCGCCCTTGACGATTGGTTAGGTTTAGTCATGATATTTTCGTTAGTTTTAACGAAAATATCTTGACTAAACCTAACCAATCGTAGGTAGACCGCATACTATAGTAGCACCGGCAATTGAATTGTTTACAACTTTACTGCTTCAAATTTCTGAAGCTACTGATGTTAAACAATCATTTTGAATTTCAAGGTCAAATAGGGTCTAAGTCATGTGAGTGAGTCATTTAGCGAAAAAAAAAGAGCGGCAGAATGCGTGAGCAGGTACAAATTTAACGAAAAAAACCTGTAGACTGCACTTTGAAAAAAGTAGAGCGCGGCAGAATTTGTAGACCGCATACTAAAGGAGCACCAACTCTGGTGAATGTTTATTGCGGATTCACTAGCGTTAGATCCTTTATGGAACTCATACAGCATCACATGTCGAATATGCTCTTTCGTGGACTCCATGTTTTTTCAATTACTGTAATATCGTAGCGGTGGTGTTGTAACTGTATGAAAAACACCAGAGAAAATATTCATTAGCCTAATCCTACACTAGCCTGAGTCATTCTGTATCATTCTGTATCGTGATAAAACCTGTGCGAACCTATCGCCGCGTGAATTTTGCAACATTTCTAAAACTATTTCACATTATCTAGAGCAGTGGTTCCCAACCTTTTCTGGTTCGCGGCACCCCAGTGCTATCTATCTACTTTCACGGCACCCCTGTGAATTAACGTTTACCCCTGTTCAACAGCCAGTTACCCCCACCCTGCCAAGTGAGCACCACGTACCTTGAAACAGAGTCTATATCGTTCCTTTATGAGAGTAATAAATTGTGACTTTTGTTTTATTTCAAAAGTCATACAGGCCCTCCTGGGAAGAAGTGGCTAAGCGTTGAATTATTGGATAAAATTGAATCTGTCATGACCAAGCATGAGGAAAGTGTATATTTTCACAAGATACCTCGTTGCAACTACAACTTCGATAAAAAATGTTGAAAAATCAACAATCTACAACAATCTTTGCGGCACCTCTGGGCAATGTCAGTGGCACCCCAGGGTGCCGAGGCACCCCGGTTGAAAACCACTGATCTAGAGGTTATTCTCTTATCTATCGTCCGTTTTCTAATCGAGCAGAATTTATGTAACAACCTGATATTAAAAAGCAGTCTCCCACACACATTGCGGAATAAAGGTTTGTCTTTATAATCTTTTGAGTGAGGACCCCATCATGCAGTGGACCGATACAGGCGAGGTCATTGTTGAAGGAACAAGGGTACAGGGATCGAATATCGTCGACAATGTCCATGATCTGGTGGGAAAGTGGAACAGGCCATCACCATCAGGATGGAAGCATATTAAAGCAACACTACAACAAATAAATGTCCCCAAAACATTGATAAGAAATCTGAATTGGTTAAAAGACTTGGCGCAAGTCTCGCATGTGCCAGAACTGAGTACGCCATCACCCCCAACGGTAGCATCTTTGAAAAGGAGAAAGAAGAGGCTAAACAACGGTCATCCCTAAACACGTGCCTCTAAAATACGCAAATGGCTAACATATTAAGAAAACGTTCGTTATTATGACATTTCTAACACAGCCTCCTATGGCGGTGTTGATAGACTGCTGTACAGAGGTGTTTACAATGATGGAGTAGGGAAAAAGATGTTGAGAGGCTTTTGCGGGAGCAAGATACTTATACACTTCATAAGCAGGTGAGAAAAAGGTTTAAAACAGTCAGGACAACAGCGGCTTCGATTGATTCTGTTTGACAAGCGGATTTAACAGACATGCAAAGATATTCACTATATAATGATGGCTATCGTTACATCCTATTCATAATAGATGAATTCTCTAGATATCTGTTGCTAATTCCTCTGAAAAATAAATCGCCTGAAACAGTTGCTAAAGCTACCAAAACGCTGATGTTGAATAGAAACATGGTTCCAGGCTATTTTTTTACGGATATGGGGAAAGAATTTATAGGCCGAGCTTTACAGAACATGTTGGCAGAGTTTAATATCAGTTACTACACTTGCAATTCTATACATAAGGCCTCTTTAGCTGAAAGAGTTCAACGTACAATAAAGGAACGCATGCATCGCTATTTTTCACATAAAACACATACAGATATATAAACATTCGGGAATCATTGGCCTCGTCATGACAACCGTTCACACCATCGCGCGATTGGGACAACACCTAACGAGGTTTTAGAAAGAGGTGAGAAGAGATATTCGTAGAGCATCGCCACACTCTACACGTTTCAAAATCAGTGAATATGTAAGGCTATCGCTTTTAGGAAATAAATTCGCGAAGGGATTTAAGCAAGGATAGACACGTGAGATTTTTAAAGTTAGGGCTATGAGACCTAAAGTCGAGATAATTCTATACATAAGGCCTCTTTAGCTGAAAGAGTTGAACGTACCATAAAGGAACGCATGCATCGCTATTTTTCACATAAAACACAGATTCGCGAAGGGATTTAAGCAAGGATAGACACGTGACATTTTTAAAGTTAGGGCTATGAGACCTAAAGTCGAGATAATGATGTATTACGTTGAAGATTTGAATAGGGAAGAAATCGCAGGAGGCTTTTACCGCGAGGAGTTGCAGAAAGAGACATTTAATTTAGGAAAAAATGTTTAAAATTGAAAAACTTTTAGGCACCAGAGGTTCAAGAAAGAGAAAAATGTACCTGGTAAAATTGCTAGGGTACCCAGAAAGCTTCAAGACCTATATAAAAGCTGATCCCGTCCTCTTCTTCTCTGTTTGTACATACTAACATCACATTAGCCAACTTTGTAACAGAACTCCATGGGCCCAATGAATTGGAACGTGATTCGTATGAGGTGGGGTTATGCGAAATTCAGCTATCCACCAGCTTCTTAAGTAGTGATTATAAAGAACCCGTTTTTAAGGTTTTTAGAGATCGTGATGAATGTGAAAAGGGCGGGGTAATTAGGTATGAAACCATGCATACCGCCCGGAGTGGGGAGGCCCTGTATTACGCTCCAGTAGTAACACTAAGCCCGGGTAGTTATGGTGCGCCAGAGGATGTCGTGAGAGACTTAAACGGAAGTTTAGAAAGCTCAAATCTTACGGCTGATTTATTATAGGAGATCGTAAACAAAGAAGCCCCTGCACATGCTCTGACCCTAAAATCACAGGATAATAGAAATATTAAATACAAAGTTTTGTTCTAAATTATAATGAGGGCCGGTATGGAGCAGCGTTCCAAAGGGATACCTTTCACGAGGCACAACATGACTTGTCCTGCTTAATGTATCATTTGAAATTGGAGAAATTGTGTGAAGGCTATCCATCCCCAGACATGTGCTATATTTACAGCAATATCGTGGAGCATCAATTTGTTGGAGATACCCAGGTTTGTCTTCTGCGCATTGCACACATCCCCAAGCATAGAGGAAAGAGCTTGAGCATTACATATGACAAGCCCCATTATGTGAAGGTTGCGACTAATCTATTAACCAATACCTCAATATATATATAAGAACGATTGACGGAAAAAATTTCCCATTCGGTGGTGGAAGTTTAACAGTGAAGCTACATTTTTGTCGCATTCAGTTATAATGACCCGAAGGCCTTTCACAGTCTACCGAGGGGTGAGATAGCGTGGGAGTGGACTTGGATCCATTTTTTGTCCCACTGTTGAAGAGGGGGATCAGATACCTCGGGAGGAAAGCGTTACAATCAGGTTTTAATACGGTAAAATACATAATGGGTTGAACTAAACCTAAAGAAGCTCTAAAAAACATTTAAAACGTACACGGGAGAAAATCATCAACGATGCAAAGAGAAAAATGCGTGGTGGCGGGAAGAGGATGTGAGCTATCCGGAAGAAGGGGTTACCAACACGTGGCGTTAAACGTAAAAGGACACCAAAAAAGAAGTGTTCTTAGCGAATGAAACCTATGGTTGATCATTTTTTTAACTGATATAAGCTGAGGATATTGCTTTCACGAATTATAGGATGATTAGTACTTGTCGAAAGAGGTAGCACTATTTCTGTCTCGTCATGGCACGCTTCATCCATCCGTGTAGCTTACAATTTTGTAAATCGGAGCTGTCCCTCTTTGATATGCCCCCAACACAAGTTTCTATTTAGCACAGTGACTTTATTACAATTAACCCATTAAACACAATTAGTTCCCCGAGTGGCCCTATAGATTTCATGATACCCAGCTCAAACCCATACTTTAAACCGGGTCAACATCTCGGAAGGAACGGGTTATTATCACCTACGAGTCTATCTGGAAAATGTCCTTAACTTTTGAAAAGAAGTGAACGATACCTTTTTAACTGCCGAGGGCTACAGACGAAAGTAATATAAAGGATAAATAAAAAAATTCTAAAAAGATATATGAATGCTATGGACGTCTGCATACAGACTTCACATTCCAGGAGAAACTGCTTATGAATGGGGTGGATATGAAATTAAAGCTCACCCGCGCGAATCCTGAGATCTGTATAAATTTGGGGCCCGTTCAAGAAAAGGGCGCAAAACCCGTTGTGATTCACATTATGGAAACATATCTCCGCGTGCGTCGAGTGAAATTAAGCTCTGCTAAACAATTAGACATTGAAAAAATTTAATACATGCAACAGTGAAATACACAATTAACAGAGTGCAGATCAAACTATACACGTGCCCGCAGGGCAACGCAGAAAGAATTCATCGATCAATTTAACCTTTACCCGTTTGATATCACACCCGACTTATATGCTAGTGTAAATACACACTTAAGTCCACAACAAAGTGGGAATATCTCAGTCACATTGGAATTCACCAACCCGATAGACGCTCCTATTAGTGTACTAGTATACCTCGAGTCACAAGCCCTAATTGAGGTTGGATTCAGGAAAGTTGTCACTGTTTTAAAATGGATGCGAATACATTTCAGAGAATAATGAATAGTGACGGAATCACACGTTCCAAATTTATCGGTGTTTGCGAAGAATGAAACATTGAAATTACCAACTACGAGAAAATGCGGGGGAATTATTGTCAAGACAGATGTTGTTTGTGGCGAAGGGTTTCCTTGGTTTGCAATATACTTTAAAAATAGGGAAAGAATGTATTATTTTAATTCACTGGGGACTCATCCCTGGAGTGACCCTGTTATTGTAAAATATCTCGAACGGTTGCATATCCCTGAAATTGAATGGAATCCCCACCGATTACAAGGATATTTTAGTAATACTCGCGAGATGTATTTTCTTTCATTTCTCATGCACATGTCACGTGGAAAGGGGTTTATAAATTTTTTAAAAATTATTCGATTTGTGCGACACTGAGCTGAATGATGAATTGGTATGCGTGCTTATAAAAAAATGTTCCCATTTGTGCGCACTCGATGTATTGTGCAAAGTTTTATGCGTGCGTATATATATATATATATATATATATATATATATAATTGTAACGATATTGTGTAAAATATAAGATTTTCCCAATAATGTTAGTCTTGTGCTCTGTAGCTTATTTATTCGATGCTAAATCTGTAGCTAATTTAAGCTGAATTGTACTAATTTATAAATCTTTTCTATTATTTAATAAATTGATGAAAATACACTTTGTCCTCTTTTCAACCAGAAGAAGAAAGCTTAGATTAGTTCCCCGACGACTTGGCAATCGTTGGACCGGATGAGAACCAATACTTCGACCTCCGTATTCAGGTCACTGGGTTGATTGCGCTGTAAAACCTCCAAATCGCCGTCGACTATTTGCTTTTTTTCAAAGCTGTCACGAAAAATAGCTATAACACGATCGAGTTCCGCATCGGCCCTATAAGGTGAAATGATACGGTTGTAGACACAAAATTATTTTGACAGCTCATACATTTTTATAATAATGATCATATTGGATGACTAAACATCGTCACAGGGTATCAAGCACCTGGCAGATATTAAACGAATCATCCACATTGAATCTTTGTTAATTAAATCCATTTGTTCCATATATATATAAAATTGAAGATACATGCTCTTTTAATGAAACATTTCACAGACTAATTTTAAATAAATGTTAACACGTAATTATTTGATAAACAAAATTCACTCTCTAAATACTGAATAGAATACATTACTTACAGAAAGCCTAGCACAGTAATCTGCAGTAAACGCATTTATATGTTAGGACACTGCGATGTGTATATATAGGATGAGTTACAAGGAGTTACAATAAAATAAAATGCCGATTAGTGCGCCCGGATCAAACAATAAACAGGAAGCAGCTGACCTAACCGGGTTGTTAACATATACTTCCACAAACATATATATATATATATATATATATATATATATATAGAGAGAGAGAGAGAGAGAGAGAGAGGAAGAGAGAGTTACAAGGAGTTATAGTAAGAGAAAATGCAGGATAGGTTACCCGAATCAAATAATAACACAACAACTAGCCTAACTGGGCTCAAAAGGAAGATTAGCTGGATGTGCTACGCATCATCTACCAGCAGCGGATCACGAACCCGGGACCGCAGCAATCCCCTACCTTTAAAATTTAAGTAATTCTAAAAACCAACTTGTAGAACTTAATATAAATTTTTAAGTTAACACGTACAGGGAAAAAAACCGCTAACAAAATTTCACTTTCAAAGGATGCCTTCATCGCATAATAAAACTCACTATTTGAATGACATTCTGTGGAAGGAAGATTAGCTGGACTACTAAGCCCCGTCCCAGAGTCTCGAACCCCTGGGCAGATATCCTTTCACTTCGTTAATTATAGCTTTTTATAAATTAACTAACACTTGCAAGGGTTAAGCACTGAATGATACGATGTATATAGCCCGAGAATGAATCACAAACTGTATTATTACGTAATTACTGTACTTACATTTTAAATGATGTTTCCGCTGGTTCTTTCTCTCCGTCACAAATTTCTGCAATGGATTGCGTTGAAATTAAGGCGTTCCGGTCGGCCGCTGCAAAAAGATGGAGCGTAGCCCCTGCAGAGAGGTCCCCGTCTTCAAACAGTTGCCGGCAGCAGTAAAGCTGATGTGTCTGACTGGAAGTGTCCATGTTGAGAGAATGTGTGGTTAGACGTTGATAAAATCACTGTTGTGGATCCAGCTGAAAAATGCCCCTTTTATATACGCGACCCTGATTGGCCCTACCCCCAATATTCGATTCGCGAGTTTCCTGTTGGCTATCAGAGAATTTGGGTGTGGCTGTAACGTGTGGTTTTCCGCCAACCAGAGATCCTGGATTCGTTCTCATGCTCCACCCTTTGGGTTGTAATTAGACGAGCCGCGAATTCTGGGGGCGTGTCTTTACCAAATATGCCTTATTCATTCCATAAATTTCTTTGAGAAATGGAACAGGACCGTAAGAGAGAGAGAGAGAGAGAGAGAGAGAGAGAGAGAGAGAGAGAGAGAGAGAGAGTTTTGCTTGGAAAATAAAATTTGTTTATCTGAGGTGTCGAGCAATCTGACGTATATCGAAGTGTATTTAAAGTAAAAATAACAGATGTCAAGTGTTTCTCGAAATTTTACCTGTCACCTTCCACACAGGTGGGTTTTGTTTCATTAGTTCCAGGTGCAGAGGCTTCGGTCTGTTATAATCTTGGTACAAAAAATAACTGATATATATTATATATATATATATAAAAAATAATATCCTTGAATATTTTTTTTTTGTAAATGGCTATTAATTTTTGGATGTAATACGATCCACTCAACTATAAGTGATTACTGGGATTTACCTTTCTTGACGTATTATCGGCTCAAATGGTCAACTTGTGTTTTAAAAGAATAAATTGGAGTAAAATGCTTTACTTTACCTGTGATAATATATATATATATGAAGCTGTTTAGTGACAACCGATTTTAGAATCGCCTAAAACTGAAAAATAATTTAAAAAAAATATAAAACGATAATTATCAGAAGTGATGGAAGGAGAACGACGGATTAGCCATCAAATTTTTTAAAAAATTTATTGTGTCGAGAGATCGGCTATATGATAAATGTCGACTCAAATGGACAACTAGTGTTTTAAAATAATAAATTGGGGTAAAATGCTTTATTACCTTACCTGTATCTCCGACAGATTATTCGGAAAAGGAAGTTTGAAGGTCTTTAGCAGCAGAAGCAGAATTTTATAGAAGTGTGAGATAATCCAATATTGAACAGTAGATCACCTAAAACTGAAAAATAATTCCGCCAGGGTGATAGGACGACAGATAAAACAGTAGTTCATTCCAAAAAATATGAATTTTAATGGAGAATTTACAGAGAATTGAAGAGATATTTATTCCAAAACTGCAGAATGGTGTCTGAACAGAGAGAGAAAAGTTTTGTTTTGGTGATCACTTTAGACAAAAAAACATGCGAAGTCATTATCAGATTTTCAGAAGCGGATTAGCTTCCCTGAAAGGTATAAACAGAAACGTCTAAAACTGAAAATTATTTAAGAAAAAGTTAAACGTGAAATCAAAGTTTTTGAGAGAGAGAAGATCTGAGTGTATTCTCAACAGATCTACAGAAGCTAAGGCTAACAAAGACCCTAAGATCCACTCTAAGGTTAGCTAAGGAAAGAGTAGGGGGTTAAGAGAAGAGAATAAGGAAAAAGTAGGGGGTTAAGAAAAGAGAATAAGGGGTTAAGTAAGTAGCAACACCTATCACTCGTGGGTTAACATTCATTCAGAAAAAGAGAAAAAAGACTCACCATCATCATCCGCCGGCCACTGCTGACAAGTCAGAAAAATAGTCGGAGAGAATAGGAAAGATTACAGAACGGTCTTCTACTCCATAGGGAGGTAGAGCCCACTCTGCCGGAAAAAGATGAAGAGAAGTAAAATAAGAACGCTTACAAACCATGAAATACATTCTTAACTCAAGAACAACACATTCTTAACTCAAATCAACACATTCTTCCAACTGTTGCAGACCGATCCTCCACTCCATAGGGAGGTAGAGGATGCAGCCACTAGGCTGGAAAGGAGTGAAAGATGAAAAGAAGTAAAATAAGAACGCATTACAACACATTCTTAACTCAAACACTATCATACCATGCAAACTACAGACATGCAATAAAGAGAGTTACAGACATGCAACAAAGAGAGTTACAGACATGCAACAAAGAGTTACATACATGCAATAAAGAGAAAAGGAAAAAAGTATAAAGAATAACAAAAAGTGGGTTAATTTACTGTACAAGCTATAACTAAGTTCATGTTAGTCTAATTTTTTTTTTTGCTGGTATATCACACGCTGGCATGACACAAGCTGGCATTAGACGTCAACAGACTCATCTCTGATTACTAACCCCAGAGCTCCTGTTGCCAATTGTTTTTTATTTTAAACAACGTTAATATTTTTAAAATGTCTATCTAGACGGTTTTTAAAGAAATTAACGCTGGTAGAGTTCACGACCAGCGCGGGAAGATTATTCCATTTATCAATTACTTTAAACGTAAAGAAGTTTTTAGCGATATTAGTAATGAAACGTCCGCCACGCAACTTAAATCCGTTATTGCGAGTATTGCTATTATCGAAAGTGAAGAGTTTGTGAAAATTTACGTTATCGATGTTATTAACGATTTTGAAAACTTCAATAAGCTCCCCCTTTAATCTCCTAGTTTCGAGTGAATGCAAGTCTAACTCTTTAATCCTATCTTCATAAGGCTTGTTGCGCAATGACGGAATTAGTTTCGTGGCACGACGCTGAACCCTTTCCAACCTATCAATATCCTCACGCAAATACGGGCACCAAAACTGAACGGCATATTCTAAATGAGGTCTGACTAGGGACTTGTAAAGGGGCAATATAATATTCTTCGATTTAAATTCGAAATTACGCGCTATGAAGCCTAACATCCTATTAGATTTTGCGCAAGACTCCAGGCACTGGTTCTTATCTTTTAAATCCTCAGATACGCGCACGCCTAAATCTACTTCTTCGTCAACGCTCGCCAACTCTCTATCATCCATCGTGTACGTGTAATTATTGTTACCAGAACCTATTTGCAAAACTTTACATTTGTCTACGTTAAATTGCATCTGCCACTTATCCGTCCACTCCATAATCCTATTTACATCGTCTTGGAGCCTATTTCTATCGTCCTCGTTAACAACCTTACAGCCTAATTTAGTATCGTCCGCGAATTTTGACACGTTACTAGTCAATCCTACACCTACAGTATGTCCTTAATGTAAATTACGAATAGCAATGGGCCTATCACTGAACCCTGTGGGACACCGCTACCTACATCCAACCACCCCGATTCACTACCATTAACAACGACCCTCTGTCTCCTAGCACGAAGCCATTCCCCTAACTAGTTACCTACCTGACCGCGTATACCGTGCGCTTTAACCTTCGCAATTAATCTTCTATGCGAAACTGTATCGAACGTCCTTTCAAAATCTAAATAAATAACGTCAGCCGCTCTATGCCTATCGTATTCGCGCACTATTTCGTTATAAAATTCTGACAAATAAGTTAAACAAGATCTATGGCTTCGAGAACAAGATCTATGGCGTCGAAGAAGATCTATGGCGTCGAACAAGATCTATGGCGTCAAAACAAGATCTATGGCGTCGAGACAAGATCTATGGCGTCGAACAATTATTATTATTATTATTTAAAACAGCGTTGATGGGACTTTTGTAACCTACTGTAAATGTAATTTTCTTGAGTCTATACATTTTTATACAAACGAATGTGTGTGTGTGTGTGTGTGTGTGTGTTGTAGAAGATCTATGAACGTATAGATGGTGTAAACGGGTAATGACGGAGGGAGTTGAAGACCTATGAACATATATATATAGTTTTGTGTGTAATAATAAGGATTCTTTGAGCGTATATATAGTCGGAAAGTGTTTGTGCGCTTTTTGGCAGTTCAAACGATATACACACTGTGCCAACTGGCTGATAATGCCTGGAGGCACTGGCTTCCACGCCAAATGGCTTAAAGACACTTCTAAACCCGGTGATGTTGTGAAGATCTCTTATTACAGTATGTGTCTGCATCTCGCAGACGATGGATGATCTGTCTTCTGCTCTCTCTCTCTCTCTCCCTCTCTCTCTTAGGCTAGGTATACCCCTTTGGGGAGTGAGGCCGTCTCACCTTCTCCCCAAAGAGGTTAGGTGGACATCCCCCATTTTTTGGCACCCTGAGGGGGTGGCACTGTGGGAGTTAGCACTTTGCAACAAGAGGGTGGGTGGGTGGCACTGGCACTCATTTCATCAACATTGCAATTGCTCTGAACTCGTCTTGTTTGTAGGCATACTACTCTTGCCCCGAATAGAAACTCGGAGATGATCATCGAGTAGTGTCTAGCCGTACTTCACCCCCTCTGAATAAACCTTCGAAATCCCTATGAGAGATAATAAACGCCAACACCAACGAACTAACCCACCTCCGCATTTTTGAATCGTTACATATCCGAAAGCCATCCTAAGTAATTACAACTCCACTTTTGACCTGATCATCACAGGATAACATTTGGGTTTTTTTTTGGTTTTTAAAATTTTTGTACTATGGCTGTGTGCTAATATTTATTATTGAGACATATTAGTGTATTGTGAGAAATTTATAAAGTAAGTTTTTATCATTAATCCCATTTTTTACTGTTAATTTCATTCCATAATGTTTATATTTTGATATTTTGTGCTGCCTTTTACCTTTTTAATATTTTGTAGTTTTAGAGCACTGAAGATGGAAAATTATTTACGAAACGTATGCATGTTAAACAAGTATAATAAATATTTGGGTTTTCATGTTTATATACTGTATATTGGCAATGTGAAGCTAGAGGTCAAAGATAGGGTCATGATGAAACCGGACAAATTGGTGGACATCCTGACCTGTCACTGTGTGATCAGGAGCTGCAGTGAGCTTGGGTGCAACAAGCTCTGCAACAGTGAGGTTCACATTGACTGCAGCTGCAGGAGCGAGCAGAAGATACCAGTGCAGGAGCATGCCTTCATTAAAGGTCAGAGAGAAAAGGTGGGAAGTGTGGGGGCACACCAGATGGGTCTAGCTGATCACCCTGAGACCAGGAGACAGGAAGCAGTGCTGCAGAGACAGGAGCAGAGAAGGAAAGCCGAGGAGAAGAGGAGGCGGAAGGCAGAGGAGTCAGCCAAGAAAGAAGAGGAGTTGAGGGAGGAGTCACTGCTGGAGATGGAGTTGGAGGAGACTGGAGATATACTGGAGGAGGCATGGAGGAGAGAGGAGGACTAAGACTTCATACCAGAGGCTGCGACAACTTCTTCCTTGCCTGTGGCCAAGAAGAAGAAATACAACACTGAAGATATTACCAACATAGCTCTGGCTAGCTTAACACATCACACTGGGCTGAGAGAGAGTGCAGAGATTGCCACTGCTGCCTGGATTGATGCTGGTCTTATCACAGAGTTTGACACAGCACTGGTGATTGACCACAACAAGGTGAGGAGGGCTCAGGAGAGACTGACTGAGGAGCTGGGCAAGTAGTTTGATGAAGAGATTAGGATAAATGGCATCACCTATATCTTCTTTGATGGGAAAAGAGATGACACCAAAGTGATGATGGAAGCTGAGGGCAGTGACAGACAGTTTCCTGGCCTCATTAAGGAAGAACACTACACAGTGTGCAATGAACCAGGTGGGAAATATTTGTGGCATTTTGTACCAGAGGAAGCTGCAGAGGAGAGAAGTCATGCTGAGGTCATTGCTGATCATCTGGTGAACTGGCTAAGAGAGAGAGGAGCAGACGAGACCCTTTTGGCCATAGGAGGTGACGGTACTAATGTGAATACTGGCTGGGAGGGAGGAGTAATGCAATATGTGGAGGCCAAGCTTAGCAGGAAGTTGGTGTGGATTGTCTGTGACTTGCACACTGGGGAGCTGAGTCTCAGACACCTGGTGACTGCACTGGATGGCAAGACATTGAGCAACAACAAGTGGTCTGGGCCGCTAGGGAAGATGTTAGACACTGCCATTGAGCTGGAGATCAACCCAATCTTCATGAGGATCACTGTTGGTCCTCCTCTACCATCAGATCGAGAGAGGTACCTCAGAGTCTAGCTCTCCTGGAGATTGGACCAGTCTGTTACAGTAGGTGGGTCACCATGGCTCTAAGGTTCTGCAGATTGTGGATTTCCAAACATGGGCTGAAGGGTAGGAACCTGACGAATCTGAGGATAATTGTGGGATTCATTGTGGGAGTCTACACGCCAAACTGGTTCAACATCAAATTAAATCACAGCTGGGTCGAGGGTCCCAGGCATGTACTGTACCAGCTGGAGCTGCTCAGAAGTCAGAAGAAGGAGGTGATAGGAATAGTGATGCCTACAGTGAAGAGATCAGCCTGGTATGCACACTCTGAGGCTGTGCTCCAGGCCATGCTGTGCAGTGAGGTGGAGGAGGAGAGGAGGAAGGCAGTGAAGAGGATACTGGAAATCAGAGGTGAAGGGATGAGGACACATAGGTAGGGGACTGCAGTGTCAGACCCAGGAAGACTCCTGACATCAACCCAGATGCCACCAAACTCTCGGAGCTTATTGACTGGAAATCTGGCGTGACTGAACCTCCTTTGACCTGCTCCCTCACCACTGCTGCAATCAAGGAGTTTCTGGATAGACCAATGGAAGGTCCTGCATGGCCCTCACACACACAGTCAGTAGAGAGGTGTGTAAGGATGACAACTGAAGCAGCACATGTTTACTCACAAGATAGGAGGGAGGCGTACATCGGTGGCCGGGTGGCAAGTAAGGAGCTCATGTCCAGGAACAAGAGTAAGGCAGACATGGCATCCTTGGCAAAGTTCAAGAAACTTATCTATATTTCTAAGTTTTAATATTGAAATACAATCAAAATGTTTTTAATTGTATATAATGTATATAAAATGTTGTTATATACAATAAAAAAAATACTTGCAAAAATTGCTGATTTTTCGTAAACTTCAACTTCAAATATAAGTAGCTAGGAGTGGTCAAATTTGGATTTTAAAGCCATATTTCGATATACTGTAGCACTAAAATGCACATTTGGTCACTAGTAGTCTTTGAAAATCTAAAGATTTCACTTTGCTCCCTAAAATGGACACACCCTATTGTTGGAAGGTGTTATTCTGTTACACGACAATGCGCGCCTTCATATCGCTGCACAGACTAGAAAATGCAGTAGTGTGGGCGCAAAAGGGGAGCGTGCAATGCAATTGCATATGTTGATCAATGTTGCAAGAGTGCCAAACCCCACACCCTCCCACCCACTTTGTTGCAAGGCACCCCACAGTGCCAGTGCCAACCCCGCCTTGTTGCAAGGCACCCCTTAAATGGGGAGAGGTTTGCTCCATGAGCAACAAGGGGTTATGCAACTTGGAGGCGGAGTTATCCCCCAAGTTGCAATGAACTCCCGCTGGGGGAGACCTCTTTGGGGGATAAGGTGGGACGGCCTTACCCCCCAAAGGGGTATATCTAACCTAAGAGAGAGGGGAAGGAGAGAGAGAGGAGGAGAGGTGTTCGCTTGACAGGAGCCAAGCGCATATTAAGACTTCAGCCGAGAGGCCGTTGTCTTATAGGGCCCCTAATCAGCCAGTCGGCATAATCAGCCAGTGCCTCCAGGCATTATCAGCCAGTTGGCACAGTGTACACTTCGTTTTGGCACGTACACACCCGTCTATACGTCCACAAAATATTACGATTATATGCTTCGGGCTCGGTGGCGGCGCGTCCTTCCGCGGATGGTAGCCAGGGTGACCTAATGATCCGCGTTAAACTGTAGGTCTAAGGTGGAGTGTAAACATCCTTTCACGGTTGGTAACCAGAATGATCTAATGATCTGTGTTAAACCGTAGGTCTAAGGTGGAGTGTAAACATCCTTCCACGGTTGGTAGGGGCAGGCAGAGGATCCCGTTAAGCTGTATTGCAACACTCGAACGTGATGTTTATCTGGTTGTTATTTCCCTCTCTCTCTCTCTCTCTCTCATATATATATATATATATATTTCCCCGTTTAAAAGTAGGTCTAAGGTGGAGTGTAAGGCTTGATCTTCACCAGAATGAACAATTCAGGCGGAAACCATCGAAAGCAAAGACGAGCCTATATACTTAAAATTCCAGAAAAAAGTTCTTCTAAAAAAAATTCGTGTAAACATCTTTCCACGGTTGGTAGATAAATGGGTACCCAGAGTGCCCTAGCAGGGATCTCTCTCGCGCGCTCTCTATTTTATATATATATATATATATATATATATATATATATATATATATATATTCCCCGTTTAAAAGTAGGTCTAAGGTGGAGTGTAAGGCTTGATCTTCACCAGAATGAACAATTCGGGCGGAAACCATCGAAAGCAAAGGCGAGCCTATATACAGTATGTACAATTCCGGAAAAAAGTTCATCTAAAAATTCGTGTAAACATCTTTCCACGGTTGGTAGATAAATGGGTACCCCGAGCGCCCTAGCAGGGATCTCTCTCGCGCGCTCTCTCTCTTATATATATATATCCCCGTTAAAAAGTAGGTCTAGGGTGGAGCGAAAAGATAGACCTTAGCCAGAATGAACAATTCGGGAGGAAACCAAATAAAGCCTATATATGTACAGTTCCGTAAAAAAGTTCAGCTAAAAAATTCTGAAAATTGGTAAAAGAAGCATACACAAAATTTATAATCACGTCAAATTGCATCAATTAACTCACTCTCCGGCTAACTTAAATCGAATATTACGATCTTTTTCATCTGTAACTTCTACAAATTAAAACAGTACAAATGGTACAAGTAGCATTAAAATGTACAGTACAAAGGAATAAATAGAAAGGTGATATGATAAAGGAGGGAAATGAAGAGAAGAAGAAAGCGACATAAACAAACACCTTCCTAAACATTTCTTAATAAGACGATGTAAATAGCTGAACAATAGGACATAAATATTTATGGAAAAATTTATATATATATATATATATATATATATATATATATATAATTATATTAAACATCGTTCTGAAAATTGTGGAGTTTGGAGGAAGCGATAGATAATATCGATTTAAAATTCCAGTAAATAAACTTCTTTCCGCAGGAGTTTATTTCGAGATCATAAAGATTAAAACTTCACGAGCATTTATCTCGCAGTTTAGTGTATCTCCAAACATACGCGAATTGTACCAAATATATCTCTGATATTCATAGTTTTCCTTGTCTTTCTACAACAAAAAAAAATTAATTACGGGCTATAAATACCCTCTCACTTCCATTCTGAACTTTTTCATATATATATATATATATATATATATATATATATATATATATATATATAACGTAAAGAACGACGCTTTGTATAGGAGAATATTCCGCGCAAGATGAGAGCGAAAGAACGAAACAAATGAAAAAATGAGGTAACCACCCGGGAATCGAACCCGGGATCTTCCGATTGCCGGTCAGATATGATAACCATTACACCACGGACCTCACTCAATCAAATGTCGTAATTCCTCTACATGCGCGCAGAAACCAATGCCCCAAAGGGGCACCTCCCGCATGCCGTAACATTATATACATTATAACTGCAAACACGCAGTATAATTAACGTAAAGAACGACGCTTTGTATAGGAGAATATTCCGCGCAAGATGAGAGCGAAAGAACGAAACAAATGAAAAAATGAGGTTCGATTCCCGGGTGGTTACCTCATTTTTTCATTTGTTTCGTTCTTTCGCTCTCATCTTGCGCGGAATATTCTCCTATACAAAGAGTCGTTCTTTACGTTAATTATACTGCGTGTTTGCAGTTATAATGTGTATAATGTTACGGCATGCGGGAGGTGCCCCTTTGGGGCATTGGTTTCTGCGCGCATGTAGAGGAATTACGACATTTGATTGAGTGAGGCCCGTGGTGTAATGGTTATCATATCTGACCGGCAATCGGAAGATCCCGGGTTCGATTCCCGGGTGGTTACCTCATTTTTCATTTGTTTCGTTCTTTCGCTCTCATCTTGCGCGGAATATTCTCCTATACAAAGCGTCGTTCTTTACGTTAATTATACTGCGTGTTTGCAGTTATAATGTATATATATAATATATATATATATATATATGTTGTTTATCATTAAATTATACAGCCCAGCATCGGGTCAATCTTATTTCCATTCTCTCGAGATCGTAAACTTGAGGCTAATCACCCGCGACCAGCACGCATCTGTTATTTTTTAATTTATTTATTGTATCGTGGAAATCTTATACGACACAATAAATTTTAAAGCGGCTTTCTTCATGGGTAATTAACTATCTTCCACTTTTATGTTTCAGACATCAAAAACGTTTCACAATCAATCCAACCTGTCTCTGTCTCTGTCTCTCTTCGCAGGGGGTATAAAGGTTATGCCCATTTCTTCTGGGTGTTGTAAACTTTATACTTGGGGTGTGACAGCCCTCCGGTCCCGAGTCGTGGGATTCTAGAGAAATTGGCTGCCAGTTCCTTTAGATTCTCTCTCTCTTTCGGGATGGCTGGTGAAGTCTGTTGTACAATCCTGTCCCGTGGGTTACTAGGACCCCATTCCATCCCTACTCTGTCCTTTTAGCTTAGGTTAAGGATGCTCTCCTCTGACTGGCCTGACCAGCCCCCTGCGACCGTTCTTTGGTGACCAATTGATGGTGCTTGGCTGTACTGCTCTTAGGTGAGAGAGCTTTACTGCCCAGCTGGCTGCCAGGCCAGCGTAAACTTTCGGGTGTAGCCTCTGGGTCTGGTGGGATATTCCTTGAACACTGGATTCTAAGCGTCTGGCCGCTTGTGAGTGAGTAGTAAGACTTAGCAAGGGGCTGCTTCGCGAGTGTTTGTCAGTTGGTAGCTGCGACACGTTTGGAACTGTCCGGCCCTGGGGAGACCCTCGGTCGGTGCGGCAGCAGCAAGAGGTGTAGTCTTCTGGATGGGATGAACATCACTTGCAAATAGGCGGATGCGTCTACGCGCGGGAAGAATTCACCCCCCTTCCTTTTTTATATATTGGTCAGAACGTTTTTGATAGTTTTCATTGCTAGAACGCTTTATCTTATTCAGTGTATTCAGAGTTCGAAAAAAATAAGTTACAATGACTGGACCGCAGAAACTGAAGGCTGAATGTGCGAGGTGTGGAGTAAACCAGTGGGTGACAAACTTCAAAGAAGCCTGCTTCGAGATGAACCACTCCAGCATGTGCCGCTTTTGCGAACTCATGCGGTTTTACGGAAGCTAGAGAAGGTCCGGCGGCTTGAGTCGTCCACACCGGCTGTTGGAGGTGCAGCGGTCACTGACGCGGCTGCGTCCTCCCCCGGAGCTCGGACTGGACAGAGTTCGGGACCGCAGAGAAAGGGTAGAGGTGCAACCGGGGGCCAGGGTACAAAATCAGTGTGAGGAATCGCCAGCGACCCACGTGGAATGCACGGAACCGCGGCGCAAGGTGGAGGGCAGGGAGGGCACAAAGAAGGGGCCGATAGAGAAGGGTGGGAAGGGGCCGATAAAGAAAAAGGGTGGGAAGGGGCCTACTGATGGCCCAAAGAAACCGAAGGATGTAGCTGCCGGTCGGGGTGGGTCGGGTGGTGTAAGTGCGTCTATGGGTGGCGACGGGTATCGAAAGGTCTCGGGCAAGAAGGCTGCGAAGCCGAAGCCTGAGACCCCAGTTGCCCCTGTCAGGACCTCCAACCGCTTTAGTCTCCTGTGCTCGAAGGAGGAAGACACCGTTTTGATTGGGGACTCGCAGATCAGGGGCCAGGAGAAGTACTTTGCTTCTGCAAACCGGGAGGGAGGAAGGTAAGGTGCTTACCTGGGCGGGGAACGGCGCACTTAAGGAAGGAGGTAGAGAAGTGCGCGTGGCTAGTCGGAGGACTGCGATCGTTGTCCACGCTGGTGGCAACGACCTGTTCCTCAAAGGCGGTAGGGTAGGTTTACAGAAGGGATCATCACCGAGATCATGTCTCTTGCGGATGATCTAAAACTGAAGACAGACAGGGGAATGTTGATGGGTATTTTACCGCGGATGAATGCCAGTGACCACGCGCTCAGTAAGGTCATTGGCATCAACGAGGGTGCAAGACTTGTGCGTCCCGCTGGGCGTGAGGTTTATTGACCCTTCGACGCATTTTCGGGTAGGTGGGACCTTTACCAGAGGGATGGTGTCCACCTCAATGACAAGGGTAAAGGTGTGCTAGGCGCGCTGCTCGACCGGCACCTATACAGAATGGTGAGGTCGAGCCCGGGGAGAGATGACGGGCCCCCACCGGGGAGAGATGATGTTGAGCCGGTGGCGGACGTACCTTCAACTGAAGGGTGCGTCCAGGTACAGGTGGGTGACCCTCCTTCCCGTTGGAGGGGGCTCAGGCTCCTGCGGAAGTTGCCCCCTCGTTGGTGAGGGGCTCTTCAACTCCCGACAGCCCTGGCTGTTCGGGAAACGGGTCGTGCTAGGGGGCGGTCAGAATAGGGAAGGCTCCCTCCGTGCAATGCTTTTTAATGCTAGGTCGATTAGGAATAAGTTTTGCGAGCTAGCGCTCTTAGCATCAGAATACCAGGATATCGTTGCTATCACCGAGTCCTGGATTCATACTGATCGTAGGGACTACGTTGGGGAGTTCGAAATTCCGGGTATAGAATGTTTCGCAAAGACCGCACCCGTGGGGAGGGGGGAGGGTACTAATATACGTGAGGGACACGTTGAGTCCGGTTGACTGCCAGTTCCGGAACGGGAGCTGCTTGGCGTCGATCTGAACGTGGGAGGGACGAACTATAGGTTAATCTTGGTGTACAGACCTCCGCATCCTCCTCGAGGAGGATACAGCCCTGTACACCGAACTCCGTAGCCTGCTAGGGGATAGGGTGTGTGTAGTTTTAGGAGACTTCAACTGTCGCGGCATAAAGTGGGAAGACAGGACTGCTGATGCTGAAGGGAGGAGGCTAGTTGACTTTGCTGATGAGAACTTCCTCACTCAGTGGGTCAATGAGCCTACACGAGGCGAAAGCGTTCTAGACTTAGTATTCACGACCGAAGACAACCTCGTCACTGGCCTCACCGTTGACGAATCGTTGGGCGGGAGTGATCACGGTCTGATTAGGTTCCGTGTGTGCGTCCCTCGGGTGAAGCGTAGTAACTCGAGAGGCAGTAAGCTCGATCTACGGCGGGCGGACTTTGTTAGCCTCCGGGATAGCGTAGGTGAGATGGGGTTAGAGGTCGGCGGCGATGTTGAGGGAGTGTGGAGTGCATTCCGGGACGAGTTTATGGTGCTGCAGTCTGCTGCCATACCCTCAAAACCGGTCACCCCTGCTTCAACGCAGCCTAAGTGGTTCAGTCGTGACATCGCTTCGGCTATCCGAAATAGGAAAGTAGCGTATAGGAGGGCGAAGGCCAATCGTTCCCATGAGAACACTGAGCGTATGTCCGCCTGTGTAGGGAAGTGAAGGCGAAGGTTAGGCTAGCGAAACGTAACGAAGAACTACGGGTGGCAAGCCTCTGCAAGGGGAACCCTAAGGAGTTCTTCAGTTATGTTAATAGTAGAAAGCCCATTAGAAGCATGATAGGTCCGTTAAAGGACCGAAGCCGTTCTGCGGACCTCCGACGCGGACATCGCTAATGTGCTTAATGAGTACTTTGCGGGAGTGTTCACCAGGGAGGACACCCGCGTCATCCCCGAGCCAGCGTCAGGCACGAAGGTGCTGGCCTGGATAGTGTTCGATGTACCGCGACAGTCGTTGCCGATAGAATAGACAAACTGAGCGCGTTTAAGGCTCCTGGGCCAGACCAGTTCTCCCCAGAGTGTTGCGGGAGGTGCGCGACCAGGTGGCTCCCCACCTGGCTACAGTCTTCAACAAATCGTTGGAGACGGGCCAGGTGCCTGGTGACTGGAGGGAAGCCAACGTGACCCCTATCTTTAAGAAAGGGGATCACGAAAGTCCAGGGAACTATCGTCCCATTAGTCTCACTTCAGTTGTAGGTAAATTATTAGAGGGGATAATAGCGGATAGGATCGTTGACCATTTGGATTCCTACAAGCTGCTTGGGACTCCCAACATGGGTTTAGACGGCATAGGTCGTGTCTCACCAACTTGCTCGAGTTTTTCCACGTCATGTTGAGTGAGTATGATAAGAGTAGGGCGATTGATATACTTTATCTCGACTTTCAGAAAGCCTTTGATAAGGTACCTCACCGCCGGCTAATGGCAAAGTGCGCGCGCTGGGTATCGGTGGGGAAGTAGGTAGGTGGATTGAAAACTGGCTGAAGAATAGGCGGCAGAGGGTTGTAATTAAAGGGGCTAGTTCGGGTTGGGCCTCGGTCACTAGTGGGGTTCCTCAGGGTTCCGTTTTGGGGCCACTGTTGTTTATCATTTACATAAATGATATCGACGGTGGCATCGTCAGTCGGATCGCCAAATTCGCTGATGACACAAGCTTGGGGCCAATGTTGGGACGCCGAGCGATCGAGCAACTGCGTGCGGACCTAGGTAGGATAGGAGAGTGGTCCAAAAATGGCAAATGCCGTTTAACTTGGGTAAATGCAAGGTGATGCACATTGGCTACGCCAATCCCAAGTCGGACTACTCGATGTTGGGGAGTAATATCGAGGCACTGATTTGGAAAAGGACTTGGGTGTGCTAATTAGCAGCGACCTTAAGTTTACGAAACAGTGCGTAGAGGTGGAAAAGAAAGCCCAAACTGGGTTATATCAGGAGGCAATTTCAGTTTCGGAACAAGGAGATTGTGCTCTCTCTGTACAATTCCCTTGGTTCGGCCGCACCTGGAGTATGCTGTGCAGTTCTGGTCGCCCACCCTCAGGAAAGATATTGAGAGGCTGGAGCGAGTGCAGGCGAGGGCCACAAAGTTAATCCCTTCCGTTAGGCATATGGGCTACAATCGACGTTACGCGCCCTGAATTTTTTCGCTGGAAACTCGGAGGCTGCGCGGTCAACTCATCGAGGTTTTCAAGCTCTTACGCGGGTTCAACGATGTCGATTTTAGAAGCATGTTTAGTTTAAATGATAACCCAACTCGCAACAATGGTTGGAAGTTGGATTTGAAACGGTTTAGGACTAGTGTGTGTGGGAATTTTTACGTATAAGATCTGTGACACGTGGAACAGGTTACCTTCAGAAGTTGTGAACAGTTCCTCTGTGGATCTTCAAGAAAAGGTTAGACCAAATCTTGCACACTATTTGAGGGTGTAGAATTTTCCCTGGCACCGTTGCCATTGGTACCTCCTCGGTATGGGCCGCAAGGCCTTTTGAGGTACTACTTTTCCTTGTAACTCCCTGTAACTCCCTCTTCCTCTTCTCCTCTTCCTCTTCCCTCTTCCTCCCCTCTCTCCCTCTCTCTCTCTCTCTCTCTCTCCTCTCTCTCTCCTCTCTCCCTCTCTCTCTGTCGAATACAAGATCAAAAAACAAGGCGTTTCTCGTCTCTCCACGAATGGGGATATCTGACACGCTCCGATTTCATGGGGCAACCAATCACAGCCCTGTGGGCGGAGCCAAGGACCTCTGTTTAGCCGCTATGCAGGCCTACACGTCAAATTTCGCCAAAAATTCATCGCTAGCCAATAGGAAACTAGCGTTTGTGTGTTGTGGGGTGGTCACAAGCACCCTTTATAAAATGGAGCAGCTCATCTCAGAGCCTCAGTTCAATCGTTTTCCGTGCTTAATTAATCACAGGGCTCTTTCTCGTTTATAATAATATAACGTAACCGGGACATAGTATATATATATATCAGCCAGGACTCTTTCTCGTTTATAATATAACCTAACCGGGACATAATATACTATATACATCGGCCAGGACTCTTTCTCGTTTATATCAATATAACCTAACCGTAAAAGGCCGCAATAAACGTTTAGAAAAATATTTTTAATTCCCTGTTTCCTTCGGGTTATTTCGGCATATATATATATATATATATTATATATATATATATATATATATATATATATATTTATATAAATATATATTATATATATATATATATATATATATAATATATTATATATATATATATATATATATATATATACAGGGTGGGCCGTAAGTTTCCATACATAGGAAAAATTAAACGTTTGTTTTTATGTTTCAGATACCCTAAGAATATGCGTTTGACGAAAGAGCAACGAATTGAAATCATACTGATGGCTGGGTCGGGAAGCAGTCGCATGGTTGCAATGAACTTTAACAGACAACATGGAACGAACATCACACACGACACTGTGCCAAAACTTATTAACAAGTTTCAGAAAACTGGAAATGTTGCAGATCAACCGCGAAGTGGTCCAAGACGTACAGCCACCGATGAAGACACAACAGCTACGATACTTACAGCGCTTACACGGAGTCCCAGAAAAAGTACACGACGGTTGTCTGCAGAAAGTGTGTCAGCAGATCGAGTATCAGGCGCATTTTGAAAGCAAACAAATGGCATCCATACAAATTGCATATGGCACAGCATTTGAGTGAAGACGACCCGGATAGACGGATGGAATTCTGTGAATGGGCATTAACCAAAGTGAACGAGGATGCAAACTTTTCAACTAAGATCTTGTTTACTGATGAAGCAAATTTTTACGTCAATGGAGAGGTTAATCGGCAAAACATACGTTACTGGAGTAATGCTAACCCTAACTGGCTGAGTCCGACGAAGATGCAAGGTGCCGGTAAAGTGATGGTGTGGGCCGGGATATGGGGTGACAGAATTATTGGACCAATTTTGTCAGTGGAAATCTTAATGCCGAAAGGTATCTTAACATGTTGCAAGAAGAGATTTTCCCATCCCTGCTAAACGAGGAAGGTAACTTCCCAGTTTACTTCCAGCAAGATGGAGCTCCACCTCATTATGGTCTTCACGTGCGTCGGTATTTGGATCAGCAGTTTCCGGATGCTTGGATTGGTCGGCGTGGTCCTGTGGAGTGGCCTCCCAGATCCCCAGATCTCACCCCCCTTGATTTCTATCTTTGGGGGCACTTGAAGGCTATGGTGTATCAGGAAAAGATACGAGACATAAATCATCTAAAGGAACGTATCACCAACGCCATTACAAGCATAACGTCAACTGTGCTAATGCGTGTTCATCAACAGTGGGGAACACGTATTGAAATGTGTTTTCAAAACAATGGCAACCATGTAGAGCATATTATATAAATAAAAATGGTTGTCCATAAAAAAATGTTTATTTTTCCTATGTATGGAAACACACGGCCCACCCTGTATATATATATATATATGGGGTGTTTTCATTTGTACCTTTCTTGTACAGGTAGGATTTTAGAAATATTAAAAACTTACAATTGAAATATTAAAAACTATTAAGATTTGTCTGCGTATTCGAGACCTATTGCAGGCAGACGGAGCATAGCATACCCAGCTAATCTTACTTTTGAAAACTGTCAGTATATCTGCTTGTACTTACAATTTGCTGTTAGCCTAGCCTAGCTGTATTTTAGTTAATTTAGGAAAAGCCGTAATAAAGCGAAGTGAACTGCTATCTGTCCAGAGGGCCGGTCTCTATTCATATATATATATGATCCTCTGTGTGTATTTTGGGTGAAAAACAATAGATTTTTATTTATTGTCCAGTCTCATTAGAAATATTAAAAACTATTAAGAATTGCATGCGGGCTCGAGTCCCGTTGCAGGCAGACGATGTCTTAGCACTCGAAAACAGTCAGGGTATCTGCTTATGGTTACAATTTTCTGTTAGTCTAACCTAGCTTTATTCTGAATTTTTCTACAACGTAAAAATGAATCCCATTATGTTTTTAATTATTGTCTATTTCTATCGAGATTATTTCGGCATATATATATATATATATATATATATATATATATATATATATATATTAGGGTGTTTCAAAAATATCGATTGTTAGAATTTTTCCGGCCCACCCTCTAATTATGTTTAATTTGGTAAAAACGTAATGTATACAAAATTTCAGGTGATTCTAATATATTTTAGGGGTCGCTACCGTAATCTAAACTAATACTTTTCTGTTTACTTTCAGGAAATTGAGTTTTGAACTGTGACGTTTTTCTTATAATATCTGTTCCGTGTGATAAGTGCGTTAATGCACATAGAGCTAACAGTGCTGAGTAAACACAACACTCTTGTAACTATTTACACTGTTGTGACCGAGTATTGAGGGCACCCGGCACTTGTACACTGTACTGTCTGTACAGCTATAATTCAATAGTCGTCTGACTGTCGTGAGTGTAAGAGGTTCTGCTGTGGACTCTCGTCATGGAACCCCCGCCATCTTCTAGCAGGGATACTGCTATGCACACAAGAAAAGATACTAATGTTTGGCTTATTGGACAACCATCAGATACACTTAAAACAACAGTTCTTCCATCAAAGCGAGAAAAACTATGGCTTTGTTTATGGCTTACAGAAACAAAAAACAAACGACTCGAGAAGCCTGCTTGTCTACTGCAAATGATGTGTTGGTAGTATGGGGAGGAGCACGAATTCCAACTAGAAAGAAGTCGCACGTTGTTGACAAAATTGAGAAACTGTTCAAAGAATGGCAAGGATTAAAGAAAAATAAAGAGAATAAGGCGAAACAATCAAAAAATCTATTAGATAAGCAAACCAAATGGAACCAAGAATTAGATAGCCTGTTTGATATAGCACATGCAGATGCTATGAAGCTAATTGATATTGAAGAAGATAAGTTATTTCTAAAACTCCAGCGAGAACAGGGGCGAAAAGGAAAAATGGATGGGATTGATAAAGAGTTTGTAAAGAAAGAAAAGTATGCTAAGAAAAAGGAAGAACAATTAAATATAAGAAAAGCAAGAGAAATGTCGAGATTTGAAGAAACTGTAGTTCTCAGTGACTCATCTAGCAGTTCTGGTGCTGAAAGACAAAATACAACATCTGATGAAGAGTTTACGGTTGATCCTAGTGAACCATCCACCTCAAAACAGACTGTACGAAAGAAGCAAAAATTGCTTGATAATACTTTGTTTGCAGCCCTTGATGTAATAAAAATGAGCAATAGAAGTGCATCATTAGTGATGATACCAATGATTGAAGGTCTTGAAAAAAATTCAGAAGAATTCAATGTCAGTTATTCATCTATAAGAAGAGCAAGAAAACAATTTCGGAAAAAATTTGGAGAAAATTTAAAGAAAGAATTTAAAGCTGACGTTCCTTTAACCATTCATTGGAACGGAAAACTAATAGAAGGCATAACAGGACCAGTTGTTGAACAACTCCCTATACTGATTTCAGGAGATGGCATTGATCAACTTCTTGGTGTTCCAAAAATCACTGCAAGCACAGGAGAATTAACTGCAAATGCCGTCCACCAAGCTTGTTTTGATAGGGATATCTCAGACATAATAAAATGCATGTGTTTTGACACCACATCATTGAATACAGGTCGTAGAAATGGTGCCTGTGTTCATCTAGAACAGAAAATGAACAAACGTATGCTGTGGCTGGCCTGCAGACATCATATACTAGAAATAGTGTTAGAAGCTGTTGTTTCCAATTCTTTGCCTGCATCATCAGGACCTGATATTGCAATTTTCAAACGATTTAGAATGAAATGGTAAAAATTAAACACAAAAAACTACAGAACAGTATTAGATGATCCAAATACCATACCCAGTATTACTGATATAAAAGCAGAAGTGATTGAGTTTGCTACCACTCAACTTGAAGAACATCAACCTTGTGACGATTACAAAGAATTGCTGGAACTGACAATCATTTTCCTTGGTGGAGTACCAAAGAGAGGAGTTTCATTCAGAAGACCAGCTGGCATTCACCGAGCAAGATGGATGGCAAAAGCATTTATGCCATGAAAATTTGGTTGTTTAAAACACGATATAAATTAACACCCAGAGAAGAAAAAGGCCTTAGAGATATCTGCCTCTTTGCTGTACACATATGTTAAATCCTGGTTTACAGCGTCAGTTTCAGTTCTCGCTCGCTCCTCGTCTCGATTTAGAGATGTTGAAGAAACTGCAACTGTACAAACTAAAAGATGAACACATTGCAACTGTTGCCCTGAAGAAAATGATGAATTATTTATGGTATCTTTCAGAGGAGTTAATAGCATTTGCTTTCTTTGATGATGGCGTGCTACACCAAACTAAAAACCGAATGAAGCAAGCATTGCAAAACGGCGCCGAACCAAAGCATAGAAAAAAGCAGTTATTGACCCTGAAGTTATTGAAAACAGAAAACTGGAAGACTTTGTTAGTACAAATACAAAATAAATTTTTAATAGACTTAGTTTACCATCAACGTTTCTTAATAAGAACTCTGAAGAGTGGAATGAAGATGACTGCTACAACAACGTAAAACAAGTCACAAGAAAAATTCTAGTTGTTAATGACAATGCAGAAAGAGGAGTTAGATTAGTCGATGAATACAACAAACTAATCACAAATGATGAAGAACAGAAACAGTATCTCCTCCAAGTGGTAAAGAAATATAGAGCTGCTCTTCCAAATAAAAACAAGAAGACAATATCATCATTAAGAAATTAACAGTGAAATATAAAGAACAAAAGGTTATTATTATTACAGAAGAACTGTCAATTTGAAAATGTAGAGTGGTTATGATAGGCCTACCGGGGAACTTCCACTTAAAAAAAAGGTAACGCGCCGTATGCTTTACCTCAAGGGTGGTGTGGAAACAGCATATATTTCTTATTTTGTCTGATATTCAACTTATGGTAGCGACCCCTAAAAATTAATTTTTGTAATTAAAAATTTGCATACATTACTTTGTTACCAAATTAAGCATAATCAGAGGGTGGCCCGAAAAAAAATTCCAAAAACATTTTTTCGGCAAATTTTTGAATCACCCTATATATATATATATATATATATATATATATATATATATATATATATATATGGTGGGCTTTAATAATATTTTTCTAGATAATTCAGCACCGCAGTAGGATTTTTAAATTAACAAAACCTTTTAAAATTATCTGCTTTTTTATTATAATGTTTTAAATTCGTGGCATTTTCTCTTATTGTAGCTCTTTATTTTTACTTAACCTTAGAGGACCGATGCGGAACTTGATCGTGTTATAGCTACTTTTGATTAAAGGGGAATAAATGATATGGATGCTTCTCCGCAGAGCCAACCCAGTGACCTGAATACAGAAGTCGAAGTATTGGCTCACATCCGGTCCAGCGAGTGCCAGGTCATCGAGGAACTAATGTAAGTATTTTTGAGGTTAAGAACAAAACACATTGTATTTTCATTTATTAAATGGTAGAAATCATGTACAAAGCGGAACCAGTGCCCGTTAAAAAGTCTTAATGGCTACATTTTACAGTTACAAATGCATATACAGCTTTACACACTATAGATATACACCTTTACACAATACAGCGGGTGCTAACATATGGGAACCTTTTTTATCTGTCTGCATACACTTTCATCGTTCATCTCTCTGTCGCACAAATCGAATAATTTTAAAAAATTTATAAATCCCTTCCCACGTGACATGTGCAGGAGAAATGAAATGCAATACAAGCCGCACGTTTCGCTATAATATCCTTGAAAGCGATACGGGTTCCACACAATCTAAGGTAAATGTAATTGTGCGATAAACTCCACAACCACAGAATCATTCCACGGCTCAGTGCCGAGTGAGTCAAAGTAGTACATTATTTCCCTATTTTTAAAATAGACTGCAAACCAATGAATCCCCTCACCCCCGACAATGTCAGTGTTAACGATAATCCCGTACCAGTTTCTCCTACTTGCCAGCTTCAATATTTCATTCTTCGCAAACACACCGATAAATTTGGAATGTGTGAAACGGTCACTTTTCTTTACTCTCTGGAGTGTTTTCGCGTCCATTTTAAAAGTCTTTGACCACGTTCCTGAAACGATCAACTTCTATTAGTGCCTGTGATTCGAGGTAAGCTAGCACACTTATAGACGCGTCTATAGGCCTGGCAAATTCCAACCTGACTGAGATATTTCCATTCTGCTGTGGACTTAAATGCGTATTTGCGCCAGCAGACAAGTCAGGCGTAATATCAAATGAATAAATGTTAAATTCTTCGACAAATACTTTCTGCGTTAAACCAAATTTCACTCGGCGTATACACAAATACGTCTCCATGATGTGAATCATAACGGGTTTCGTGCTCTCTTCTTGATCAGACCCCAGATTTATTCAGCTCTCAGGAATCGTGCGGGTAAGCTTCAACTTTATATACACCCCGTTCATAAGCAGTTTCTCCTGGAATATGAAATCTGTATGAAGACGTCCAAAACATTCGTATATCTTTTTTTTTAGAATTTTTAAATTTATCCTTTATACCATTTTCATCTTTAGTATGGTAATATCCCTCTGCGGTTAAAAAGGTATCCTTCGCTTCTTTTAAAAAGTTGGGGACATTTTCCAGATAGGCTCGTAGGTGGTAGTACCCCGTTCCTTCAGAGATGTTAACCTGGTTTAAATACACCTCACACTGGCTGAATATGGAGTGTAAAAAGTTGGTTTCAGGGTAGGCAGAGTAACTATCATCGCAGTCCGTTCCATCAGAATGGGCTATACACAGTTTAGCGTACATCTGCATGCAGCTCGGTTAAAAAAAGTAAGGGCTTGAGCTGGGTATCACGAATTCTATAGGGGCACTGGGCGAACTAATTGTGTTTAATGGGTTAATTGTAGTAAAGTCGCTATGTTCAATAGGGACCTGAGTGGGGGGACATATCAAAGAGGGACATTTCCGATTTACAACATTGTGAACTACACGGATGGATGAAAAGCGCCATGACGAGTTAGAAATAGTGCCACCTCCCTCGACAAGTATTAGTCAGCCTATGATACGTAAGAGTAGTGTCCTCAGCTTATATCAGTTAAAAAAATTATCAGCCATAGTTTTCATACGCTTAGAGCACTTCTTTTTTATTTTCTTTTACGTTTAGCGCCACGTGATGGTAACCCTTTCTTCCTGGCAGATCTCTTCTTTCCGCCACCACGCATTTTTCTCTTTGCATCTTTGATGATTTCGTCCATTGTACGTTTTAAGTAGTTTTTAGAGCTTCTTTAGGCTTAGTTCCGCCCATTATGTCTTCTGCCGCGTTAAAACCTGTTAGTAACGCCTTCCGCCCTAGGTACCAGGCACCCTTCTTCAACAGTGGGACAGCGGTTGCGTAGTATGGATGAAAAAATGGATCCAAGTCCACTCCCACGCTGGTATCTCACTCCTCGTTAGGCTGTGAATGGCCTTCGGGTCATTATCAACGGCGAAAGTGTAGTTTCACCGTTAAGCTCCCATCACCGAATGGGAAATTTTTTCCCTCAATCGTTCTTATATATATCGAGATGTTGGTTAATAGATTAGTCGCAACATTCACATAATGGGGCTTGGCATATGTAATGCTCAAACTTTTCCAGCAATGGTTGGGGATGTGGGCAATGCGCAGCAGGCGCTCCTGGGTGTCCCCAACAAATTGGTGCCCTACTATATTGCTGTAAATATAGCACATGTCTGGGGGCGGAGAGCTTTCACCCAATTTCTCCATCTTCAATTGATACATTAAGCTGGACAAGTCATGCTGTGCCTCGTGAAAGGTACCTCTTTGGAGAGCTGCGCTATATCGGCCCTCAGCCACAATCTTTAATATTTCTACTAAGCGTTGACTTTAACTTCAATGTGCATGCAGGCGTGTCTATGTTTACGACTTGAAAAAGTAAATCGTTTGTCAGGTACGACTTTTCAAGACTGTTGTTTAACCCCGTCACAATGTCCATGGCTCTAAAATAATGGCCGATTCTTAGCGATACATTTGTGCTGTAGTACTGTTCCTCACCGAACAGGACTGAACGCATACTATTGTCTAAGGTTATGCCGAATTTTTCGCACTCACCGATTCTTCTAAGGATCAGAAATATGATTTGCTCATTTTCAAGAGTTAAAAATTTGGACTAACTGGAGTTCACATCAGCCCACCTCCTAAGAGTCACGCTCCAATTCATTCGGTCCGTGGAGTTGTGTCACAAAGTTGGCGAGGGTGTTGTTAGGATGTACAGACAGAGAAGAGGAGGACGGGAGTGATATAGAAGTGGCTAGGCGCCATGTTGCATACTAATTAAGGTTCATTATTGCAGCAGATTTTATATAGGTGTTGAAGCTTTCTGGTTAACCCAGCCATTTCACCAGGTACATTTTTCTCTTTCCTGAACCATAGCTGCCTAAAATTTTTTCAAATTTAAACACACTTTTTCCTAAATTAAATGTCACTTTCTGCAATTCCTCGCGGTAAAAGCCTCCAGCGATCTCTTTCCCATTCAAATCTTCAAAGTAATACATCATTATCTCACATTTAGGTCTCATAGCACGAACTTTAAAAATCTCCCGTGTCCATTCTTGCTCAAATCCCTTCGTGAATTTATTTCCCGGACGTGATAGCCTTACATAATCAATGCTTTTGAAATGTGTAGAGTGTGGTTGCGGTGCTCCATCTCTTCTCACATCTTGCAGCGCACCTCTTTCAAAACTTCGTTAGGCGGTTTGCCAATCGTACTGTGGTGTGAACGGTTGTATGATGATGCCAATGACCCGAGAACGTTTATATATCTGTATGTGTTTTTATGTATAAAATAGCGATGCATGCGCTCCTTTATGGTACGTTGAACTCTTTCAGCTAAAGAGGCCTTCTGTATAGAACTGCTTGTGTAGTAACTGATATTAAACTCTCAGCATGGCTTCTTCATAAACTTCCAAAAACTCCTTACGCTGATTCGGGAACATTTGATTGGCTAATACCCCAATTTGTGACACATCTCTACGTTGTGCGAATAAGACTAGATATTGTGGATTTAGTGACACGTCGCGCATTTATCTATTTTTGAAAAATAGATTCTGGTTGATGAAGAATATGCTTCTGTTAAGATGGTGTGAGAACACTGTAAATGTCTTGGCAAACGTTTTATCCATTTCCAACATGAGATTGTCAATTATAATAATTGTATGCTCATTACCTTTTCACGAATTAACGTCATAGACGCCCTTGTGGAACAAAATTTCATCTTGGTACTCGTTGAACACTGACTGATACGTCGAATAGCACCATATTACTTTATGCACAAATTTTGAGAACATCTCCCCCTTATCTTTAATGATTTTAAGCATAAATACATTTTTTCCACATCCTGTAGGGCCAGAAATAATACATGCGAAGGGGCTTGTGAACTTGAAATTTTCTACAGATTCCATTTCTAACACGTCGCACCCCTAAGTGGGTCATTTACAAAATATTACAAATTTTGAGTGCTGTTCCTTATATTTTGTTTTCTACTTCTACAGAACCGTGAATGACGACGATGTACAGCACCCTATCATCGATAACACAGACGAACCCTTTGACCGTGCAGCTGCAGAACCCTTCCCCGCCGACGAGCCCTCACCAGCGACAACTGTAGCATGTGACAGTTCAAAGCGGAAGCATGATGAGGAACCCTCCACGTCAGGTATAAAGCGTGCCAGGATTGCTCCGGTTGTTAGATCCCCGGTAATAGATCCCCAACCCTCAACGTCTTACGACACAACCCCCACAATAGTACCTTCCTCAAATATGCCCCATTGTTCAGATCCGGGTACTTCCTCCATAACAGCTTCGCATACTGTGGAGGATTTTATAACATTTGAGTTGGTGCGCACCGCTACCCCCACCCCTGCCCTGACAAGAAATCGCTACGTGGTCAGGGTTGACCCTGGGTCCCTGTATACCAACGGAGTGCGGAGCGTAGTTGAACGTATTGTGGAGTTTGCCCTTCAGAACCGCGACGAACGTGAAGTCCGGACGAGGTTATCCTTTAGGTTCGGGTCAGATGACTGGGACGATTTTTGGGTGGTAATACCGTTCAGATGTTTGGCGGCTGTAGATACAGACCATATCTTGGGGTGTATAATGCAAGCCTCTCAAAGTGGTACATCCTTCAATATGGACAACTTCATGGTAGATATTGACAGAGTATTCCGGGTTGCGGGTCATAGTGCCACACCTTATACTCTTAATTTCAATTCTCCGGTTATTTACAGAAAGCATTTAAACGTCGATCGTGGTTGTGGTTTTATAGCAAAAATTTTAGCTCATATGTTCATTGTGCTAAATACTTGGACGCGAAAAATTTGGTTGCCCACGGTTGTGCAGCGTGCCCGTAAACTGGCTTCAGATTGTAAGCTTGAGTTTTAGTGTAATATGGGTCCTGAAGAACTGAGAATGGTAGAGCAGGAAATGAATGCACGTATAGTCGTATTTGGAATGGATGATCGTCGTAGGACTGTGTATGTTTTTAAAAGCAGCGTGAGAGAACGTTCAAGACCTCTACTTATTTTAGGATTGTCAGAAACATCGTATCTCCCCATCCGTAACATAAGGGATCTCCACGCCTTCTATAGTAAAAGTAAAAAATATGGAAGGCATCATGATTTGTGTAAGGGTTGTCTCGATCGAGTTTGCTGATGATATGGTGAAACATTGTAAGGATTGCTACATGGTATGTTAGGGTGTGTCAATTTGGGAGGTGAAAATTAATTTTTGCCAATTCCTTCACTGAGGGGTTTTAAAAATATGTTTTTGGATGTGAAGAATTCAAATCTGCTATTATTTTTGTGATTGCTCAACACTTAGCTTGGTAAATCTACGTTTGATTAAAAAGCACATAAATTGCTCTCGGAAAACAACATTTATTAATTTTAGCTTCTCAAAATGTCAGGTAATGCTATAAAAATTTTAGTTTCTCTGCATAAAACATATCCTAGTAATCATAAAACATATCCTTGTAATCATAAAACAACATTAGAAAGTAATGACATCAGTAAAAAAAAATATTTAAACAAGTTTCATCAAGTTTTGCTTTGATTCGTTCTTGGACATCAGCCGCCGACTTGCTTCTTGGCCTCTGATATAGCCCTCACGTTTCTCATGTGTATACACCCTGCCTGCTGCCTCTGTGACTTGTTTCACACACCTCTCTATTGACTGAGCATGACAGGGCCACTGTGGAACTTGCATAGGCTTGTCAAAGAACTTCTTTACTTCCGCTGTAGTCAGTTTACATGTCAAAGGAGGTTCAAATACCCCGTCAGACCAGTCTGTCAGCTCCAACACGGAAGAAGCACTGGGGTTGATGGAAGGTGTCTTCCTGGGACGTACAGAAAGATCTCCAAGTGTGTCATCATCTTCACCCCCTCATGTCAACAATCTTTTGGACACCAGCTCTCCTCTCCTCACTGTCATCTGAGCACAAGAGTGTCTGGATTATCATTTCGCTGAATGCATACCATGCTGAGCGCTTGATGGTTGGCAAAACAGCATCCACTACAGCCTTCTTTTGCAGCCTAACTAGCCGCACTTGAAACAAGATGTGGCGTGGGCCTTCCACCCAAGAGTGTTTTACTTTGATGTTGAACCAACAGGGGTAGTACACACCAACAATGTATTCCACTATCAGTCTTAAGTTGTTGAGGGTTTTGCCTTTAAGGCCATGTTTTGAAACACATATGCGACAAAGCCTGTTTGCTGTTGTCAACCACCTTGAATGGCTCACTGGACCAATTTCAAGAAGGGCCAGATCTGTGGGAAGTTCTCCTGTCCTTATGGCCTGTGTGATCCTATACCCGTACGCTTGATTAGTAGAGAGACCCTTTACGACATTGTCACTCAGTGAAGTAAGAGGCTCTCCAATTGAGAGTTTGGTGAATGAAGGATCAATTTCAAGTTCGGTTGCAGTGTCTAGCATCTTGCCAATGTTACCTGTCCACTTGTTGTTAGACAAGGTCTTCCCATCCAGTGCTGTGATCAAGTGTCGCAGGGGTAACTCATTAGTGTGGAGGGCACAAACCAACCAGATCAGCTTACGGCAAAGCTTGACCTCTACCCAATGCATGGAACCACCCTCCCAGCCAGTGTTAACATTTGTAGAATCACCTCCAATGGCCTGCAGGCTTTTATCAATGCCCTTCTTCATGAAATCTACAAGATTATCAGCAATAACTTCAACAGGTTTTTTTCTCGTTGAGCCTTTCTCAGGAGTGAAGTGGTAGAGATATCTTCCACCTGGCTCACTGCACACAGAATAATGCTCTTCTTTGATGATGCTGGGGAACTGACGATCTGAATTGTCTGCTTTCAGCATAACTTTAGTTGTTTCTTGACGGCCGTCAAAGAAGATGCAGTCAATTTCACCCTTCTTACAAAGATCATCAAATTCCTGATCCAGGGATCTCATAACTTTTTCTTGGGCCCTCTTGACTTTATTGTGATCAACTACAAGTCTCTTGTCTTCTTCGGTGATCAAGCCAGCATCCATAAAGGCAGCAGTGGTGATGGCAGCTGTGGCACGCAGGCCAACACCATATCTGATGCTATGCATAGCAACATTAGGTATTTCTAATGTGTTGTACTCTGGCTTTTTATTGGAAGTTGAAGACGTGCTTGGTATTTCTAATGTCACTTCATAACTTCCATCCTTTCCATCTTGAGCATCAGCTATTTGTTCTTCATTTTCATCATCAGAGAAAATTATTTCATTTGATGGCATTGAAACATCCTGCTTACTTGTCTGCTTATATTCAGCAAGCCTTCTTCTTTCATCTTCTTGCCGCTTCTGCTTTTTGACTTGTCTGTTGTGCTCAGGTTGATCTGGCAAGCCAATCTGATGTGGTCCAATAGAACCAGACTTGTCTCTCTGACCTTTAATGAAAGCAAGTTCCTTCACAGGGATCTTCATCTCCCTAGGGCATCTCTCCTAAGTCATGCTGCAACTTTTTAGCACCCCTCATATTTGGAATTTGAAAGTTGAAAAATTCGACACACCCTAATGGAATGTGAGCACTGTAAAAGCTCCAAATGTGAGAGTCATATAGTTGAAATCGAGAAGAGGGAACGTAATGTGGGTAGACGTACATTTTTCAATAATAAATGTTTTGAGCTCCATAAATCAAATGGCACTTGCAGGAAAATGAGGATTTGTAAGTGCGGTATGTTTCACATGATGGATAATTGGGGGAATTTCAAACATAAATGCGGTGAAATTCACTGTTCTACATGTCATGAAAAATATAAGGCGGATGGAGTGAAGCATATATGTTATATGAAAGATACTAAACTTAAAAATAGCCCTTGTTTAACCGTGTACTACGATATAGAAACTTACACTAAAGCTGAAACCAAAGAGGTCATTCCGCATTTACTCGTAAGTCAGACTATCTGTGATGAGCGCATGGAGCTCGAGTTTGATGAGTGCCACAAATGTGGAAAACGGACAAACATATTTAAAACGAATGCACACGACAGCCCTGTGAAGCTCTTTGTGTCCTATATTGTCAAATTAGCGGACAAGTTCAAAAAAATGACTGTGTATATTCTTGCCCATAACGGGGCGAATTTGACACACAGTTCCTTTATAAGGAGCTGCTTGAACACGAGTCTTCTGCGATGTTCACAGGTGATCCCTTGAAAAGAGGAAACAAACTAATACAGATGCAGATAAGAGGTAATGTACAGTTTAAAGCCACCGTACTGTTCACACCTTGTAAATTAGCAACGCTGCCCAAGGTCATGGGCGTAGCCGCTGAAGTTTCAAAAGGATATTTCCCTTACACATTCCTCACTAATTAAACTTTAAATTACGTAGGACTACCTCCACCCAAACATTACTTTAACTACACCAACATGAGTGATAGTGAGCGTGAAGCTTTTGACTGTTACAACAACAGTTTTAATGAAGCTAATCCATACAATATCGCCGATGAATGTAAATGTTATTGCGTGAATGACGTACGTGTACTTAGAGTATGCTTTCAAGCCTTTAGAAGGATGTACATAACCCGTTTCAAATGCGATCCGCTGCAAGTCGCGACCACGATCGCCTCATTATGTTTTACAGTGTTCAAGAATAACTTCATGCTGAAAGACACTTTAACAGTCATTCACAGAAACAACCCCCGCAGATATAGGCACAAAGCTATTTACTAGCTCATACACCTACAGCAACAGACCTGGGTATACATAAAACATGCCCGCAACACGGGTGACGTACCCATTAACCCTTTAACGACGGATGGTACCTTTAGGTCCACCAGAAATAATAATATAAATTGTACTACAATGCCTCGTTTCTATAAATGTTTCTGCGTGTTTATATATAAATGTCATTTAGTTGTCGGGAAAGGAACCCAAAATGTGTATCATTTCAGTGACTAGTTACTAAAATATTTAGTTTTCAATAACAATAAAACCTATACGTTCTGGTAACAAGAATGGCCGCATATGCTGCGGACTCGTCCGTAAAGGGTTAAGGTTAATGGTCTTGTTTTTTGGGTTGACGGCCTAAGTGAGGATTCAGCTACTGGTGAGGAGACCGTGTGCTGGTGGCATGGATGCCCGCGCGCTGAATGTGCCGTCACAGGGGACCTGTATGGAAGATTCCCTGCCGACAGCCTCGCATGGACCCGTAACCTTGATCAACTTATAGGCTCCCAGTTCACTTACAAATCGTGTAGGAGCATGAGTATGATGCACGGCTGGAAACAGATGCCCAGTACCATGAAGAAATAAAGACCATTAAACGTTCAATGGTGTTGGACCCCCTCAAATGCGGTGACAACTTGTTTGGAGGGCGCGCAAACCCATTCAAGCTATACTTTCCGCCTACGGAGGGCGTGAAACTCCACTACTACGACTTCTGCTCTTTATACCCTTACGTGATGAAGAACAATCCGTACCCCGCAGGTGCACCTGAAAAAATGGTGGGTTCCACCTTACCAACCATCGAGGAGTTTTCAGCTAACTTGAATGAACGCTACTTTCGACTCTCTTTCGTAGACGTGCTCCCCCCTCGCGATTTATGGATGCCGATCTTACCCGTCGTTATAGATCACAAGCTCATGTTTCCCCTGTGCGTTAAGTGGGCAGAGGAGAACAACGATGAATGTGACCATACAGCCAACCAGCGTAAGATAAGAGGTGTATATACAAGCCCTGAGCTGGCCCTAGCCGTTCGCCATGGGTATAGAATATTGAAGATACATGAGGTGTGGAGGTTTCAGAAGCTGCCCAACCTTTTCACACCGTATATAAACGCTTTTTTGAAGGATAAGGTTGAGGCGTCAGGATATCCGTGAGGATTTGATACCGAAGATGAAAAAACGGCTTATATTCAGCGTTACCATGCCCATGAAGGTATACAGCTTGACCGACCCCAAATTGTTAAGAATCCTGGCAAGCGCTTTAGTGCAAAGTTGGGTCCAAACAATCTTTGGGGGAAGTTTGCACATAATACTGGCTAAGGGAACGTCCATTTGGCACATTGTTATAGTGAAGTCTTGGATTATGCCAACGCTCCCGATAAAGAGGTTATGGAGATCGTGAATGTAGGTAATACTTACATAATAAAGTACATCACCGAACTGGCCACAGATACCTCACGGATTACAAACATACCTGTAGCGAGTTTCACAACGGCCTACGCCCGCATCAAACTTTGGAGCCTATTGCACTCTCTTGGACGGAGGGTGCTGTACGCTGACACAGATAGCGTGATATTCACAGCGAGGGAGAATGAATACATGGCCGCTATTGGGAAATTCCTCAGAAAGTTAACTGACGAGATCAAAGATGAGTTTGGTGATGGTGCATACGCAGACACGTTTTTATCAACAGGGCCAAAAACCTATGGGGTACGGGCGAGGGTAGGGGATGATATAAAGTATATCTTGAAGGCTAAGGGTATCAAGCTTAACCATGCGAACCGTCGAGTTGTTAACTTTAACTAGTTGAAGGAGCTAGTGTGCTTGGAAGATGAGGGTGACCAGCTACCCCAAATGACTGTGGGGACGCACAATTTTCGGGTGCGGAAACTGGGGGGTATGAAGGAACTTATGGGCAAGAAGGTATGCCGTAACACCTATAGGAAGCGTTACCAGGTTCCTGGTACCTATGATACCGTACCCTTTGGCTACCTTAATCCTTGATTGTATTTATTATATATATATATATATGTGTATTGATATGTTTATTTATCACGTACATTTGTTTCAATTAATGTTTCATTTTCTCTTTTGCGTCCGTGCGTGTGTGTGTGTGTACAATAAAAAGCTAAGCTCCGCCCACTGTAAGATCGACAACGTGAGTCCTGCCACTACCTGAGCATATCTCTATCCCTGCGTGCTCAGTTGACTTCAGCATACCCTTGAGCTCAGACGTGTATTCTCCCGCGTAGAAGAAAAATAGTAATGGCTACCTTTAATATTGCGTGTTCAACATTTATGAAGTGGTATTCGGCAAAGTGCCAAGATGTGGTGGATACTGAAAAACTCCATATTCCCCCCTCCTTTGATACTTTTAAGGCTACATTGAGCCATGCGAAGGACCAAGATGTTCAAATACTCTACGGTTATTCTGGCGAGGCCATTGTAGGATTTCCTAGTACAAACGATGTATTGAAGTATGATATAGACCCAACCTTTATAAAGGCTCACATATACCGCGAAGTAGAAGAAGTAACACCCTCAGAAGATAAGCAACGGTTATGGATAGTGAGTCTTGTTGATGAGTAGTGTGACAAGCGATAATATGTCATGTTACATCATACCGACTACTTGTACCCTACGGTTGAGAATGTAAATCTTGTCATCATGGAGAATCTTAAGTATTTTTACCACTATATTAATATATATCATGAAGAGGTTTGTAGTGAGGTTGTGGCTAATGGGCTGTGTGAGTTTTTAACAGACTTTAGAGATGAGTATCGCTTGTTAAACAAAAAGGATAAATATGGGCCTATGTTTCTCTCAAATAGTGCACCGGATTGTGAAGATGTTTAGTTTGTGGAAATGAACGTCTGGTGAGTGATAAAACATTAAAGCCGGTATTGTTTCATGCAGCGGAAAATTCTGTTTGTCCAAGGGCACAAGAGTTCGAACAAGCCTGAACACGCTTCAGCAGTTTATGGTGTAACTCGCTCCCCCCAGCGAGTAGCCCACCCGTGTACCTCACCCCTCCGAACAATTGAGTTCGAACAAACCCGTACACGTTTCATCAGCGGACTCACTCTGCCCGTCGAGCCGATCCATCAACCTTTGGCTCATAGTCATCTCAAGAGCTTCAACCGAGTGGACGTGCAAATATGATGGAACTTCCTTTGAAAAGCCTTCTCAACGCCTTGTACGATGTCTCCGTGACGAAGTCATTGCGGTGTTCAGGCGTGAAACCGGCACTATTAGCTATGTACTTGAAACGATTTGCAGGCAAACTAACTCTGGTAAACGTAATGTTATTTATTTAAGCGTTGAGGAGATGAATAGAGTCTTCGTGATTGTTGAGACGTGGGGAGAGGACCGTTATAAAATACCTGCAGGTGTAGGTACAAGAAGAGAGCAGATTAGTGACGCCCCCTTATTTGCAGTTGTTTGCACGTTGTGTATAAATAACGAACAGCCATGCATTGATATACGAATGATGTGGAAGAATGCATCTGATAATAACGTTCTTGTCCCTACGCGAAACCGTTTTATCCTGGCCAAAAAGTTTGAAATCTTCGGATTCCGCAAGCTGAAGCCTATATTAGACGCTCGTGTTACGGATATGATTTATTTTGACACGGTTCTTGAATACGCATACACCGCTATGCTCGACGGATTTATCGATTGTAGGAATGAACAAGACGAGAATGGTCTAAAGCTGGATGCATATTTAAAAGGTTTAGATTCTTCGAAATATCCTGAACTTTGGTACAAAGCACTTGAGCGGTACAGAGCAGAGCTTGCCTACACTGTTCACACTGAAGAACTGTACCTCTATATAATGAATAGCTGTCGTTACGACTTGGAAGATTATTTCAATTGCCGCTATGCAGAGTGAAGAAGAGTTCACGATTGAAAAGCTCGGGACGGTAAGAAAAAACCCTCGATTGGAAAGGCGTTTTTATAAACTTGTATTTAATAATGATGTTGTGGTTAACGATGACCTCTTTGTGCGTGTTTTTCATTGTATTCTAGCCGTGTTTAAAGATAAGTTGCCAACCGAATGTAAAGTGGGTAAAAAATTAATATTGAACGATATGAAAGCCATTTATGTCGAGTATAGGCATCCGTTTAAGTTAAAGCGTGAAGTGTTGCTTGGACGGTTTTATTGTGTAGTAGAAAGTAATAACGATGTGAATGTAGACTCGATTACCTGTGAATTTAGCGTTTTGCGCCGTAGAACATGAAGGATGTATATTTATTTATTTAATTGTGTATATATATATATATATATATATATATATATATATATATATCCTGTACTAATATGCAATTGATTATACGTTTCGGATATTATTATTTTTAATTATTCAATATGACCCGTAGATCATAAAGTATTTGATGTATATTTATTTATTAATATATATATATATATATATATATATATATATATATATATATATATATATATATCCTGTACTAATATGCAGTTGATTATATGTTTCGTATATTATTATTTTCAATATATTTAATTATTTAATATAACTCTGTGTATATGTATATATATATATATTTTTCCTGTACTAATAATATATTGATAATACGTTTTGCATATTTTTTATTATATCGGGTGACCCCCAATAATGTTCTCATTCTTCAACTAGTCATATCTCAGTAACCCGTGGACCTATATAGACGATATTTTAACACAATTTAACAAAGCCTTGTCTCACTATGGTTAAAATTTGAAAACGATATCATACAGTATATACTTTTCTCACAATTTAGAAAATAAAAACTCGTGTCAAAAAAACAAATATCATGAATATTTTATTTATTTTAGCCAATTAAATGATCGATTGGACCACCGTCCTGTTGACAAACTAATCGGAGTCTCTTCTTCCAAAGAGAGATGCTTCGTTGCACCTCATTATTGTCAATTTCCTGCCATGATTGTAGTATTTTGTCTTTTAATTCACGTTCAGTAAATTTTTCGCGCTGCCCACGATAAACTTTCCCTTTCAGCAACTCCCAAATCAAATAATCCATTGGGTTACAGTCCGGGCTTTGAGGCGGCCACTCATTCTTGGTAATGAATTTGCGCGTATTATCATTCAGAAATGCCTGTGTGGCCTTGCTTGTATGTGACGGTGCCCCATCTTGTTGAAAACAAAAATCATTTTCTGGATAGAGACGACGGCAGTCTGGCAACAACTTTGTGTTTAAAAGTTCCATGTAATTTACGGAATTCACTTTCGTCGTTTCGGTATCAATAAAATGAACGTCAGTTTTACCGTTCCAAGAAACGCCTGCAGATATCATCACTTTTTTTAAAAATCGCGATGTCTCATGATACAGTCTATTCACCGGAATATCGCGTTTTCGACCACGTCTGTAGACAACGTCATTTTGAGGATTTCGTGGAATTTCTAGTGTAAAATCCTTCTCATCCGTGAACACTATCTTCTTAAAACCATCAACTGAAAATTTATTAAGCAACTGTCTGCATCTTGTTTTTCTTTTATCCTTCACATTTTCGTTTTTTCTAGATGTGGGAATCCTTTTGAATGGTTTTAGGTTCAGCGATTTTACTACACGTTGCACAGAACTCCTACCAATACTCAGATTTTTGGCAATTGTCCGTTGCGATGAATGAGTCCCTGGTTCATTTTCTTGAGAGCAGATTTTATCATTTATGTAATCCACGTTTTCTGGTGTTGTTGCTGTTTTTGGCCTGCCACTTCCTGGTTTCCTGGTGGTGGTTCCTGTATCGCGAAGCTTCTTTAACAGTTTGTCTAGTGTACGTCTCTTCCAACCTCTCCCTGGAAACTCTCGTATTAATCTTCCACTCTTCCATCCTTTGTCAATGTAGCAAGCTTTAATGAGAGCACAGTCTTCTTCTGACAACGTCATGATTGCGATTGAAGGACTGAAGGATAAGTAGTCTGTAAGCTCGTAAACTCTGAAACGGGCGTAGCCTACGCATGGCCTAAAATTCGCCAAACGGCCGAGCATAGACTACAATCGATATTTGTTTTTTTTACACGAGTTTTTATTTTCTAAATTGTGAGAAAAGCATAAATGATATCGTTTTCAAATTTTAACCATAGTGAGACAAGGCTTTGGTGTAAATTGTGTTAAAATATCGTCTATATAGGTCCACGGGTTACTGAGATATGACTAGTTGAAAAATGAGAACCTTTTTTTGGGCCACCCGATATATTTCCCGTTCGTGTTTCTTATGCTATTATTATTTTTTCATCATACATATATTCCGTTGTATATTTATTATATATTCATCATCCGTATGCTATTATTATTTTTTATCATATATATTCCACTGTATATTTATTTTCTATATATTTCCATTAATTCGCCTAAGTAAACAGAATGATATAATGGTGTTTTATTTAATTCTTTTGGTTGTACAATGTATTTAATTGTATCAATTGGCTGGCTTCTAAAGCGGATTTCTAAACTAACTGTAAAGAATATATGCATTAATTAAATAAATAGCGCTATCTGGCAACTCAACCTGTACAAATGAACAAGCCATTTACGCCTTCTAAGTCAACTGGCGGATTAAGCCAGAATATATGCTTTAATTAAATAAATAGCGCAATCTGGCAACTCAGCCAGATACAGTAACTGGTGGGTTAAGCCAGAATATATGCTTTAATTGAATAAATAGTGCAATCGGGCAGATCAGCCTTCTAAGCCAACTGGCGGCTTAAGCCAGAATTTATGCCTTAATTAAATAAATATGCGCAAACTGGCAACTCAACCAGATAAGCCAACTGGCTGATTAAGCCAGATGGCTGATTAGGAACATAATAAGACAACGGCTGCTCGGCTGAAGTCTTAATATGCGTTTGGCTCCTGCCAGGCGAAGAACTTTCCTCCCTCTCTCCTTCTCCTCTCTCTTTCTCATGGGGGATAACTCCGCCTCCAAGGTGCATAACCCCTTGTTGCTCTGGCAACATTCACCCTCTCCTTTTGTTGCATAACACCTTGCAACATTCCACCTTCCCCTTTGTTGCATACCAACTTGCAACACCCCCTCCCCTTGTTGCATAGCTTATGCAACATTTCATTTGCACCAGTGATCAACATTTGCAATTGCATTGCACTCTCCCCTTTTGCACCCACACTACTAATGCCTTCAAGAACTTAAATTTGAACTTCTCGACCATCCAGCCTACAGTCCAGACCTGGCACTTTCGGATTTTTACCTGTTTCGACCACTAAAAGACGCTTTGAGAGGTCACTGATTCCAAGGCGATGATGACCTGAAGGAGGCGGTGCATGACTGGCGACGCACACAGCCAAAAACATTCTTTTGTGATGGCATTAGGACATTTGGAAGCTTGAAGATTGCTGGACTAAGTGTATTGAGAAACAGGGAGATTATGTTGAGAAGTGATGTGTTTATAATCTATCAGATGTGAAAATAAAATTGTGAAAATAATAAGTGCGGATACTTATTGAATTACCCTGGTATATATATATATATATATATATATATATATATATATATATATATATATATTATGCAGGAAGCAGGGGCCAAGGGAAAATGCCCGCAAAAGCGTCCCTCTCCATAGAAGAAGAAGAGAGCCAAAATCAAGGTCCGAGGTTTTCGAGATGCCTAGACAATCTGCGTTTCAAAGATGGGAGGTCATAGACAGGAAGAAAGATTGATTGAGGAAGATAGGGCAGAAAAAACATCTTTAGAAGAGATTCTAATTTCAGACATACTAAGGTCAGAGGGGGTAGGAAATGGAGGAACAGCACCTGAATCGTCCAGGGTTGAATTGTAAGCGAAAGTTTGAGCGAAGAGTTCAGCTTTATCAGAAGAAGAGAGGGCAACTGAGCTGGCAGAATGGAAAAGAGGAGGGAAAGAAGAGGAAGCAAAGTTGTTGAAGAGGTTTTTAGGTAAATGCCAGAAGGAGTGAGAAGAATTAGAATTGGATAGATTTTCACATTTTTGTCGGATGCAGGAATTTTTGGCGAGTCGAAGAACAGATTTTGCACGATTCCGGGCAGAAATATAAGCTGAGTGAGAATCAGGAGGTGGATAGCGATGGTACCTTCTGAAAGCCTCCTCTCTGTTGCGGATAGCATAAGAACAATTAAAGTTAAACCAAGGTTATTTTGCATTGGTAGTAGGAATAGAATATGGAATGTACCCTTCCATTTCCGAGAGAATCACCTTCGTGATGCGCTCAGCACACTCGGAAGGGCCCCGGCCACGGAAGCAGTCATGCAGTCATTCCATGAGAAATCACAGAAGTACTGCCTAAGTGTCTCCCAATCAGCGGCGCCAAAGTGCCAAAGGCGCCTCCTCTTGGGAGAATCCAAAGGCCGAATTGGAGGGATAGGACAGGAAACAGATATAAGATTGTGGTCGGAGGAGCCCAACGGAGAAAAAAGTTTCACAGAGGAAGAAGAAAGATGAGAGGTAAGAAATAAATTTAGAATGTTGGGCCTATCTCCAAGGCTATCGGGGATACGTGTCGGGTGCTGTAGAATCTACTCCAGATCATTAAGGACAGAAAAGTTGTCAGGTCAGTGAAATGGGAGTAAAGCCAAAGGTGGTGGTGGTGAACACTGAAATCTCCTAAAATAGAGATTCCAGCGGGAAAGAATGCATTCCACTTTGGAGGTGAGGTAGTCAAAGAATTTTGGATAGTCAATAGAATTAGGGGAAATGTAAACAACACAGATGTATTTAGTTTGAGATTGGCATGTAAGCTCTAGCTAGAGGGTATGGAATTCGAAATATATATATATATATATATATATATATATATAAGCAAACAACCACAGGAAAAAGGAAAAAGAAACACGAAGAAATCCGAGCGTTTTTGTGATATATTCACATCTTCATTGACAAGAAAGAAATATATATATATATATATATATATATATATATATATATATATATATATATATATATAATATATATATATATATACAGACGAGGGTAATTCAATAAGTATCCGTACTTTTTATTTTCACAATTTTATTTTCACATCAGATAGATTATAAACATCACCTCTCAACATAGTCTCCCTGTTTCTCAATACACTTAGTCCAGCGATCTACAATAGGCCGAGTCGTTTTTGCTTGAAAAAATTTTTGGGGGAAGTTTAATTTACCCTGTATTACGAAAGTTTGTGTACCTACATACGAAGTATCATGACAAAGTTTCAAGCTTTTATATAAATGTTTTGAGGTTCCACAAGTCACTTAAAGTTTTGGTGATTTTTTTCCGATACTCCGTATAGTAAACCACAGCTCTTTGCTGACTTGCCATGATAGTTTACAAGGCAAATCACTCAGAATTCACCACGAGGAGGTGGCTGTAGGTCGAATTCCACACCATACCCAGCCCAACCTCCCTTCCATTAGTTTTTACATGTGGTTTATTGACATTTGTATTCGCATTTTGACTCAAATGTAGGCATGTTTGATCTTGAAGCAATTCTTGTCTTTAAAAACCATCTCTATTTTCCTGACCACAGACAGAAGCTGATGCTTCTGTTACAAGTTTGACATGTCTTTCCACAGCTTGTGAATGACATGGGTACTTTTTCAATAGAGGGTTGTTTCATCACCCCTTACGATAAGCTTTAACTGGGTGTTTGTCAAGCTTTTTGTCAGAGGGGTTTATGTCTTGGGTAGTCTCCAAATCGAATTAAATCTGGGTAGTCTCTTGCCAAGAAATTAATTTTGGGCCGTCTAAATTCTCTAATGCCCGAGGACACACTTTCCCTGGCTAAGAGAATGCACCGGAAAGCTAACTCTCTCATCACTTGCCTTTCATCAAATAACATCGAGACCAATAAGGTTTCTGGGTGAGCAAAATATGCCCTCTAATAACAGGATCAATGATTGCCTTAAGCTCATCAGATAGGTATCTTTAACTAAGGATTTCACTTTATATTAAACCACGTTGGGGCATAAACGCGAACAATGAATTTGGTCAGAGTTTTCAAGTTTTCTGAGGCCTTTTTTTTCTGACGGCTTTTTGGTCGCAACATAAAGTCTAACTATCCTGTTGGCTGTCGTAAGCCATCTGGCATGATTCAAAGAACCTGGGTTGCGGTTTACAAGGTTTTGGGAACATTGGCCTTCTATGACTGCATTACAAATTTCCATGAGATACTTTTGATCTTGGCTTAGATCGAGATCCCCCGGAATAGGAGGCATATTACTTGATTTGATTGCTTCAAACTTGACAACTGGCATCTTTTCGCACGACGTAAGACTTTTGCCAACATTTCCAGCAAGGGCTTTTGGGCTTTTGGTTTTACCATCCAAATAATTATATATATATAATTAAACAAATGGCGAAGAGGTAGCTCATTGGTATGCAGCAAACACACGAACCAATGAAAAGGAGCATTGTACTGTACCTCTAGTTGCCTGATAACTCCATTATGTATGCCAGTGTTTACATTGGTTCCATCACATCCAATGACCTTCAGATTGTCTACCTTAATATTATTACTGTTAAGAAACTTTATCACTCCCTTAGAAATGTTAGTTGAATTTCCATTCACAGGAGTGAAGTGCCCAAGATATTTTGATTCTGGTTCAGCTATAAGCGTGATGTGTTCCTCAGTAATTATTGTACTGTAGTACCTCCCATCCTTACAGATATTTGCTTTAGTTAAGTCCTTTCTTCCATCGAAATGCAATGTTTCTATACTTTCTTCGCTTGATTTACTCAACTCCTCTCTGATTTCCTTTCTCTGCCGTCTCACCTTATTCTTATCCACAACATTGTAATAATCTTCAGAGGTAATGAGACCAAAATCTTCCAGAACAGCAGAGGCAACGGCTGCACCAGCTCTGTCTGATATTCCGAATCGGTCACAAGTTTTTGCTAATGAAGGCAATTTGCGAGTGAGCTTATGTGCTTCACCTGATTTCTTTATACCTTTCTCAATGTGATCACCATCATCACGCTCTCTATCTGTATCTGTTGATGTGTCAGAATCAGGAATTGTATGAAAGTTATCCGTCCATTGGCTCTTCCCTGGAAGTGAGTGAATAGGTTATTGATATTTCCATCTTCAATGTTTTTAGAAAATCGTGCTCTTTCTTGTTCTTTACGCTCAGATCTTATTTGCAGTTTCTTCGTTGTCTGTAAATCAATACTGCCTATTGCCATTTTTCGTGCACCTCTTTGGTCAATTAGGAAAGAACGTTCCAAGGCAGGAACTTTTAGCTCGTTTTCACAATTGCAAGAAAACAGATCATGACATTTGCAGGCAGCAATATCATAAATCCTTTGATTTTTTAATTTGAACGCGGTCAGTTTAGATTCAAAATCTTTCATTTTTCTACCAGGCTTCATCATATTTTTAGATTTTTCATGACAATCCTTTACTCTGGCTAATATTTGCTGTTCTGATATTGTTGGAATTGATGCACTTTTCCAGATCTCTTTTACCTTTGATGCAACTATTCTTGCCACATCATTAGCATTTGGCTCTTTTTTCCCCTCACTAGCTAAAAGTAAGAGATATCTTGTTTGTAAATATTCTTTTTAAAACGTCTTCATATAGGGGAAGTTGATTTGCACTGAGCTCAACTTTCCCAAAAAGGGAAACAGCTGGACTCATGATTTTTTTCAACAGTTGCTTTCACTTTTACGGCCTCAGCCATTTCGGCTAATTTGGGAAAGTCACCATTACTCCTGACATCACTCACCGTGTGCTTGCTGACTGGATATCACGTCTGAATTTGTGTATTGAAAACAATGGTGGACATATTGAGCACGTTCTGTAAATAAAAGCTTTTGTTTGGCCATTTTTTATTATTTTTCCTATGAAGCCGGACTTATGGGACACCCTGTATATATATATATATATATATATATATATATATATATATATATGTATGTATGTATGTATATATATATATATATATATAATTAGACCTGAAGATGATCAACTTTAACTGTCAACTCTATCTTTCACATAAGTATTACTTCAGGTTAGATTTCCGGTTATGGAAGAACGAACACACTACAAATTTTATCTTTCCTCGTCTTTGTCTCTCATCTTGTACTTTTCCTTCCTGCTGGAAGTTCACGTTTATTCAGCCTGTCCCAAAGAAGTAGTCCGCTCTCAGCCTCCAACGAATGACCAATTGCTTTGGTTTCTTGCCCTTCCAAATTTTTATTCTATCATTAATATGAAGATTCTTAAACATTTCTCTTCACACAATCTTCTTCCAGATCGTCAGTATGGGTTACCAGTTGTAGTTGGTTACTGTTCTTAACCTAAAGGTATTAACAGATGTGTTTCTCAGAATTCTGACCACTCAACCACTCTCTTCCTTTTATTTATTATTGATTTTTTACATCATACTCCCTGACCTATACGCTTCTACATTACAGAAGCCATCCTGCAATAAAAAGTTTAAAAAAAACTATTTATATATTTCTACCAATGTGGAAGGTTTGCTAGTTTAAACTGAATCACTTCCTTCAAGAAAAACTTATTAAGCCCTTTTATTAATCCTGTTAACATATATATATATATATATATATATATATATATATATATATATATATATATATATATATATATATATATATATATCGGAATCATCAATTTTTCAAATCTGTGCTAAAAGAAACAAATCTAACCTTAATGTATACAAAGTTAATACTTTTATTTTTCCCTAAAAATTAAAGACTTTTCGCAATTCACATGGTAAGTTATGTTGTCTTTACATTTTTCTCAGACGCTTCGTCGGCTTAACATTATCAAATGTTCTAGTATTCTATCATTACAGGCTTTTACAATCAAGAGCGCAAAATAGGCTAATAAACACATACAAAATGATAGCAGCCACCCTTAGTGAAATCATACATTACAGATGACGTAGCAAGGGCACGCCTAACCATACCTGTACTGATTCATGTCAGCTACACATTCATCTGTAGACCCTTCGACAAAACATCCCTATTATACAATTAGCCCAAAAGGTACCTTTTTACTAATAAATCTTGGAGTTCTTAATAGTTGGTAACGAAGATCTCTAAATTTTCAACCTCGTTTTCAAACTCAAATACGTACGAGACTACTAAACGGACGATCACTGCGGGTAATTGGGGGGCGGCATCACTATAATTAACTCTGCTTATGTGATCACAGAGGAGATAAAAGATTTACTAACCAGATGTCAGTGTTTGCCTGTATGTAAATACATAACGTAGTTTGTGCGGAAGGGATAATACATTTTCACTTCCGCACCATATATGACGAAATAACAATGAACGAGCAAATAATAAACAACATGCAACTAGCCTAATCGGGTCAAATGGATTTCTATCTGGGTGTGCTACGCACCTTCTGTCAGCACCGGGGTCCGCATAATGTTTGCTTTTCTGCTGGAGAAGCTCCTCCAGATTATGCCTATTGTTTTTCTAGCGATGTAATTTTGTTATAGTGCTTTCTGAATTCTGTAACAGACGGCATTATCACCCCAAGATCATGACATCATTCACCGTGTGCTTGCTGACTGGGTATCACGTCTGAATTTGTGTATTGAAAACAATGGTGGACATATTGAGCACGTTCTGTAAATAAAAGCTTTTGTTTTGCCTTTTTTTATTATTTTTCCTATGATGCTGGACTTATGGGACACCCTGTATATTACATCTATGTTTTGTCCTCGGCTCAGTGTTTCCAGTATTCTCTGCTGGTGGTCTAATAGCTGTGATAGCCATGATTTTCCAGCCCTGAAACCATGTTGAATTGGGATGTATAAGCTCTTCCCTTGTAGGTAGTAGGTAGTTTCGCTTCTAACTATAAGTTCAAAGCATTTTATAAGTTGTGTATTGAGAGCTACCAGCCGATGATTCTTATGCATTGCCCTCTTAACATCTTTGAATAATGGGACAATGTTTGCATTCTTTAATGACAGTGGAATTTGCTACGTGTAGAATGAGTTCCTCCATAGTAAGTATGGCGGTTTGGCATTACTCTCTTTACATTTCTTCGGAAATGTGGCACTCCATGTGTCTGCCCCTGTTGTCGATTTGTTTCGCATCTGTGATAGAATCTTAATTATATATATATATATATATATATATATATATATATATGTGTGTGTGTGTGTGTGTGTGTGTGTGTGTGTGTGTTTGTGAGTACGTGGAGAGAGAGAGAGAGAGAGAGAGAAGAGAGAATTGTGTTTTAGTTGTGTGTAAATGATTTACCAAGTTCTATGTTGAAATGAATCCTAGAAGTAAATCACTATTAAGCTACTGTCAACAGAGGACGGTCAACTGTAACAAGATCTTCGGCGGCTTTCAGACTATTCATACTTTGGGCTGACTAACATTCAACTGAGACACAGTGTTTGTTCCTGGGTTCCGCTATTTATTGGTCAAACTTTTAAAGAAATACATACTTTCATTTGTTATAGAGTTGTGTGGTCTGAACTAGTGATCTTTCTCATAAAATGTTTACCGAATTCACGTTTATTGACAACCTAATCGCTAGACTCTAGAGTGATAAGGTATGTGTGTCTGCTGCACGTGCTTTTGTTTCATATTGTATATTTATCTATCTATTAAATATACTTCTCAGCGTAATTTGTTCAGAGACTAGTTAAATCGGCTATATATATATATATAATATATATATATGATGAATAAAACCACAAAGGAAAGGAAACACAAAATGGTGCTCAAGCGCTTTCGTCTAATGACATCCTCAGGAACACTGAAGTACATAAATGGGTTACAGCCTATATATAGGTTACAGAAAGAAAAAAAAAATAAATAAATAACATACATACATACACACACACATAAAAATATATATACATACATATCTATATATATATATTATATATATATATACAGGGTGGGCGGAAAGTAGCTCCCTATTTTGGATTGGTAAAAAATACGTATATTATCCATTTATTTCAGAAGAAATAATATGAAAAGGTAGGCATACATGGTAGGTTTTCTATAAAATTCAATGTGGGCTCCAACTCTTTCCACCAGCTTCTGGAGCCGCTCAGGAATGGCGTCCACTGACTTTAGCAGGAACTCCGGCGGGATGGAGGACATGACTTCCCGAATTCGGTCCTCCAGTTCTTCCAATGTCCTCGGTTTGGTGCGGTAGACTTCTTCCTTTACCCACCCCCAAAGAAAGAAGTCGCACGGTGTCAAGTCGGGGCTCCTGGCTGGCCATTGATGTGGACCACGACGACCCATCCAACGCCCAGGGAAGTGGGCATCCAGCCACGCACGGACAACAAGAGCGAAGTGCGGAGGGGCGCCATCTTGCATAAATATCAGATCGTCGATGTTCTCCCATGTGCTGACAACCGGCCAGACCTCGTTTCGCAACATAGCAAGGTACCGCTCAGCATTCATGGTGTTGCGCAGTAGGAACGGGCCCACAACCTGATCTGAGGTCATACCACACCACACCGTTACACTGAACCGAAGAAGAAACAGAGTCCATATTAGAGCAATTTAGCAGAGAGGAGGGCAATTCATTTTCAGAACTCCAACAAAGAGAGCAAGACAAAATTGCATATTTGTTTATAAAGATTTGTTTATAAAAAACGTCTGAACAGGTACAGTAGTTAGAACAACGTGAAAAAGTGTTAGCAGCTGACGAGGAAGCTTCTAAACAGTGGCTGCATCCTCCAGCGCAGGACACGTCAACGCGAAGAAGCGACGTCAAACCAAAACATCAACGCGCTGGTGGCCAAACTTCCTCAAATCTCCGTGCAGCGGGCTGTCTACGGTTGGCTAGACTGGCAGTCGACGGCCTGTTGCGTGGCACGGTCAGAGTGCCGATCGGCTCCCGGGGCCGGACCTATTCTCAGCGTGCTATTTTTCAATTACAGGGAACAATTGCGTGCTCCCCGAACTACTCTTACTCTCTGGCGACATTAAGACTAATCCAGGCCCCACTACAACTTACACATGTCACCATACACAAAGACATAGACACAATAGCACCATGAGACACATACAGAAGTATAATATTAACATATTACAGCACAACGTAGATGGCCTCACAAACAAAATCATGCAGCTTAGGGAATTCGTACACAAACAAAACATTCACATAGCACTTATACAAGAAACAAAACTAAAACGCACACACAAAACACCCACCATCCCTGACTTCACGGCGATCCGTCAAGATCGTACTGGGGTAACGGGGGTGGACTCATCACTTACATACGTAAAAGCATTAGCTACACTGATGCTACCCAAACATTACAAACACAATCCAAGCAGATAACACGATAGAAATACAGGCAGTTAACATTAAAACACGCGCAAAACACAACACCACACTAATCAACATTTACATCCCACCAGATAGTTCACCTCAGGTGCCAGCCAATTACAATCCACAGTTACACAATCTTGCCTCTCTCACTAATGTCATCTTAGGAGGAGACTTCAACGCCAAAGACACTAGTTGGTACCTGCACAACCAAACAACACCAGAGGCGCCAACATAGCCACAAACAAAACAGCCTCTTCATTCTTAACAATACAGAAGAACATACACACATACCACATCAAGCAGGATACTCAAACTCCTCCCCAGACATAACGTTCTGTTCCCCCTCACTAGCAACACATACACAATGGAGAACAGAAAAACAACTGTCATCAGACCACCTGCCCATCATCATTACAACACATTCTACACTCTGCCCCAACAGCCTTAGGCACACTTACAGAAATTACAAGAAAGCTGATTGGGAACAGTTCAAAATACAGACTGAGGAACAATTCACCACATTAAACAGCACACCCATCATAAACATCGATACAACACTCAAGACATTTAATCAGACTATCAATAATGCAAACAAATACATACCCAAGGGCAACATTAGGAAATACAACCCAAATTACACTAGAGAAATAGCCCACCTCATAAGGCAACGTAACAACCTCAAATATAACACACAACACACACACACAAGCCATAAAACAGCAGATACAACAGCTCAACACAGAAATAAACAACAAACTCAAAGAAAAACAAACAGAAACATTCAGGGAATTCATAACAACACTAAACCACTCCACAGATACATACAGGCTATACAAGACTATAAACAGCATTACCCACTCTAACAGCGGCATTCACACCTCACACGCGGCTATCTGTCGCAGCCAAAATAATATCCCAACATACACACAACAAGCTAACATTCTAGTTAATCACTACGCAAAGATAAGTCACTTAAACAGAGACAACAACCAGAAACATGCAGACAGACAAACAGCCAGACACAAGAAAACCTACAGACTCGACATGACCATTACACCCTTCAATACAGACCAGACCACCAAGATCATCAAAACATTAAGAATTCGAAGGCTACTGGACCAGACAACATATCTAACATACACCTTAAACACTTGGGCCCACAAGGAATATTAGCTCTCACAAATATCAGCACATATTCATACCAACACTGTATTATTCCTGACATATGGAAACAAGGTAAAATTATTACACTACTCAAACCAAACAAAAATCCAACAGAACCAGCTTCCTATAGACCCATTACTTTACTATGCACACCTTCCAAAGTAACAGAAAGACTAATCTTACAAATCACCAACCCACACATACCACTATCGCCTACTCAACATGGATTCAGACCTCACCACTCAACCACGACATTACTCACTAACCTCACGCAGCACACATCATGGATGGCATCAACTCCAGAAGACCAGCTCAACGTACACTATTAGCAACAATAGACATTAGTAAAGCATTTGATGCTATCCCACGCTTCCCTCTCATAAACAAAATACTCAACACAAACATGCACAATAACACCAAAAGGTGGCTGAGCAACTATCTCTCAGGAAGATACTCACATGTCACATTTAATGGCAAGTCATCCAAAAACAAGCTTTTTCCGAACGGGGTCCCTCAAGGCTCTGTTCTCTCACCAACACTCTTCAACTTATACATGCATGACATTCCAACACCCATAGATAACAAGCTTACCTTATCATCATATGCAGATGATATCACTCTAACATCCACCCACAACAACATCGACACCGCTACAAATAACCTACAAACATACATAAACAGTATACAAGACTGGCTCACACACAATAGACTCAAAGTAGCGCCCACAAAATCAACCATCACCTTGCTTACAAGCAACACAAAAGAACACCAGGTAATTCCACAGCTTACACTAAACATCAACATTCCACACACTCACAGAACCAAAATACTTGGTGTCACATACAACACATCATTATCTTTTGCAAACCACATTCAGGACATTAAAACAAAATGTACGTCAAGACTTAACACGCTTAGGGTACTAACAGGCACAAACTTTGGACACCAGCAGGAAACAACATCACTCATATACAAACAATATATTCGCTCAGTTATGGACTATGCTAGCCCATGCTGGGCACCCATTATCTCAAACACACACATAAACACCTTACAAACAATACAAAACAACGCACTTCGTATCATTACAGGATGCACTCAACAACACCAATAGAACACCTGCACACAGAAACAAAAATACTAAAAGTTAGGGAACATTTAGACATGAGGGGAACACAATTCATGGCAGCAGCGACAACTAACCCACAACACCCTTGCCACTACATGTACAATCATCCACCAACACCTCGCACCATTAAGGTAACACCAGAGAGATATTATAACGAAATACTCCATTCCATACCACTACCACCCCACAGACATCACACAGTACAGAAAACACATACACACACATCTAACCCACAAAGCACTGACACGACTCGGTCCGAATGCGGTCCTAGGTGCGAAGCCGCCACCCATTAACAGGTCAGAGATCAGCCTGAGCAGATCGGATCGAGTTAACTTAGCACGATTCCGATGTGGACATCACCCAAACTTACGGACATATAAACACAGACTAGACAACTCCATAGACGACACCTGCCACCTGTGCCAAGACACACCACAAACAATTGAACACATTATGACGGACTGTACCGCTCTAGCACAACAACGAACACAACACAACATCACTAGTGCGCTGAACCTCTGGTCCACTCCGGAGAGGGCGATCGGTTACCTGCGTGCCGCCGGCTTGCTCGATCAGGGTGGGCTGATCGGCTAAACAACAACAACAACAACTGAACCGATTCTGCCGTTTTTCAGCGGTAACCATGGGATCCTCTCCTGCCCAGTAGTGGCAATTGTGGCGGTTGACACTTCGCTCTTGTTGTCCGTGAGTGGCTGGATGCCCACTTCCCTGGGCGTTGGATGGGTCGTCGTGGTCCACATCAATGGCCAGCCAGGAGCCCCGACTTGACACCGTGCGACTTCTTTCTTTGGGGGTGGGTAAAGGAAGAAGTCTACCGCACCAAACCGAGGACATTGGAAGAACTGGAGGACCGAATTCGGGAAGTCATGTCCTCCATCCCGCCGGAGTTCCTGCTAAAGTCAGTGGACGCCATTCCTGGGCGGCTCCAGAAGCTGGTGGAAAGAGTTGGAGCCCACATTGAATTTTAGAGAAAACCTACCATGTATGCCTACCTTTTCATATTATTTCTTCTGAAATAAATGGATAATATACGTATTTTTTTACCAATCCAAAATAGGGAGCTACTTTCCGCCCACCCTGTACATATATATATGCAATAAACGGAGAAGTAAAAATAAAAATTAAAAATTATTAAAGGATTAACAGAGAGGCATACAGATTTGTAAGGAAAAATATCGATTTTTGGCACAAGATCAAATGAATTATAAAAATACAAATTTATACTGGAAATCTGCCCGGGTTTTAACACTCTGCCTTTTATGGTCAAGTTTCGATATATATAAAAATAAAATGAAAATTAAAAGTTAATAAAGTATCATACAAGTTTACCAAAGATTTAGCGTTTTACCCTTCTTTTCTAGATCTGTTTTGAAAGAATTCAAAACAACAGGATCGAGTTGAAAAAGACCTTTGCTTATGTTGAAGTTATTTGAAAGTTGGATAATGGCAGACTCAAGAATATTTCTATTAACAATGTTGCTAGAGTGGAATAAAACTGAAGCATTATTCCAATCAATACAGTGGGATAACTCTGACACATGGACAAAAAGGGCACTGGACAACTGTTCTGTTCTAACGGAATATTGATGCTGTTTTATACGTGTGTGCAAATCCTTTCCCGTCTGACCTATGTAAAAGGAATCACATTGTTTACAACCAATTTTATAGATAATGCCTGAATTATTGGTAGGGCTATTTTTTACTATGATATTTTTCACAATATTGTTATATGAAAATACTACATTAATATCCAAAAGTTTAAGTACATTAGCAATGCCTAAAAAGCCCGGGAAAAATGGAAGTACTAAAATATTTGTTGACAAAGTACGAGTGTTATTATTGACACGATAGAAAGTTCGTTTTGCCTTGTTGAGACAAGATTCCATAAAAGCAGATGGATAACACAGATCACTTCCAATACCGTTGATTTTTTCCAATTCGGCATCGATGTATTCCGGACTGGCGATCCTAAGGGCGCGGAGAAACATTGATGAAAAAATGGCCTTCTTAGTGGGGGTGTCATGTCCCGAGTAAAAGTGTACGTAGGAGAGATTGTTTGTTGTTTTACGATAGATACTAAACTTAAAACCTGGGCTTTCCCTATGTACACGCAAATCCAAAAATGGGATTGAATTGTCTTGTTCCACTTCTAAAGTAAACTTAATGGAGGGGACTTGATCATTTAACTGAAGGAGGAAGTTATCCAGGTCACGATTCATGGGCCAGGTACACAAAATATCGTCGACGTACCGCAACCAAGGGATGCCAACCCCCAGGATTCTCGGAATGTAAGTAATTTCGTAAAACTCCATATAAATATTGGAGAGGAGGGGCGATAAGGGGTTGCCCATGGCCATCCCAAAAACTTGTTGATAATACTCGTTATTGAAAGTGAATTTACACTCTTTAATGCAAAGCTTAATAAGTTCCAAAACAATGTGTGAAGGTAGTGGCAGGTCACACTTATGTAATTCTTGGGAGAGAAAGTCAAGCATATCGTCAATCGGCACTTTTGTAAACAATGAACAAACGTCAAAACTGATCAATCTATCATTAGTTTCAGTACGTGCATTATTGAATTTTTCAGTAAGATCCATGGAATTTTTTACATGTGAATCAGAGATAGTTCAGGGAATGGGGACAGGACTTTGACAAGCCATTTGGAGAGTTTATAAGTAATAGAGCCCACCGAACTAATAATAGGGCGCATAGGGTTGCCAGGAAAAAATCAACGGTAATGGAAGTGATCTGTGTTATCCATCTGCGTTTATGGAATCTTGTCTCAACAAGGCAAAACGAACTTTCTATCGTGTCAATAATAACACTCGTACTTTGTCAAAAAATATTTTAGTACTTCCATTTTTCCCGGGCTTTTTAGGCATTGCTAATGTACTTAAACTTTTGGATATTAATGTAGTATTTTCATATAACAATATTGTGAAAAATATCATAGTAAAAAATAGCCCTACCAATAATTCATGCATTATCTATAAAATTGGTTGTAAACAATGTGATTCCTTTAACATAGGTCAGACGGGAAAGGATTTGCACACACGTATAAAACAGCATCAATATTCCGTTAGAACAGGACAGTTGTCCAGTGCCCTTTTTGTCCATTTGTCAGAGTTATCCCACTGTATTGATTGGAATAATGCTTCAGTTTTATTCCACTCTAGCAACATTGTTAATAGAAATATCCTTGAGTCTGCCATTATCCAACTTTCAAATAACTTCAACATAAGCAAAGGTCTTTTTCAACTCGATCCTGTTGTTTTGAATTCCTTCAAAACAGATCTAGATAAGAAGGGTAGAACGCTAAATCTTTGGTAAACTTGTATGCTACTTTATTAACTTTTAATTTAATTTTATTTTTATATATATCGAAACTTGACCATAAAAGGCAGTGTTAAAACCCGGCAGATTTCCAGTATAAATTTGTATTTTTATAATTCATTTGATCTTGTGCTAAAAATCGATATTTTTCCTTACAAATCTGTATGCCTCTCTGTTAATCCTTTAATAATTTTTAATTTTTATTTTTAATTCTCCGTTTATTGCATATATATATATATATATATATATATATATATATATATATATATAGATATGTATGTATATATATTTATGTGTGTGTGTATGTATGTGTTATTTATTTTTTCTTTTTTTTCTTTCTGTAACCTATATCTAGGCTGTAACCCTTTTATGTACTTCAGTGTTCCTGAGGATGTCATTAGACGAAAGCGCTTGAGCACCATTTTGTGTTTCCTTTCCTTCGTGGTTTTATTCATCATAAATATTTTTCACGTGTTACTTTCGTGAAATAATTTTCATATATATATATATATATATATATATATACTAATGCTGGTGTGACTGTTAAACTCTGAAATATGTGTAATGATGGAGGATCTAACCTTTCCTGGAAGATACTACTGTCACTAGGAACTTTTTGTCAGTAGATATGTCTTCACTTCCTCGATTTAGAAGGGTTCCTGCTAGGCTAGAGGATGTTAATATTGGTGATTTAGAAGGGTGCCTGCTAGGCTAGAGGATGTTAATATTGGTGATTTAGAAGGGTTCCTGCTAGGCTAGAGGATGTTAATATTGGTGATTAATCTCTTAATTACCAATATTAACATCCTCTAGCCGAGCAGGAACCCTTCTAAATCGAGGAAGTGAAGACATATCTACTGACAAGAAGTACCTAGTGACAGTACTATCTTCCAGAAAAGGTTAGAGCCTTCATCATTACACATATTTCAAAGAGTTTAATAGTCATACCAGCATTAGTCTATATATATATATATATATATATATATATATATATAGCCGATTTAACTATTCTCTGAACAAATTACGCCGAGAAGTATATTTAATAGATAGATAAATATACAATATAAAACAAAAGCATGTGCAGCAGACACACATACCTTATCACTCTAGCGATTAAGTTGTCAATAAACGTGAATTCGGTAAACATTTTATGAGAAAGATCACTAGCTCTGACCAAACAACCCTAGAACAAATGAAAGTATGTATTTCTTTGAAAGTTTCACCAATAAATAGCGGAACCCAGGAACAAACACTATGGCTTAGTTGAATGTTGGTCAGTCCAAAGTCTGAATAGTCTGAACGCAGCCGAAGATCTTGTTATAGTTGACTGTCCTCTGTTGACAGTAGCTTAATAGTGATTTACTTCTAGGATTCATTTCAACATAGCACTTGGTAAATCATTTACACACAACTTAAACACAATTCTCTCTCTCTCTCTCTCTCCCTCTCTCCACGTACTCACACACACACACACACACACACACACACACACACACACACACAAAACACACACACACACACACACACAAACACACACACATACACATATATATATAATTAAGATTCTATCACAGATGCGAGAAAAATCGACAACAGGGGCAGACACATGGAGTGCCACATTTCCGAAGAAATGTAAAGAGATTATTGCCAAACTGCTATACTTACTATGGAGGAAATCATTCTACACGTTGCAAATTCCACTGTCATTAAAGAATGCAAACATTGTCCCATTATTCAAAGATGTTAAGAGAGCAATGCCTAAGAATCATCGGCTGGTAGCTCTCACTACACAACTTATAAAATGCTTCGAACGTATAGTTGGAAGCGAAACTACCTACTACCTACAAGGAAAGAGCTTATACATCCCAATTCAACATGGTTTCAGGGCTGGAAAATCATGGCTATCACAGCTATTAGACCACCAGGAGAGAATATTGGAAACATTGAACCGAGGACAAAACATAGATGTAATATATACTGACTTTGCTAAAGCCTTTGATAAATGTGTCCATGGAATTATAGCATATAAATTTAAGAATACGAGAATTATTATAAAGCTGGGAAGGTGGATATTTAATTTCTTAACGCAAAGAACACAAAGATTGGTGGTAAATGGAGTCAAATTCGAAGCATCGTAAGTAGAGAGCTCTGTCCCACAAGCGACAGTACTAGCGCCCTAGTTATTCATAATAATGAATGCATATATTGTTGCAGATATCAATGAAAGTATTGTATAATTTTTCGCAGATGGCATCAAGACATGCATGGAAATATTGAACGAAGATGTCATAGAAAGAATACAATACCCCATTGAAACATTGTTCCAGTGGGTAGAAGATAACAATATGAAGTTGAACGAAGAAAATTTCCCAATTCTAAGATATGGTAATAACAAGGAGCTACAGGAAAAGGGTGCAAAACTCAGCAAGCCAAACATATAACACCAAATCCATAAGTCATGGATCTTGGGGTGATAATGCCGTCTGTTACAGAATTCAGAAAGCACTATAACAAAATTACATCGCTAGAAAAACAATAGGCATAATCTGGAGGAGCTTCTCCAGCAGAAAAGCAAACATTATGCGGACCCCGGTGCTGACAGAAGGTGCGTAGCACACCCAGATAGAAATCCATTTGACCCGATTAGGCTAGTTGCATGTTGTTTATTATTTGCTCGTTCATTGTTATTTCGTCATATATGGTGCGGAAGTGAAAATGTATTATCCCTTCCGCACAAACTACGTTATGTATTTACATACAGGCAAACACTGACATCTGGTTAGTAAATCTTTTATCTCCTCTGTGATCACATAAGCAGAGTTAATTATAGTGATGCCGCCCCCCAATTATCCGCAGTGATCGTCCGTTTAGTAGTCTCGTACGTATTTGAGTTTGAAAACGAGGTTGAAAATTTAGAGATCTTTGTTACCAACTATTAAGAACTCCAAGATTTATTAGTAAAAAGGTACCTTTTGGGCTAATTGTATAATAGGAATGTTTTGTCGAAGGGTCTACAGATGAATGTGTAGCTGACATGAATCAGTACAGGTATGGTTAGGCGTGCCCTTGCTACGTCATCTGTAATGTATGATTTCACTAAGGGTGGCTGCTATCATTTTGTATGTGTTTATTAGCCTCTTTTGCGCTCTTGATTGTAAAAGCCTGTAATGATAGAATATTAGAACATTTGATAATGTTAAGCCGACGAAGCGTCTGAGAAAAATGTAAAGACAACATAACTTACCATGTGAATTTCGAAGTCTTTAATTTTTAGGGAAAAATAAAAGTATTAACTTTGTATACATTAAGGTTAGATTTGTTTCTTTTAGCACAGATTTGAAAAATTGATGATTCCGATATATATATATATATATATACAGGGTGGGGCACGGGAATCAAGTGTTTTTTGAATAGCTAGTAATCGGCCATTAGGAATGGGAGGGGCGTGCGGTAGGTAGCATTCCATTCCTGGGTTCATAGCATTTAACTTTAACTAACACTCACCTTTATCTTTCAGGTGCCATCATGGAGCAGTGGACGTTAGAACACCGCATGTTCGCGTATGATCATTTTGTTAGGAGTGGCGAGTCAGTGACAGCAGTTCAGCGTGCGTTTCGCCGCAGATTCAACATTCATCGAAATGACTCTGTTCCCGCTCGTGACACAATCTTACGTTGGGTTAACAATCTTCGAACAGGAGGCTCAATAATGAAAACAAAACCGAAGGGGCCGCAACGCACTGTGCGTACTCCAGAGAACGTTGAAAGGGTCAGACAAGCGATGTGCAAAGCCCAGGCCGCTCTGCTCGGAGACATTCAGCTGCACTCGGAATCAGCAATCGTACTGTTAGACGGATTTTGCATGAAGAATTACATTTTCACCCATACAAGTTAGCGATGGTGCAGGAATTGAATGTAAACGATTGCCCCCAACGACTGAATTTTGCACAGGAAATGCTTGCACTTTATGAGCAGAATGAAAACATGATGGTGGTAATGAGTGATGAAGCCCATTTCCACCTTAATGGGGCCGTCAACAATCAAAACTGTCGGTATTGGGCTGCTGAAAATCCGCGACAACTCCATGAAAAACCGCTGCATAGCCCTAAGGTTACAGTTTGGTGCGCGGTGGGAAAGTTTGGCGTCATCGGTCCCTATTTCTTCGAACAAAATGGGGTTACCGTTACCATAACATCTGGGCGTTACATTGAGATGGTGAACACCTTTTTCATCCCTGAGTTACGAAGAAGGCGTATTGCTCGTCGACATTTGTGGTTTCAGCAAGATGGGCCACGCCACACACCGCCAGAGCGTCAATGGCTGTTCTTCGCCCCCTGTTTCCCAACCATCTCATTTCGAGATTTGGTGACATTGCATGGCCCCCTCGGTCCCCTGACTTGTCCACATGTGACTTCTTTCTATGGGGGTACCTCAAGTCACGTGTCTACGAGGACAAGCCCCGTACATTAGATGCATTGAAGGAAGCGATCCGTCAACAAATCATCCAAATCAACAGAGACCTGCTGGGAAGAGTGGAGGCCAATTTTCGTAAACGCCTTCAACAATGCGTCGACGGCCAAGGACATCATATGCCAGATATAATTTTCGGTACATGATTATTATGACATGAAATGCTATGTTCTTACGAATGTTGTTCTACCAATATATTTTCTTTACAAAAATAAATATCATTTTCCTGATTATTCCAAAAACACTTGGTTCCCGTGCCCCACCCTATATATATATATATGTTAACAGGATTAATAAAAGAGCTTAATAAGTTTTTGTTGAAGGAAGTGAGTCAATTTAAACTAGCAAACCTTCCACTTTGGTAGAAATACATAAATAGTTTTTAAAACTTTTTATTGCAGGATGGCTTCTGTAATGTAGGAGCGTATTGGTCAGGGAATATGAAATAAAAAATCAATAAAAAATAAAAGGAAAAGAGTGGTTGAGTGGTCAGAACTCTGAGAAACATATCTGTTAATACCTTTAGGTTAAGAACAGTAACCAACTACAACTGGTAACCCATACTGACGATCTGGAAGAAGATTGTGTGAAGAGAGATGTTTAAGAATCTTCATATTAATGATAGAATAAAAATTTGGAAGGGCAAGAAACCAAAGCAATTGGTCATTCGTTGGAGGCTGAGAGCGGACTACTTCTTTGGGACAGGCTGAATAAACGTGAACTTCCAGCAGGAAGGAAAAGTACAAGATGAGAGACAAAGACGAGGAAAGATAAAATTTGTTGTGTGTTCGTTCCTCCATAACCGGAAATCTAACTTGAAGTAATACTTATGTGAAAGATAAAGAGTTGTCAGTTAAAGTTGATCATCTTCAGGTCTAATTGTATATATATATATATATATATATATATATATATATATATATATATATATATATATATATATAAATAATGTAGGTTCACAGAATTCTGAACTCGCAGACATCGCATGATGATCAGATTTTTCATTTCTGAAATCTGAATTTTTAACGATTCAGCATTCCAATTCTGTTGCGTGCGATAAGACCAAAGAAAACATTTTACTCAAACATTTGGTTTGTTTTATATTTCAAGAAATCAGGCCTGGGCGGAACAGACAATTTATACATGCAAAAAGGTGCCAAATTCAAATGATACATTACAAAATTTAAGGTAGAATGATGCTGAAATTATGAAGAAAATTAATCGTTTCCATCATTTTCTAAAATATAATTTGATTAAATAATGATTAAATTGGAAACAATGATTAACTGATTGATCAGAATCATACCCTAAATAGCTATAACGTCTGAGTGCTTACCTATCTAACTGTTTATCGATCGTTAGGTAGATGTAGGAAATGAGGTTATTGGATGTATTTAATATGTTTTAGGTGAAAATTTTCACTTGATACACTGAAAGTTTTAGTGTAATTTAGCCTTAATGATGGTAATAACTTTGTTGTTTAATATTTGCAACCCTTTACACATTGTACGTACTACTTTGGCATTAATTAAAGAGTAATCATATTTGCACACTAATGCAGCAGACAACCTTTGGATACGTTTGGTTGTTTGAGGTATATTACATACCAACATCTATGTGTTGAATGCATTCCTAGACAGATATGTAGAAATGAAGATAAGTTTTAAACTAATGTTACTACTACTACTACTACTACTACTACTGCTAATAATAATAATAATAATAATAGTAATATAGCTTCCTCCTACGCCCCAACTTCTTACTGCTTAGAATTATATATATATTATATATATATATATATATATATATATATATAAATAGGTTAACCATTTTGGCTGATGTATTTAAAAAATTTAAATAAGAATTTTTGTATTACTATGAAATTTATGTACATGACCCTCTGGCACTGCCACCTTTGGCATTCCTAATGTACATTCTTTATTTTCTGTCCCCTTTTTTATTATTTTACTTTAGAAATGGAGTACAAATTTTTATCTCCTGTTAGTCATAAGTGATGATTAAATCTTAGGTGCCAAAGTATTTGTTGAATGGAAATAAACCTGGTGAGGAAGGTCTTTGTCAGAACATTTCTTGTTTGCAGAATGACTTCAAAGACTTTTTAGTCATACGCTATTGTACTTGATTGGAATTACTTCCTGCATATAAGTGGTGTATAATAATGGGTACAAAATGCAAATCGAGTACAGACATAAGTAAGAAGTCATATATGTATATATATCATGGCTATAGAATAAAAGATTAGGGATATTTTTTGCTCGACAATCTTTGCTACAGGGTTAAATACTAGGGTTATCCCTTGTGAAAATCATCAACCAGTTTTCTTTCAGGCAGATACATTTAAATAATATTTTGTCACAAACTTAACTATCTTTTTATTGCTTTCTGATTCCTGGGAGGTTACCTCATTTTTCATTTGTTCGTTATTTCTCTTCCTCGTGTGCAGAACACTCCTCTATACTTACGTCGTTTCTATACATTAATATACTGCGTGGTCATTGCAGTTAAATGTACATATTCACGATTTGCGAGAGTGCCCTCACAAGGCATTGTTTTCTGCCCTATTTAGGAGAATTGCGACTTCTGACTATCGAGGCTCTGTGGTGTAGTGGTTAGCATATCTGACCGGCAATCGGAAGATCCTGGGTTCGATTCCCGGGCGGTTACCTCATTTTTCATTTGTTCGTTATTTCTCTTCCTCGTGTGCAGAACACTCCTCTATACTTACGTCGTTTCTATGCATATATATATATATATATATATATATTATTTGATTTGATAATTCGCTATTTGATTCTATTCGAATATGCAAGACTAGGCTGAGTTATTAAAGATGTGTTTTCATGCATAGCTTACAAGAGCCGCTATAGTTTAACAAAAAGGAAGATGTCGATGTTTGAAATATAAAATGCTTGTTTTCGCATCCGCCCTAGTCTTTGTAAAAGGACTGAATATATATTTGTATATATATTTTTCATTTACCATTACTTATTCAAAGTATTGTGGAATTAATTTTCCTAGAAGAGTTCATTGTACTGTACCATGCACGGTCTGTGTGTATCATATATATATATATATATATATATATATATAATGAAATGGTTGATCACCAATAAACTATTCCTAAATACCAGTAAAACAAGTTTCATGATTTTACTAATAAAGGAAGTGTATATCTTGGTGAACTTAATGTTAATGAACTCGCCATAAAAGTGTGTACTGTAACAGATATCTTGGTGTAATGAAAGATAAGGAATTGCAGTGGCGTGATCATGTAAATTATATGGCGAAAAAGATTTCAAGGAGCGTTGCTATAATGTTTAAACTTAGAAATGTAGCTCCTAAACAAGTTTTATTGACTCTTTATCATACTCTTGTTCTTCGTTATATAACATACTGCTCCCTTGTTTGGGGAAACTCCGCTAACAACGCCTTAAATGGTATCTTTGTCATCCAAAAACGAGCAATAAAGTTATTATCTGATGCTGATTTTCTTGATCACTCTAGTGCAGTGGTCGGGGAACAGGGGTAAATTACCCAAATGGGGTAAATTTAAAACTTTTGGGGGTAATGCGTGCGGTATGAGGGACACTTTGTGCTGATATTTTTTTCATATATTTTTATTTTATTTTGTTACATAAATGTAGCGTTATTCTAAATTTTAGAATATTACGAATTTACGTCCTGATTACGTCCTCAAATATATTTTGGGGTAATACCCAAAAAAGTTCGCCGACCACTGGCTCTAGTGGATTATTTAAAGAGCTAAATCTACTAAAGCTCAACGATATAACTAAACTGGCACATTTTATTTTTATTTACAAGTGTAAGAACAGAATCATTAATTTGCAATGGGTAAATAGATATTTTGTAACTCATCAAGAAATCCACTCGTATCAGACCAGAAATAGATCAAAGCTTATTATACATCAATTTAGATTGTCTTCATCTCAAAAACTACCCATTTTCATTGGATTGAAACTATGGAATGACTTGCATGCCGCTATAAAAAATACTGTGAATGTAAAGTTGTTTAAAACCAAGATGAAATCCCGATCAATAATGTCATACTAACAAAAATCCAGGATTACTGTCCACTAATATTGTTTAATATTGTCTATTAATATTTTTTAATGTTGTAATACATGTTTTAACTATTAATAATACTTATTTACTTACTTATTTATCATTATTAATTTATAACAACTAACTGCTTATTTTTAGTAAGAGTCCAGTAAAGTCTAAAGCTTAATGGACAAATTAAATAAGATATATAGTCGATCTTCACAATTATTCATGTCATTGTAAATTGAAAAAATTATTTATTTTGTTATTACTAGTAAAGGTTATTCTATTCTATATTCACTCTTATATATATATATATATATAATATTATTATATATATATGATGTTTGTTGTTCATGATGATTGTTAACACGTTACTATACGAATGGAGTGAAATATAATAGTATCCCCGTACACTAGATATGTGAAATTAAAATTAATTTATTTAATAGTTTCTTGATCTATTTCGTAATAGAAATATTAGAACAATGCAAAATTTGTTTATGAGTTGACTGTATTTATTCTAATTTTATTGTGCGTAGTATCGTTATTAATAATATAATCCGAAAGTATGAGATCTTGGATGACATTAAAGAAATATTTACTATTTTACTTCTATTACAGTTCATCTATACCCAATATATATGTTGGTTATGTTTACTAGTATATATATATATATATCAGTAGAATCCTGATGCTCCAGAAATGGATATTTTACTTCACACTTCCAGAAAGATAAAACTAACGGGTTCACGAGCACGGCGGAATGCTGCATAAGAAGTACTCGAATGTTTGTATGTTTTTGCATGCTTTTGTCTGCTTTTGTTTGTTTTTGCGTCATGAAAGACCATGATAGGACCCCACAGGAGGATTTTTTTTCCTCGTGAAAGAAGGCAAGGATGAATTTAAAGGAGGAAGGTGAAGACGAGATATTTTTTTTTTTTGAAGGAAGGTGAAGACAAGACTTTTTTTTCCCAAGGAGGAGGGGGTCCCCGCAAGAGGCCCTAGGGCCAAATGCCCTTCATTAAGGATGGTGAGACCCCATAAATGGGTTAAGAACTTAAGTAGGGGGGCCCTCATAACGAAGGCGAAGGCCTTCAGGGGGCCCCTCCAGGGGTAGGATTCAAAGACACCAAATTCCTCTTCCACTTTGCCATCATACTACTGTCTTCATCTGCCGCGTCATCTCCTGAATCACTGTCAAATGTATCTTCGCGCTTTTCATCCTTACCTTTTTTCCTAAAGATTGGCGTTCTTCTCCTTTCATTGCTCGATTTTTCTCTTCACGAATCCTGGCCTGTTTTCTTTACACCTTTGCAACGTATCCTTTGTCAATTGGACGCAAAGAGTATTTCCTCTCACCTCGCTGATCTTCTAAAAATGAGATATCTTCAGTCTTCTGATCTGTAGATTTCATTGAATCCTTTCGAATTTCTTCAACAGCACTGTGGGTCGAAGTGTCGAATAATTTATTCATATGATCCAAGAAATTTTGCTTTTCGCACTCATATATTTTTCTTTTTCTATGTTTAATCAAGTTATCATGTTTATTTATTAAATCAAGTATCATCATTCTTGGCGATTTATGTTTAGCGATGTCTTTCGAGGGAATGCTTGCCTTATTCCAAATACATCTAACTTTTCGTAAAACAATTTCTATATTTTCTTCCTTTGAGACATTTCTCTGATTGATTTGTTGTCTTCTCAGAAAGAAAAAATATCTTGTGACATCACCATTTGCTGGAAGCAACCAGCCTTCTTCAGTATGTATATCATCTTTGAGTTTACCTAATTTTGAATCATAAGTTGTTATATCTTTTCTGAGCACTGGCTTACTACTAGCCATATCTAAAGTACTGTTGTGGGCTTACAAACACACAGCACTTCTACAGGACAACAACTGACAACACAAACACTGTGTTAAGCAGAAACGCCACGAGAGGGCAGTATCATAATAGTACTGTTATTTCCGCAAATTTTTTTTCATGAAACTGAAAAATATAAATTTAATATGTATTACCTAAATTATTAACAATACTGCATAAAACTACATAAATAAAAATATATAATAAATAATAATTTATTGGAAATATAGAATAAATAAACATAGGGATCCTACCTAAAAATATTTACCCTTAATTTCGACCTACTATAATGAAAGAATATTAATTATAAGTACTTATTCATTTATTAAGCACTTTTGATGGATCTTAATGTTAGGTGCATGAATGTAGCTATCATTTTGTACCAAATATGTAGGTGTTCTATAAATAATTGTCTCCTCAGTGTCAAATGTACTCCCCAAAATGGCAATTTTTGCATTCCGAGAGCGCAAAATATTTTGAGGGGGGTGGGGGGACCCCGAAAATTCAGAAAAAGATTTTCTTTTGATATGGTTGTATTCAGTGGACCAGTTCTAAAAAGAAAAAAGTATGGACATTGACATTTTAAAAAAAAGTGAAAAATGGGAAACCCTAGTGTACGTAGCCAGTCATGCACCGCCTCCTTCAGTTCATCATCGCCTTCGAATCGCTGACCTCTCAAAGGGTCTTTCAGTGGTCGAAACAGGTAAAAATACGAAAGTGCCAGGTCTGGACTGTAGGTTGGATGGTCGAGAACTTCAGATTTAAGTTCTTGACGGCATTTTCTAGTCTGTGCGGCGGTATGAGGGCGCGCATTGTCGTGTAACAGAATAACACCTTCCGACAATCTCTCTCTACATTTTGTGCGAAGAGCACAAACGTAATCGTATGGACGTCTGCTCTCGTCTTTTGGCGCTCTATCATAATGAAGGTGAAAACTTTTTGGAGCGCATTATTACTGGAGATGAAACCTGGATCCATCACTATGAACCCGAAAGCAAACGACAGAGCATGCAATGGAAGCATCCAACATCTCCCGTTGCAAGGAATTTCAAAGCGCAGCCGTCGGCAGGTAAAGTTATGCTAACACTGTTTTGGGATACACGAGGCCTTATCCTTGAACATTATCTAGAGCGTGGAACTACAGTAACAAGTGCATCGTATTCTTCCTGCTTCGGAATGAGTTGAAGCAAGCAATTCGCACAAAACGGAGAGGGAGATTGTCGGAGTGTTATTCTGTTACACGACAATGCGCGCCTTCATACCGCTGCCTGCACAGACTAGAAAATGCCTTCAAGAACTTAAATTTGAAGTTCTCAACCATCCAGCCTACAGTCCAGACCTGGCACTTTCGGATTTTTACCTGTTTCGACCACTAAAAGACGCTTTGAGAGGTCAGCGATTCCAAGACGATGATGACCTGAAGGAGGCGGTGCATGACTGGCTACGTACATAGCCGAAAACATTCTTTTGTGATTGCATTAGGAAGCTTTTAGATCGCTGGACTAAGTGTATTGAGAAACAAGGAGACTATGTTGAGAAGTAATGTGTTTATAACACCAGTACACATTTGAAAACTTGTCGATCGATTTTTACAAACTAGTTGGTGATTCTATATAATTTGAGTGCGCTGATCTGAAAAATATAGTTAGTTTTTTCGTATCACGTATGGTTTTCTTACTACAGGGTGTGTCATAAATCCCCCATTTATCCCCAAATGTGAACCATCTTATCGAGACCAACAATGGCTTGCACACGCTAAACCATAAATTTTGTTGTTATAGACTACAGTAACGCTTACATAATAATGTAGGGTAAATTTATATAACAACCAGTCCCGTTCCCAGCAAAATACTCTCTCCCCTCCCCTCAATGGGTGGTTAACATTTGGGGACAGATGAGGTATTACAACACCCCTTGTAGCACGAAATCTTTAGGTGATAGAGTAAAACCTAATTAAAGCAGAATTAAATAGCTCCTAGCTCTTGGACAAGCATATTGCTTGTTTATGAAAGAATAAAAAAATAACTGAAAGAAACAAAATATATTTACCTTCTTTACTTGCAAACATTTCAGGACTTATTCCAAAGACTTAAGACTACGAAGGTAGATCTGACTAATGACGACTAAACCGGTGCTTCTTTGATGTTTTCTTATGCTGTGCGTTAGGCTGATCTCGTTGCAGACACCAGCAGTAATCCGCCATCATATTTGTATGCCATCTTCCTTGATATCTTCTTTCCATGGTTTTGATGTCCTGGTGAAATAGTTCCCCTTGCTCCTCAATGACATCTCCGAGATTTTCGGGAAAACGGTCAAGATGCGAAAATAAGAAGTGAACTTTCAGGCTCATGTTGCAGCCTAAGGCGCAAAAATTTTTAAGCATATTTTCCACCAGTGTTTCATAATTTTCGCTTTTGTAGTTTCCCAAGAAGTTTTCAACAACATCTTTGAAACCAAGCCATGCTTCTTTTTCTTTATTGGTCATTATGTTCAGGATGTGATCGTCTGTCAATAACTTTCTAATCTGAGGACCTATAAAAACACCTTCCTTTATTTTCTCGTAGCTAATCTTTGGATATTTTGAACAAATGTACTTGAAACACTCACCTTCTCTATTCAATGCTTTAACATACTGCTTCATCAAGCCTAACTTAATGTGCAAGGGTGGTAGGAGGATTTTATTTGGTTCAACTAGATGTTAATGTAAAATGTTCTTTGATCCTGGGGTAACATTCTCTCTAGGAGGCCAAGTTTTCCTCTTCCAGTGCTGGTCACGTGCTCGACTATCCCATTCGCAGATGAAACATGGCATCTTAGTGTATCCTGATTGCTGCCCAAGTAACATGCAAAGGACTTTGAGATCCCCACACAATATATCTGTTTTTGATACTGAATTTTTTCCAGCAGGTTATCATAGGTCTCTTTTAAATGAGTAGAATGGGCCACTGGGATTGATGCATATTTGTTACTGTTGTGCAGTAACACTCCTTTTAGACTGGTTTTAGAGGAATCTATAAAAACCTCCAGTCACTGGTTTGGTATTCGATGCCTAGCTTGCACACTAATCCTGTGATGTGATGTCCTTGCAAAATACCAAGGGACCATCTTCTTCGAAAAAAGACACGAAGTCTTTCTCACGATTTCTGTACCAAGCGAAGTATGTGTCGGATGCCAATAAATTGTTCTCCTGCAATCTAGACCCCAAAATTTCTGCAGAGTCCTTAGGCAGATTCAAATCCCTGACTAAGTCATTTAGTTCGGCTTGGGTTAATGGTTTAGGAGGATCTCGATCAGCTGTTGGCTGTTCATAAACATCATCATTGTCTGGATTTGGAGCTGAATCAGAATCTGAATTGTATTGATCCAGACTCTCGGGTGGGCGGGGAATAGGAACTTCTGTACCATGGGGTACCGGCCTTATTGCAGATGGAAGACTTGGGTATTGAAGGCTCCCTTTATTCTTTGCATTATAACCTTTAACATTGCAAGAACAGAAGTAGCAGTCGTCGGTATGGTTTCTAGGCTCGCGCCATACCATAGGGATCCCAAATGGCAAACTTTTCTTTTTACCTTTGCTCCAATTCCTTAGTGCCGCAACACACGTAAGACAAACCTTGTGTGGAGCCCAACTTTTGTCTTGATCTCCTAATTTAATTCCAAAATAAGCATGATAAGCTCTCTTAATGAAGGTCGTTACATTTATTCTTTGTTTTACAACAACATACCGACCACAAATATAACAAAATATATCTGGACTATAGGTACATCCTCTAGAAGCCATTATTAAACTTTTAAAGACGTAATGTTAGAATTATCTATCTGAAAAATATGAAAAAACGAAATTAGTTAAAGATAAAAAAGGTAAAAGAACTGTGTGGGTGATAGGAAAAACTGGTAGCATTTTTTAATTCAGCGCAGCGAACTGCTTCAGAATCACAACTCAGAATAAAGAAATCGATTTTCATGCAGACCGGTGTAATCTATCAGATGTGAACAAAAATTGTGAAAATAAAAAGTGCGGATACTTATACAGTTCGTTCTCTCTCTCTCATCTTTCGCGGCATATCTCCTATACAAGCGTCGTTCTTTACGTTAATTATACTGCGTGTTTGCAGTTAAATGTATATAATGTTACGGCATGCGGGAGGTGCCCCATTGGGGCATTGGTTTCTGCGCGTATGTAGAAGAATTACGGCATTTGAATGAGTGAGGCCCATGGTGTAATAATGGTTATCATATCTGACCGGCAATCGGAAGATCACGGGTTCGATTCCCGGGTGGTTAACTCATTTTTTCATTTGTTTCGTTCTCTCTCTCATCTTGCGCGGAATATCTCCTATACAAGCGTCGTTCTTTACGTTATATATATATATATATATATATATTAAACCAAATATTAATGTTGGCTTAATCACCTACTTGGCTTATATAATCATACCCCTAAGTAAGCGTGAAATTATTACTATTATTATTATTATTACCACTACTAATGATATATATATATATATATATATATATATATTTTATATATATATAACTTCCTATTCTGAAGAACTCAATAAATGCTCAAATTAAATATAAATTTGTAACTGTAATCTATTTTTAAAGTAAAGTTTTAGGCCTGTAACTTATTTTATATTTTTGTTAACTATATATATATATATATATATATATATATATATATATATATGAAATATATATTTCAATTTTGGAAATCTTGGAAATGTACAGGTAAAGACGCGTTCAATCTATGGTCAGGAAGACAATTTTAGAACAGGTGTTCCTCTTTCCTTCACACAAAAGAATATTCGTGTTGGTGCCCCCCTTCCACGCCTTTACCTGTATTCTAGTGACCATGTTTTGTGACAGTTTGCAGATGACGCAAAATATGTGCTCTAAAACCTGGGACATGCTAACGTTACTCACTACCCGTAATTTTACAAAAACAATTTCTCTACAGCACACCCCATTAACACCACGTAGGTGTCACAGTGTACGTGCGTCTAAAGCTGACGTAAAACACTTCAATTCAAAAAGATATTATTATTTATAAATTCTCGGTCGCGTGGCATTAGGATACCCACAAGAATATACAGTGGGCATATATATAATCAAATAATAGAGTGAAGCATATGTTGCCTAATACCTGAGACATGCTAACGTAACTCACACTAGCCGTAATTTTACAAAACTAATTTCTCTATTTCAATTAACATGTACATTGAATTTCTTAGAATTCTGTACTCTATATATATATATATATATATATATATATATATATATATATATATATATATATATATATTATACCTACATATTCGCAAAAAAAGTCGTAAAACTATGCGACTATTAGACCTTTAAAAATGAGAACAATGCTTTATTTGATGATCTAACAAAAGTACCTGAAATATTAATAGCTCAGCACGAATCAACTTTCAGTAACCCAAAAACTGACAAATTGATGTGCAATAGAAACGCGTTCTTTGAAGAAGAACCACACGGAGCCAGTATAAGGTATTTCACCTTTATGACGGAAGATACTACACAAGCCATAGGAAAACAAAAACACACTCAGCGGCAGGACTGGATAAATGGAATGCAAGGAATCTTTATGTTAGAATCTTCATCCGATGTCCTTTATAATATGATTATCCTGCATGAAAATTCTTTCTAATTTACGTGTTTCTGCCATTTATATATATTATATATATATATATTAAATCAACAAATATCTCGTGCGGAAAACGAAAAATAATTAAATTAAAAACGCGATCATCGCTCTCTCTCTCAGGAGAGAAGGTGGGGCGGCATACCCATGGGGTTATCATCTGACCGCTGTACACCTTTTCTGGTCAATTTTTTTAGTTTGTTTGCGTTAACCTGTCTCCAGCAGAAAGTCGGGGAATAAGCTCATACAAGACTCATCGCGAATTCTGTACTGTCTCTCTCTCATACAATATATATATATACAATATATATATATATAATATATATATATATATATATATATATTGCATGAGAGAGAGACAGTACAGAATTCGCGATGAGTCTTGTATGAGCTATATATATATATATATATATTATATATATATATTATATATATATATATTATATATATATATATATATATAATTTCCAGTTGGTAGATTCGTTGGTTGTATTTGATCTTTGCTTTTTGTCCACTTATGGCTTTTATGTCTCTATTCATAACCTGTAACTCTCTCTCGCTATCTCTCTCGTAAGAGTGTAAATTGTAATTTCAGTCTTTCATCTACTCAACCGGAGAACTCTGGAACAATCTTCCTCAATCCATCTTTCCTCATGACCACGACCTCCCATCTTTCAAACGCAGACTGTCTAGGCATCACAAAATCTCCGTCCTCCAGCAGAAAGACAGGGAATAAGCTCATACAAGACTCATCGCGAATACTGTTCTGTCTTTCTCGGACAATATACATATATATAATATATATATATCATTACCTCACTAACTCACCAGCCATAACTATCCAAGAGCAACTTAACCTAGCCTAACCATTGATAGGTCTCGCTATCACAGTACATCAATACCTCTCTAACTAACTACCCTTCTACCTCACAACACATAACTAACACTAACGTCAATTTAACGCAGTTCACTTAATAACCTAACATGACCTAATCATTGACTCTCTAACTCACTACCCCACTACCTCACAACTTTCCTTCATCACTACCTCTCTACAACTTTACCTCACTAACTCACCAACCATAACTATCCAAGAGCAACCTAAACTAGCCTAACCATTGATAGGTCTCTCTATCACACTACGTCAATGCCTCTCTAACTCACTACTCCACTACCTCACAACCTTCCTACATCACTACCTCTCTACCCCATTACCTCACTAACTCATCACCCATAAATATACACGAGTAACCTACTTCGTTTATTTCTCTATTCATAACCTCATCACGAATCCTGCTTCTTACCGAGTGTCCTCTCTCTCTCTTTCTCTCGTTCAATATATATATATATATATATATATAATATATATATATATATATATATATATATATATATATAAATAATGTAAAATTTCCATTTAATATATTCGTTAGTTGTAATTGATCTTTGCTTTTTGTTCACTTATTACTTTTATTTCTCTATTCTTAACCTGTAACTCTCTCTCCCTATCTCACTCTCTCTCGTAAGAGTGTAAATTGTAATTTCAGTCTTAATCTACTCAACCAGAGAACTCTGGAACAAACTTCCTCAATCCATCTTTCCTCCTGTCAAAGACCACCCCATCTTTCAAACGGAGAGTGTGTAGGCATCTCAAAAGCCCCGGTCATTGAACTTGACTCTCTTCTTCTACGGGAAGATTGCTTTTGCGGCATTTGCCCTTGGTCCCTCCTTTCTGCATATATATTATATAATATATATATATATTATATATATATATGAAAAATTATTTCACGAAAGTGACACGTGAAAAGTATTTATGATGAATAAAACCACGAAGGAAAAAAAGAAACACAAAGGGGTGCTCAAGCGCTTTCGTCTAATGAGTGTTCCTGAGGATGTCATTAGACGAAAGCGCTTGAGCACCCCTTTGTGTTTCTTTTTTTCCTTCGTGGTTTTATTCATCATATATATATATATATACACACACACACACACAGGAGGAAAAGAGTGTAAAGACAACACAGCATAAGGGTAACGATGGACACAAGCACAACTAGCCAATAAGGAGCAAAAAACAAAGACCAGGAGTAAATATGGGGAAGGAATTATATGCAGATATTATATAAAAAATAAGTGCAGATTTAAAAGAGGACAATGTATATTTGGAGACAGATGTAAATTCTACCACCCGGACATTTGCCTGACTTACGTAAAATATGGTACCTGCAAATTCAGGAAAACATGTTACTCTTAACATCCTCCCGACGGACTCAAAGAACAAAGGAAAAAGTTCCATGCAAGGTCTGAGTGTATCATGAAAGAGCCTCAGGGGACCATTCTGAGTTCAGTCATATATATATATATATATATTCTAAATATTTCAACTCTTGAGATATGGTAGAATGAAGAAATTAGACTGCATCTTATTTTTAATGCCTTCTAATCGACAAAGTCTTGTAACATTATTCTGTTATGGTTGTGACACACATATATCATAAACCGAAGTTAAAAATAACGAGGCTTTAACGTTCTTTCTTCCTCACGCGGAACTATAAAAGGGAAAGGTAAGGATTAACACCTTCATCGAAGCCCCTTATTCTCGTTTCATTACCCCTTTCAGAGAACCCCACTGGTACCCCACCGGACCATAAAGGTCAAACAAAATAAAAAAAAGACCTCAATTTGAATATTCTTAGGAATTTTTTTAAAACACATTAATTCAGCATCCTTGCTTAATAAAAAATATAAATTTATTATATATATATATATATATATATATATATATATATATATATATATATATATATATGAAAATTATTTCACGAAAGTAACGTGAAAAATATTTATGATGAATAAAACCACGAAGGAAAGGAAACACAGAATGTTGCTCAAGCGCTTTCGTCTAATGACATCCTCATTGTTCTTGAGGATGTCATTAGACGAAAGCACTTGAGCACCATTCTGTTTCCTTTCCTTCGTGGTTTTATTCATCTTATATATATATATATATACTGTAACGGTTAAGTTTTTATATATGTTAATTAATCTCACTGCTCGACTATTTTTGGATATTCTCTACACAAAACAGAGTCATTTCGTAAAATTGTTTATTACTTAATCTTCTTCCTTTTCGAGACGAGAGGGAAGGCACTTTTGGTTAATTATTAATTTAACTATGAGAGAGAGAGAGAGAGAGAGAGAAAGAGAGAGAGAGAGAGACTTACATGATTATTATTACGTTATCTGGGTTTTTATACTTAAAATTTGGCAGTAAGCTTGTTTCGAAATAATCAGTATTTATATTTACAAAATTTTAACCAAAACTCAAATAATTAACAAATCATATTAAAATAATCATATTAATTCCATTTTACACTATATATATATATATATATATATAATATATTAATATATATTACTTAAGAGCATGTACAATAAAATAGACAAAAGTTTCAGTATTTAATCTTATATAATATTTTATCGAAGATCTTGAACTGTAGCGAGATAAAATAAATTAATTTGGCCGTTTTCAAATGTCATCTCTTTAAATGGATTGGAAGACAAATGGTACCCTGGGTGGCTGGATTAGATCACCCCTTAGCCTCCTAGTCTCGAGTGTAGTCAATTTTAGCTCCTTAAGCCTATCCTCGTACGACTTTGACCTAAGCGACGGATTCATCTTAGTTGCTCGTCTTTGAACTCTTTCGAGTTTTTCTATATCTTTTCGCATATGCGGATTCCAAAATTGGATCGCGTACACCAAATGAGTTCTAACTAATGATTTATAAAGAGGAACTATAATATCGCGCGATTTGTACTCAAAATTCCGAGCTATAAAACCTAACACTTTGTTCGCTTTATTGATCGTTGCTGTACTTTGTTTCGCTACTTTTAAATTGACCGTGACAAACTTACATTTTTCAGTAACTCGTTACATTTCCTGCGCATCAACGATCTTAAGCGGCGTTACCTTTGCATATTATGACTGGTGACAACCTCACATGTACAATATTGTTCATTCGTAAAGTAGATTTTGAGCTTTAGACGACTGAATGGTGAAATAAATTAACAAATTAGTTTTTATTTTTATTCAACATTATCATTTTCATCGTCAAATAACACGGTGAATAAGCTCACGTTTAAATAAACGTCATTTGAAATGTTTGTGATACGAAACGTTTAACAAAATATTTACCCATTCACCACGAAACGGTGGATAAATAAAAATAAGAATGTAAAAAGTAGACATGTTTACACAAAATAACCGGGACCAATTACCATCAGTGAAATGTAGGCCCAACATCACTCAAATTTAAATTCTTAATTGCTCAGAGAATATGTACAAATTACAAGGACATACTACAAACACAGTTTTAAGTACTATATCTTAAAAATTGCCAAATTTGAGGAAGCATAATATGCATTACATAGCTAACAACAAGAGGTGAGATCGAGCCCACATGAATACAAAATTTTTGGATCGCAAAAATAGCAGCCTTAGCATTGTTCCTGTTCTAAATCAGATTTTAACACGGAGGTAACTAATAACGATTTATGCAAAGATGCACCAGTTCTTCCGGACCGGCGGGCTGCAATCTTACCCAGCTAAATATTTATCAACTTGTGTGCTTCAAACACGTTTGGAGCGGTAGATATCATGTTCACTTAGCAATTGGTCAAGGTACAGAGAGACAACTGACATGGCTCCATCCTCTATTTCCAGTCTTGTAATGAGTTAAAGTGAAAGTTTCGCCTGCTTTTATGCAATGGCGTTGTGACGTCATTACCAGGCTCTTTTAAGTATTTAAATAAGGATGGATTAAAAAACATTACAAATGCAAGGAAACAAAGCAAATGGAAGATGGTTGGAGGGTTGAGAGTGATCACCCTTCTTTAGGACATGCTGAATGAAAGCTAACTTCGAACAGGAAGGAACAGTATCAGATGAAAGAGTTTTCCACGGCTAAGGTATCTTTAGGTGCGAATTTGTTCTTGGCCACAGTAAAGCACAATGAGGCAAATGTGGCTGTTTCAGACGTAATTATGTCGGAGGAATAGCAGTGGACACGTTCAGGGTTGAGTTGGAGGCAAGAGTTCGAGCGAATAGTTCAGCTTTGTGAAGAGAAGAGAAGGCTCCTGCGCTAGATTGGAAAAAGGTGAGGAGAGGAAGAACATGTAAACTTGATGTAGAGGTTCTTAAATAGATACCAGAAATAGCGAGAAGACTTAGAATTGTATAGATTTTCACAATTTTATTGCATGAAGGAAATTTTGGCGACTCGAGGAGCAGATTTTGCACGATTCCGGGCACAAATATGAGCCAGGAGAGGGCTGACTTGCGATAATGTTACACATCGAGCTCAGTGTTACAAAAACGCTTCGTTCAAATGCCTAACTGAGATACAACTTGTATGTAAAATTTAGCAGTGATAGGATTTCACTCAAGAATTGAATACTATAAAAGTGTGAATTGTAAGAAAAGACCTACTCTCTCCTTCGCCAGATACTCCTCTAAAGAAACTTATCTCCTATCATTTGAGAATAAAGTTAACAGAGTAAGAAATCAATTCTTCGTCCTGGGCTTTCAGATGACAGAGCTCGGAAGCGGACGAACTATTAAGTCTTAAATAGGTAACTGAATTTAACACATGACAGAGAGCAAGTTTAAAGTTAACTAACCATCGGGTGTGTGTGTATATATATATATATATATATATATATATATATATATATGTTTCTCCTGTACTGTTATATTAACGGTTATATTTATTGTCTGTAAATACCAATAGTATGCACTGCTAAATTATTCTTTTGAAAAATGAACATAAGTTACTGCGTGTATATAAATATAAAAACCTTTCATTTATAAGCTATGTAATGAATATTATACTTTCTCAAATTTGGCAGTTTTTAAGATATAGTACTTAAAACTGTGTTTGTAGTATGTCCTTGTAATTTGTACATATTCTCTGAGCAATTAAGAATTTAAATTTGAGTAGTGTTGGGCCTAAATTTCACTGAAGGTCCTCGTTCCCGGTTACTTTCTGGAAACATGTCTACTGTTTACATTCTTATTTTTATTTATCCACTGTTTCGTGGTGAATGGGTAAATATTTTGTTAAACGTTTCGTATCACAAACATTTCAAATGACGTTTATTTATACGTGAGTTCATCCACCGTGTTATTTGACGATGAAAATGATAATGTTGAATAAAAATAAAAACTAATTTGCTAATTTATTACACCATTCAATCGTCTAAAGCTCCAAATCTACTTTAAGAATGAACAATATTGTAGTACACATGAGGTTGTCACCAGTCATAATGTACAAAGGTAACGCCGCTTAAGATCGTTAATGCGCAGGAAATGTAACGAGTTACTGAAAAATGTAAGTTTGTCACGGTCAATTTAAAAGTAGTGAAACAAAGTACAGCAACGGTCAATAAAGCGAACAAAGTGTTAGGTTTTACAGGTCGGAATTTTGAGTACAAATCGCGCAATATTATAGTTCCTCTCTATAAATCATTAGTTAGACCCCATTTGGTGTACGCGATCCAATTTTGGAATCTGCATATGCTAAAAGATATAGAAAAACTCGAAAGAGTTCAAAGACGAGCAATTAAGATGAATAAGTAAAAGTAAAAGTCGTACGAGGATAGGCTTAAGGAGCTAAAATTAACTACACTCGAGACTAGGAGGCTAAGGGGTGATCTAATCCAGCCACCACCTAAGGTACCCATTTGTCTGCCAATCCATTTAAAGAGATGACATTTGGAAACGGCCAAATCAATTTCATTTATCTGGCTAAAGTTCAAGATCTTCGATGAAATATTATATAAGATTAAATACTGAAACTTTTGTGTATGTTATTGTACATGCTCTTAAGCAATATACATATATATATATATATATATATATATATATATATATATTATATTATATAGAGAGAGAGAGAGAGAGAGAGTAAAATGGAATTAATATGATTATTTTAATATGATTTGTTAATTATTTGAGTTTTGGTTAAAATGTTGTAAACATAAATACTGATTATTTCGAAACAAGCTTACTGCCAAATTTTAAGTGTAAAAACCCGGATAACGTAACAATAAGCATGTAAGTCTCTCTCTCTCTCTCTCTCTCATAGTCAAATTAAGAATTAACCAAACGTGCCTTCCCTCTCGAAAAGGAAGAAGTTTAAATAATAAACGATTTTACGAAATGACTGTTTTGTATAGAGAATATCCAAAAATAGTCGAGCAGTGAGATCAATTAACATATATAAAAACTTAACCGATACAAGGGCAAATAATAATGAACAGTTAGTTTGCAGGTGGTGCTCAAGCATGGAAGTCCTGAGGAACGAGTTAGAACGTGAGAGGGAGGCCAGGGTGAGGCTTCAAGAAAGCGTAATGCCCCTGAGGGCAAAAGTAGAATCCCTTGAGACTCCAGTTACGACCCCTCCTGCCTCAGTTTCTACTAATAATATAAATAGTATTAATAGCCCTCTCTCTTCCCCTAGTTCCCAACCCTTCGTTCCAGTGCATAATGGAGCCCCATTGAGAAAACCTAAGACTTGTCTACCAGTAATAACAAGCAATAAGTTTTCTGTTTTAAGTTTCGAAGATGCTGATGAACCGGAAATACGACTCGTTGGCGATTCCATTGTTCGAGGGCAGCTCGAGGAATTCTGTGGGAGAAACCATCGTCGTCGGCGCTGTTACTGCTACCCTGGTGCAAGGGTGGAGGATATAACTAATAGTGTTGACCATTTTACAGACGGTACCGCCGAGGACACAACGTATGTTGTTCATATCGGTACTAATAACGTTTTAAATTCTAGATCGGAAGAACTGCTGGCTAGGTACAGGGACTTACGAGAGCGATTAAAGGAGAAAACTAATAAGTTTATCTTAACAGGTATACTTTCTCGAATTATTATCCAACGAAACGATTTCTACAGCAAGGCGACCTATATTAACAATAACCTAAAGTCTCTTTGCCAACAGGAAGGGGTGCATTTTGCGAATTTTTGGAACGGTTTCTACGGCAGGAGGGACTTATTCCTTGAAGATGGACTTCATCTTAATGACGTTGGAGCTGCGTGTTTAGGAAGCCTATTTCATAATACTGTCTCTTCTTTTCAGGCTGTCATAACTCGAACGGTTCCAGCGTAAATTCCACAAATTTCCCCTGCGCTCACGAAGGTGTCGAGTTACAAACAATTTGAAGGTTCTATCCTTAAATGCTCGTAGCCTACGAAATAAAATAAACGAATTTTTTTCTTTAATTGCTTGTAAAGACTATGATGTAATTGCGATAAGTGAATCGTGGCTTAGCACGGAAACACGTGACTTTGTAGAGGAGTATCATATTAAAGGTTATAGACTTTTTGTTAAAAACAGAATAGGTAGGCGTGGAGGCGGTGTTATGTTGTATATCAAAGATAATATTGCGAACGTTACAGAAGTAAAGCACACAATTACAGAACCGATAGATTCGACTATAGCAGAACTTAAATTGAACGATTTCAAACCTGTTGTTGCGGTTATATATAGGCCCTAGGGTGGCAATAGCCAATAGGGGTAAAAATCCAAGTTGCCTGGAGGAGCGAGTGCGGTGGCGCGTTTGGTGCAGTTCCTGAAGAAAATCACTCAGGCAAATTTTTAGGACTTTGATAAACATTAGTGGGTGGTACAAGAGGAACAAAGTTTCCACCATTGTCACTTACTAATTCTCTATTTTGTATACTTTGCAGGTAGATGAAAAATGGCGACTACTCTAAGAAAGAATGATGTTTTATGGCTACTGGAGACTTCTCCCAACTCATATGCCCTTACAGGAGCCAAATTGTCGTCCAAGCGGCAGGTCCTGGAACGATTCTTGTTCTTTCACCTGTCCGAGTCTCGCCCTGTCAGAGAAAGTAGCCGACTGGTGATGACAGAGGTCGAACAGATGTGGAAGAATGCAAGTCTTCCGACTCAAGCTACGCACCGGGCACAAGACAAGCTGGAGAACCTCCATTCTGAGTGGAGAAGCTTAAAGAAATTACGAGCGAGGCGTACCAAAACCCAGATGGACAAGGAGAAGGTCTTTCTAGAAGGTCTGAAAGGCCTGTTCGATTGCGCTCACGGTGATGCGCTCAAAATCATCAAAAATAAAGAAGACAAGCAGTTTCTTCTTGCGCAGCGTGAGCCTGGTCGTCGAGGAACTATAGGACTTGTTGATCAGAAGTAAAGGGTGATCCAGAGAAATGGGACCCAAAAGAAACCCCTGTAACTCTTAAAGTATAAGTCCTTTTATAAAATCATACGCATCATTCGAAAGAGGATAGTTACAAGTTTGTACAGGATTGTACAGGTTTTGACAATACAAGACAAGATCAGATACAAAACAAAATAAAAGTGTTAGTTAAAACTAACCCTTCAAGATGACTGCATGGACTGTGGAACAGCTGCATTTCATAACTGAGCAATATTATGAGCATGGAAGAAGTGTAGTTTCAGCTCAAAGATCTTTCAAGACAAATTTTCAGATGTCAAAATCACCTTCTAAGAAAGTAATCCGTCGGTGTGTCAGAAATTTTTCCCTAACTGGCAGCATTGGAAAAAGAAAACCAACTGGAAGAGTGCGCACAGCAAGGATAGACGAGATCATTAACAGAACTCATGAAATTGTACAGGATAATCCTAACATAAGCATCAGACGTGCTTCTCAGCTGTTAGGAGTTGGATATGGAACAACACACCTTATATTGAAGCAAAATTTAATGCTCTTTCCATATAAAATTCAAACAGTGCTACAACTAAACGATGGAGATTTCGCACGAAGACGACAATTCTGTCAATGGATCCAACAGAAGGTAAATGACACGACCAATTTTCTAGCAACTTTGATTATGTCAGACGAAGCCCATTTTCACTTGAATGGAACTGTAAACAAACAAAATTGTCGTTTCTGGGCAACAGAAAATCCATTGAATATTACCTAAGTCCCGATGCATAGTCAGCGTGTAACTGTCTGGTGTGGTCTTACTGCATCTCAGATCATAGGGCCGTACTTTTTCGAGGATTCCACCGAAAACACGGTCACTGTAAATGGTGATCGCTACGAAAAAATGTTGACCGATTTCCTTATTCCTAAATTAAGAGATCTTTGTCTAGAAAACCACTGGTTCCAACAAGACGGAGCTACCTGCCATACCACGAGGAACTGCATGGCAGTTTTGCGTCAAACGTTTCCAGGCGAGTTAATCTCAAGATTTGGAGACGTTGAATGGCCCGCAAGGTCTCCGGATTTTTCTCCCTTAGATTATTATCTCTGGGGATATTTAAAGAGTAGGGTCTACAGAAATAACCCAACGACCTTGCAAGAATTGAAGGCCGCCATCACAAATGAGATACAGGCCATACCACCGCACACTCTTGCAAAAGTGATGCAGAACTTACAAGCGAGAACACTGGAATACTTGGGAACTAATGGAGCACATTTGAAAGGAGTCATTTTTAAAAAATAAATATTTCATAATAAACTTGTAACTCTACTCTTTCGAATGATATATAGTTTTTATGAAAGGAATTAAATATTAAGAATATTTGGCTTTTTTTTATGGGTCCCATTTATCTGGATCACCCAGTATATTAGACAAGAGGAGAACAAAATGACGCGGCAGCGTGAGCAAGAGAAAAGGAAACGAAGGAACCTGAATGAACTCCAGAAGATGGACAGGTCCGTGGTTTTGGAGTCGAGCAGCAGTTCTACAAACGAGGATACTGACAAGGAAGATGAGGTGAATGTCGGAGCAATAGGAGGCGCGTCATCTGCCACTCCCAAGAGGAAAAGATCAAGAGGGTTAAATCAGATTGTTACTCAAGAACTGGCGCAAGCGTTGGACCGCACAAAGATATCCAATCGCCGGGCAGTCCATGTTGTGGCCAATACCTTAGCAGCTGCTGGACAAAGTATGGAGCACTACGCATTGAATCGAGAGACAATCCGACTAGCTCGAATGAAATTCCGCCAAGACATCGCGGACGAGCTGAGAAGGTCCTTTTCCCCCACGGTACCATTAACAGTTCATTGGGATGGCAAGCTCCTTCCAGACCTTACAAACAAAGAGAAGGTCGATCGCCTTCCAGTCCTGGTTTCAGGAGAAGGTGTGATGAAGCTGTTGGGGGTACCAAAGCTGCCATCATCAACAGATCTGGCGCAGGCAACAGCAGTGCATGACATGCTGGAAGACTGGCAGTTATCTCCCGGGATCGTAGCCATGTCTTTTGACACGACATCATGTAACACCGGTCGCTTGAACGGCGCTTGTCAATTCCTCGAGCAGAAGCTCGGGAAGAAACTTCTCAATCTTGCTTGTCGTCACCACATCGCGGAAATAGTTCTCGAAAAAGTTTTCGAAGCCTTAGTAGCATGCTCTTCGGGACCAAAGATCAAGCTCTTTCAAAGATTGGCGGAGGTGTGGCCAAAGATTGTAAAGGATTCGTTTCTTTCTGCTGAGGGAGACCGTGAGGTGGCAGATCGGATGCACGCATTCAAGGAGAAAGTTGCAGAGTTTGTGCACGAACAGTTGAGATCTCAGCAGCCTCGCGATGGATGATTACCGTGAATTCCTGGAATTCGTACTGCTATTTCTCGGAATAAATCTACCACGGGGAAATCATATTCAAACTCCGGGTGCCCTCCACAGGGCACGGTGGATGGCAAAATGCATCTATGCATTTAAGATCTTCTTGTACCGTCACCAGTTGCGGAACTTGGGGAAACTCACGGACCAGGAGCTCCAGGGTGTTACTGACTTCTGCCTCTTTGTTGCAGAGATTTACGTTAAAGTTTGGTTCAATGCCCCGGTAGCCAGATATGCTCCGCGGTTGGACTTGGAGCTGATACAAAAGCTGGTGCAGTACAGACAAGTTAACCGACGCGTGGCAGAGGCCGCTTTGAAAGGGATCACTAGCCATCTTTGGTACTTAAGTGAAAAGTTGGTCGCTTTGGCCTTTTTTGATGAATATCTCAGCAGCGCGGTGAAAAGAGGCATGGTTGAGGCGCTCAAAAATGAAGAAAGGAAGAGTCCTTCGCCTCGTGTGACAATTGATGTGGGAGATGCTGAACATCTTTCTTTGGCAGCCTTTGTCACGAAGAACACATTGGCCTTCTTCCACCTGCTCCAGCTTCCAACATCCTTCCTCTCCAAGGATCCGGAGCAGTGGGAAGATGAAGATTTTCAACAAGCGAAAGAGCGCGTCTCTGCCATCAGTGTTGTCAATGATCCCGCAGAAAGAGGAGTTGCCCTAATGAAAGATTTTAACGCTGTGCTGACCACACAGGAGGATCAACAGCAATACGTTCTTCAGGTTGTGGAGCAGCACCGGAAGATGTTCCCTGATGCCAATAAATCCACGTTCATTCGAAGCCAGAACAATTAGGCATAATTGTAATCTATCAGATCACTACAAGCTATTGCAGTCCTATTTGAGGTTGTTTGAATCTTATCAGAATCGTTCTTTTCAGTTTTTTGTTTTGTATAACTTTGAAGCTCACTCGAACACTCGTTTCCAATAGCCTAGAGCACAAAGTTCTTTGTGTCTTGTACCACCACTTAAAATAAGATTAGGAACTTGAAATTTGGCAGAATTTATTTGTTTTTTCAATAAACCGAATAAAATGAGCACCCGCACATTTTAAATTTTGCGACTTCATTTTTTATTGCCACCCTAAATTAGGCCCCCTAATCAAACAGCTGATACGGACGAAGTGTTATATCGTGAACTAAAGAGAATAATCGGTAGTGAGCAGGCTTTAGTTGTGGGTGATTTTAATTGCGCCAAAGTGAATTACGATACACTGCAGGGAGACGCGGAAGGTAATCGTTTAGTTAATTTTCTCGAGGATAGCTTTCTTATTCAAAAGGTTGAGGAACCTACGAGGTTGGACACTATTTTAGATTTAGTAATAACTACAGATGATAGGCTAATTACTGATCTTCAAGTAATAGAACCGTTAAGCAATAACGGTCACAATATGGCAGAGTTTGTCCTCTCAGTAAGTCACTCGAAACCAACTAACTCGACTAAAATTCCTAACTTCTAGCACGCAGACTTTTGTAAATTTCGAAATAAATTGTCACACGTCAATTGGGAAAACGTAATGGGGAACTCCAACGCAAAACTAATGGGGGAATCGTTCGAAACAGTATTTAGGACTATAAATGAGGAATGTGTACCGTACAAAATTGACCGTGCGAAAGTAAACAACAAGCCCTTATGGTTTACTTCTAGAGTAGAAGACATTATAAAGAGTAGAGATAGGGCTTATAGGATACATAAGTGCGATAAAGACAATTTGTGGTTACGAAACAACTACATATCTCTAAGGCGTGAAGCGAAATGTGTAATAAAAAAATCCAAGCGCGAATTTGAAATCTCCATAGCTCGTGACGGTAAAGAAAACCCCAAGCGATTCTTTCAATACGTCAATAATAGAAATCCAGTAAAAATTGTCTTGGGGCCTTTGAAAAATGTAAACGGAGATCTAGTTTCTGAAAACAAGGAAATGGCTACCTTGCTAAACGAATTTTTTACGTCAGTTTTTACTATAGAAGATGTAACGAATATCCCTACGGTCATAGACATAATACCTTTTGATAATGGTAATATTTTGGATAATATAGTGGTTAGTGAAGGGAAAGTAATGCGCTATATTGATAAAATGAAAACGCGTAAATCACCGGGGCCGGATTCCATATATCCAACACAACTAAAAGAATTAAAAGAGAGCATTGTTGTGCCGCTAACAAAGATTTTTAATGCGTCTATTTCTGAGGGGTGCGTACCAGATAATTTCAAGTTAGCAAACGTAAGACCTATCTTTAAGAAAGGCGATAAAGGTGCGGCGGGAAGTTATAGGCCAATCAATTTAACGTCTGTTGTAGGTAAGCTACTGGAATCAATAATTACGGATCATATAATCGGACACTTAGAATTGCATAAACTACTTAGAAATACGCAGCACGGTTTTAGGCGAAACAAATCTTGCTTAACTAGTCTTTTAGAATTTTTCCAAAGCGTGGTTGACGTTTACGATAGACATCGGGCGGTTGATGTAGTGTATTTAGATTTTCAAAACGCGTTTGACACCGTGCCGTACAAAAGACTCATTGAAAAAACTAAGGCTCATGGAATCAGGGGTGTAGTAATAAATTGGCTAGAAGAGTGGTTACGAGGTAGGAAACAGTGGGTGGTCGTTGTTGGAGCGGAGTCGTGTTGTAGTTGTAGCGAGTGGCGTTCCTCACGGTTCTGTATTGGGCCCCTTGTTTTTTCTTATATATATTAACGATTTAGATGTTGGCCTAGTCAGAACAGTTTCAAAGTTTGCGGATGAAACGAAGCTGGTTGGTCTGGCGATTAATGACGAAGATAGAGGTGAAATCCAGGAAGATCTGAATAAAATCGTTGATTGGTCAGTCACATGGCAAATGAGATTTAACGTTAATAAGTGCAAAATTTTGCATATACGTTCGCGTAACGGTAACTTTGCGTATGGTATGTCAGGGAAAGATTTAACAAGCGTAGAGCAGGAAAAAGTTTTAGGAGTTATAGTCACTGGTGATTTAAAAATAGCGAAACAAAGTACAGCAGCGGTCAATAAGGCGAACAAAGTGTTAGGTTTTATAGCTCGAAATTTTGAGTACAAATCGCGCGATATTATAGTTCCTTTTTAAAAATCATTAGTTAGACCCCATTTGGAGTACGCGGTCCAATTTTGGAATCCACATATGCGCAAGGTTATAGATAAAATCGAAAGAGTTCAAAGACGAGCAACTAAGATGATTCCGTCGCTTAGGTAAAAGTCGTAGGAGGATAGGCATAAGGATTTAAAATCGACAACACTCGAGACTCGGAGGCTAAGGGGTGATCTAATCCAGGTTTTCAAAATTATGAATGGGTTCGATAACGTAGATAGAGATAGCTTTTTCGAAATATCTCAATATAGTAGGACTAGAAATAACGGGTGTAAGTTGACAAGTAGAAGGTTCGAGACAGCAGTTGCCAAAATCTTTTTTACGTATAGAATAGTAAAGAGCTGGAATAGTTTGGCGGTAGAAGTAATTACTAGCACGTCTATAAACATGTTTAAAAATCGATTAGACGCATATTTTGATAGATTGGGTATAGTTTAAGGTGGTAAAATTAAGGCTTGTGGTGATAAATCCCACAGCTCAACACAAGTGTTGTGGGATATACGGAGGCAGCATCTTGGGATAGGGGATACTCTTTGTCCTTACACACCCTATTTAAAGGGATTTCTCTGCCGAGCGGTGCTGCCCATATTATTGTGAGGTATTGAAAAACTCATGATCTTCACTTGCCCCACAAACACCTTGAAATGGGAGACCCAAAATGAGTGCACACACATTTCTACATTACTGTACAGTCTTTACAGCCACACCTACACTTTTCCTCCTAAGTATATATGTTGTAATGTATATGGTGGTAAATTTTGACTTGGTGGTCCGCAATCGATATGGACGGTGGCTTATTTTTGGTTGGCAAGGTACTGGTATTGATGGATACCGTAATGAAATTGACTGGATTCTTTGGATGTGATATATTTGCATGTCGGTTATAAATAGATATAGAGTCTAACATATTTGTGGATAGTAGTCTATTATGACTTGATCCTCTGGATCCAGAGATTCTATCTTTAGTTTTAAATCAATAATTAATTAGTTTTAAACTGATAATTATTTAGTTTTGTAAAAATTGGTCGTTGCCAATGTACAGGCAGTTTTTACATAAATTTCTTATGTTCTTGTTGTTCGGAACCTACGTAAAATTGTAGGTCCCCTACGCCACCACGGAGAACATACACAATAGACAATTACGAACACAGTTAGGTAGACCAGCCGTGAGTGGATCCTAGGGTCTTTGTTGGTCTGAAACATTATAACATTATAACTATATATATATATATATATAATTTTATTAAGCAAGGATGCTGAATTAATGTGTTTTAAAAAATTTCCTGAGAATATTCAAATTAACGTCTTGTTTTAGATTTTCTTTGACCTTTATGGTCCGGTGGGGGTACCAATGGGGTTCTCTGAAAGGGGGGAATGAAACGAGAATAAGGGGCGTCGATGAAGGTATTAATCCTTACCTTTCCCTTTTATAGTTCTGCGTGAGGAAGAAAGAACGTTAAAGCCTCGTTATTTTTAACTTCGGTTTATGATATATGTGTGTCACAACCATAACAGAATAATGTTACACGACTTTGTCGATTAGAAGGCATCAAAAATAAGATGCGGTCTAACTTCTTCATTCTACCATATCTCAAGAGTTGAAATTTCTCGAATATATATATATATATATATATATATATATATATATATATATATATATATCAACGTAAAGAACGACGCTTTGTATAGGAGAATATTCCGCGCAAGACGAGAGCGAAAGAACGAAACAAATAAAAAAATGAGGTAACCACCCGGGAATCGAACCCGAACCCGGGATCTTCCGATTGCCGGTCAGATATGATAACCATTACACAACGGGCCTCACTCAATCAAATGTCGTAATTCCTCTACATGCGCGCAGAAACCAATGCCCCAAAGGGCACCTCCCGCATGCCATAACATTATATACATTATAACTGCAAACACGCAGTATAATTAACGTAAAGAACGACGCTTTGTATAGGAGAATATTCCGCGCAAGACGAGAGCGAAAGAACGAAACAAATGAAAAAAATGAGGTAACCACCATGGAATCGAACCAGGGATCTTCCGATTGCCGGTCAGATATGATAACCATATCTGACCGGCAATCGGAATATTCTCCTATACAAAGCGTCGTTCTTTACGTTAATTATACTGCGTCTTTGCAGTTATAATGGTATATATATATATATATATATATATATATATATATAACTGAACTCAGAATGGTCCCCTGAGGAGGCTCTTTCATGATACACACAGACCGTGTATGGCACTATGACCTCTTCCCTTCTGGGAAAATTAAATCCACTTTCTATTTTTTGAATTGAGGTGTTTTACCCGCTCTAGACGACCTATTATTTCTATTGTTATTTAAACTTTTTCCTTTGTTCTTTGAGTCCGTCGGGAGGATGTTAAGAGTAACATTTTTTCCTGAATTTGCAGGTACCATATTTTACGTAAGTCAGGCAAATGTCCGGGTGGTAGAATTTACATCTGTCTCCAAATATAGATTGTCCTCTTTTAAATCTGCAATTATCTTTTATATAATATCTGCATATAATTCCTTCCCCATATTTACTCGTGGTCTTTGTTTTTTGCTCATTATTGGCTAGTTGTGCTTGTGTCCATCGTTACCCTTATGCTGTGTGTTGTCTTTATACTCTTTCCCGCCTGTGTGTGTGTGTGTGTGTGTGTATTATGCAGGAAGGAGGGTCCAAGGGCAAATGCAGCAAAAGCGATCCTCCCATAGAAGAAGAGAGTCAAAATCAAGGACCGGGGCTTTTGAGATACCTAGACACTCTGCGTTTGAAAGATGGGTGGTCATGGACAGGAGGAAAGATGGATTGAGGAAGATTGTTCCAGAGTTCTCCGCTTGAGTAGATGAAAGACTGAAATTACAATTTACACTCTTACGAGAGAGAGAGAGAGAGAGAGAGAGAGAGAGAGATAGGGAGAGAGAGTTACAGGTTATGAATAGAGAAATAAAAACCATAAGTGGACAAAAAGCAAAAATCAAATACACCCAACGAATATAACAACTGGAAATTTTATATCATATTATATCTGTATATATATATATATATATATTGAATGAGAGAGAGAGAGAAAGAGAGAGGCCACTCAATAAGAAGCAGGATTCGCGATGAGGTTATGAATAGAGAAATAAACGATGTAGGTTACTCTTGGATAGTTATGGCTGGTGAGTTATTGAAGAAATGGGGTAGAGAGGTAGTGATGTAGGAAGGTTGTGAGGTAGTGGAGTAATGAGTTAGAGATGCATTGAGGTAGTGTGATAGCGAGACCAATCAATGGTTAGGCTAGGTTAGGTTGCTCTTGGATAGTTATGGCTGGTGAGTTAGTGAGGTAATGTTGTAGAGAGGTAGTGATGTATGAAAGTTGTGAGGTAGTGGGATAGTGAGTTAGAGAGACAATGATTAGGTTATGTTAGGTTAGGTGAACTGCGTTAAATTGAGGTTAATTTAGGTTACTTATGGGTTGTGAGGTTGAGAGGTAGTTAGAGAGCTATTGAGGTAGTGTGATAGCGAGACCTATCAATGGTTAGGATAGGTTAGGTTGCTCTTGGATAGTTATGGCTCGTGAGTTAGTGAGGTAATGATATATATATATATATATACTGTACGAGAGAGACAGAACAGATTTCGCGATGAGTCTTGTATGAGCTTATTCCCCGTCTTTCTGCCTGAGGACCGGGGTTTTTGAAATGCCTAGACACTCTGCGTTTGAAAGATGGGAGGTCGTGGTCAGAAGGAAAGATGGATTGAGGAAGATTGTTCCAGAGTTCTCCGGTTGAGTATATGAAAGACTGAAATTACAATTTACACTCTTACGAGAGAGAGAGATAGGAAGAGAGAGTTACAGGTTATGAATTGAGAAATAAATGCCATAAGTGGACAAAAAGCAAAGATCAAATACAACCAACGAATATAACACCTGGAAATTTTATATTATATATATATATATATATATATATATATACTTATATACTGTATGCGAGAGAACAATACAGAATTCGCGATGAGTTTGGTATGAGTTTATTCCCCGTCTTTCTGCTGGAGATAGGCTAACGCAATCAAAGGAAAAAGTTTGACCAGAAAAGGTGTACAGCGATCAGCTGAAAACCCCAAGGGTATGCCGCCCCACCTCCCCCAAGAGAGAGAGAGAGCGATGATCGCGTTTTTAATTTAATTAATTTTCGTTTTCCGCACGAGATATTTGTTGATTTAATATATATATATATATATATATATATATATATATATATATATAAATGGCAGAAACACGTAAATTAAAAAGAATTTTCATGCAGTATAATCATATTATAAAGGACAGGATGAAAGTTCTAACATAAAGATTCGTTGTATTCCATTTATGCTGTCCTGCCGCTGAGTGTGTTTTAGTTTTCCTATGGCTTGTGTAATATCTTCCGTCGTAAAGGTGAAATCCCTAATACTGGCTCCTTGTGGTTCTTCTTCAAAGAACGCGTTTCTATTGCACATCAGTTTGTCAGTTTTTGGGTTACTGAAAGAAGATTCGTGCTGAGCTATTAATATTTCAGGTACTTCTGTTAGATCATCAGATAAAGCATTATTCTCATTTTTAAAGGTTTGATATTCGCATGGTTTTCCGACTTTCTCTTGCGAATATATAGGTATAATGTATATATATATATATATATATATATATATATATATATATATATATATATATATATATATATATATTTATTTATATATGTGTGTCCGTAAAGGCATGGTGGGATTTTAAATAGCTATATTATTGCAACGAAACATGATAATGAGATGAAAAAAAAGCAAATTGAAGAAAAACTCTAAAAGAATAACTTTATTTAACGTAGTTCGATATGGGCTCCTCTGGTAGCCCTGCAGACATCTAGGCGGTGATTCAATTCCAGCCACACACGCCCAAGAACATCAGGAGTGACGGATGCGATAGCTTCCGTGATTCGCTCGTGCAAGTGATGAATATCCCTAATGGGTACACTGTACACGCTTTGCTTGACGTAACCCCAAAAATAAAAGTCCAAAGGTGTCAGGTCCGGAGAGCATGGAGGCCATGGCTTCCATCCTCCTCTTCCTATCCATCTCTGTGGAAATTTTTCATTAAGGAATTCTCGAACAACGTTGGCATAGTGCGGAGGAGCACCATCTTGTTGAAAGATGACATTATTGTCAATAAATTGGGGTACTGCAAAATGTTCCAACATAGCGAGGTAGTTGTGTGACGTCACAGTGGGTTCCGCGAAGAAAAATGGGCCAATCACTCGATCTCGTGCTAGAGCACACCACACATTAACTTTCGGGCTATTACGCTCATGTTCAACACAGGCATGTGGACAGCCTAGACTAACTACGAGATAAAGGTTAAGCTTAGCCTAGACTAACTACAAGATACAACTTTGAGAGTTGTTCTTAAATTTGGCATTGTTTCATCTCATTATCATGTTTCGTTGCAATAATATAGCTATTTAAAATCCCACCATGACTTTACGGACACACTGTATATATATATATATATATATATATATATATATATATATATATATATATATATGTATATAGTAGGGAATTCTAAATAATTCGATGTACATGTTAATTGAAATAGAGAAAATATTTTTGTAAAATTATGGCTAGTGTGAGTTACGCTAGCATGTCAGGTTTTAGAGTACATATTATGCTGCACTGTATTATTTGATCATATATATGCCCATTGTAAATTTTTGAGGGGTATCCTAATGACAAGCGACCTAGCAGTTATAAATAATAATATCTTTTTGAATTGAAGTGTTTTACATCAGTTTTAGACGCACGTACACTTTGACCCCTACGTGGTGTTAATGGGGTGTGCTCTAGAGAAATTATTTTTGTAAAATTGCGGGTAGTGTGATTAACGTTAGCATGTCTCATGTTTTAGAGCACATATTTTGCGTCATCTGCAAACTGTCATAAAACATGGTCACTAGAATACAGGTAAAGGCGTGGAAGGGGGGCACCAACACGAATATTCTTTTGTGTTAAGGAAAGAGGAACACCTGTTCTAAAATTGTCTTCCTGACCATAGATAGAACGCGTCTTTACCTGTACATTTCCAGAATTTCCAAAATTGAAATATATATTTCATATATATATATATATATATATGTATATACACAGTTAACAAAAATATAAAATAAGTTACAGGCCTAAAAGTTTACTTTAAAAACAGATTACAGTTACAAATTTATATTTAATTTGAGCATTTATTGAGTTGTTCAAAATAGGAAGTTATATATATATATATATATATATATATATATATATATATATATATATATATATATATCATTAGTAGTGGTAATAATAATAATAATAATAGTAATAATTTCACGCTTACTTAGGAGTATGATTATATAAGCCAACTGGGTGATTAAGCCAACATTAATATATGGTTTAATATATATATATACTCAGATGGATTTTGAGAGGTTGGCGGTTGGGAGGGAGGGGGTAATCGTATACTGCTATATTCGCGTTCCTCGTAAATTTTTCGTATATCTCAAGGATATTGATTTGAAATGTTTTGCAGTAAAGATACATGGGGCCTGAAAGTGTTTTAATGGCTCTGAAACATATATATATATATATATATATATATATATATATATATATATATATATATATATATATCGGCAATTGGAAGATCCTGGGTTCGATTCCCGGGCGGGTGCCTTATTTTTCATTTGTTTGTTATTTCTCTTCCTCGTGTGCAGAACACTCCTCTATACTTACGTCGTTTCTATACGTTGATATACTGCGCGGTTATTGCAGTTAAATGTACATATTCACGATTTGCGAGGGTGCCCTCTCAAGGCATTGGTTTCTGCCCTATGTAGGAGAATTACAACTTCTGACTGTCGTGGCTCCGTGGTGTAGTGGTTAGCACGTCTGACCGGCAATTGGAAGATCCTGGGTTCGATTCCCGGGCGGGTGCCTTATTTTTAATTTGTTTGTTTTTTCTCTTCCTCGTGTGCAGAACACTCCTCTATACTTACGTCGTTTCTATACGTTGATATACTGCGCGGTCATTGCAGTTAAATGTATATATATATATATATATATATATATATACAGAGCGTCCCAAAAAAATGTATACACACTTTAACAGGTGATAGCTCAATTGATGTTTCTTTCTTTCCAAGTTAAACCCATTAGAATTAATAATGGCAGTCAGACTAAGCTTTGAAAAAAGGAAATTCATTCTAAAATGCTACTGGAAGTGTGAAAACGCAGTTGAAGTGCAAAGACAATTTAGGAGGGAGTTTCAAACAGATCCACCAACGCGACTTACCATCACTCGAATTAGAGATGGAATTAGCCGATGGAATTGTTCAGAATGTCCACAAGAAGCGTTCCGGAAGACCACGGACATCGACAAGCCCCACAAAGCAAGAAAGAGTACTGGAAACGTATCACCAAAGTCCAAGAAAATCTGTGCGGCAAGCGAGTCGTGAGGTAGGAATTTCAGAATCGTCTGTCCAACGCATTTTGAAGCGCTGTCAATGGAAAAGTTACATTCCAAGATTAGTCCATGCTATTAATGAAGATGATCCGGACCGAAGAGTGGAGTATTGCGAGTGGTACTTGGCACGATGTGGATGTGGATTGGACGAAAGTGTTTCGTAGAATACCCTGCGCGTTCACCAGACCTCACACCACTAGACTTTTTTTTATGGGGATACTTAAAAGACAAAGTCTACGCTATAAAACCTGCAACAGTCGCTGAATTGAGAGCAGCCATTAAACGAGAATGCACACAAATACCAAACGAAATGTTTCGTGATGTTTGCGATTCCATTGCTTCGCGTTATCAGCAGTGCCTGGACCAGAACGGACGTCAGTTTGAAAACAGGCGTTGACAAAACAATTAAATAATGTCTGTAGATTCTATTACATTTTGAAAATGAAATGTATTTTAATAAACACTGCCTTTATAAGTATTTAAAGTGTGTATACATTTTTTTGGGACGCCCTGTATATATATACTGAAATATTCCGTAGGTATCAGTGAATAAAAATATTTTTCAAAACACATTTATTGGCATCGATTAGGATCTAGAATTTAATTAATTTGATTAATTAATTTGATTGAATTTAGAATTTAGTTAATTAATTTGAATAATTTTATATTTATAATTTCTTTTATGCTGACCGTAATGTGAGGAGGGGGATTTAAAAGAAATAGATCAATAAAAGTAAATTGCCTTTTTTTTTCTTGTAAATTTCTAAAATTAGTGATGACGCCCGTTAAAATAACGATGTAAATTTGTAGTTTCAATTAGAAACGAAAAATTATAGGATTTGCGTAAATTACAAACCATACTGGGTTTTCTGATGAAGGAGAGAACGGCCTCTCAGAATGTAATTTCTGAAACGTTAAATTTCATAAGAATGCAAAAAAAAACACTTTTTTCTACGTGAAGGTCAAAATATGAAAATAAAAACCCACTCTAATAGACAGAGTTTATTTCCACGACAGTTTCTGGTGGATACAGAAACACAAATGAACCAAAACAAGAGGGAAAAACAGTCCAGGGACCGACCGTTAAGAAATTCGCACCTAGGTTAGATCCCATTCTCCCGACGCCGGAAGGGTATTTTCATTAAGTACATTCGCGCAAATTTAAAACTATCTTTCTGTTCTAAACATACAGATTCTATTATATTTTTCTTACATAATTATTGAATTTATTATTAATTTTATTACATTTAATATTGCATAATTATTTATTACAGAAATTATAAATTTATTATTACATTGGTTATTACATTATTGTTTATTATACAGAACTTATAAACCGAAAAACGAATGAAAAAAGCCGATTAGGAAACAATCCAGAGAAATTCGCACCTAGGTTAGATACCGTTCTCCCGACACTGGAAGGGCATTTTATTACAGGGTCCGCTTATAAGTACATTCCCACAAATTAAAACTATCTACTTGTTCTATACATACATATTCTATTTTGACATAATTACTGCATTTATTACATTTACATTTTTTTCAACATTTATTATTATTACCTTTACCCTAATTATTAAATTTATAATATTACTTTTATTATTACATCTGTTGCATTTATATTTATTTCCACATTTATTACTTCCATTATTTTGGACAAGTGTGATTATAAACAAAAAATGGAAGCATTACTTAGTGATGAATTCACCTACGCCAAAGTGAGATCGTCCCCCCTAAAGCGTCTTTCTGCTGAATTCAACAAAACCATCAGGAACTTATTAAAAGATGTCCCGGCGATTGATCCTAAAAGATTTCTACAGATTAACCCCAAACTCCCCCACATTTAGGGCCTACCCAAAACCCATAAGATTAATATACCACTCCGTCCCATTATTTCACACAGGGGTTCCTTTAGTTACAGGAATCTAATTTGGTTTCGTTATGTAGATGATATTTTCTCATTTTGGCCTGACCACTGGAACAACTTTGACACTTTCTTTCAGTCATTAAATAATCTTGTTCCCTCTATTAAATTTAAATATGAATGGGAGAACGACAAACAATTACCTTTTCTAGATGTTTTGGTCATTAACGAAAGCGGAAAGCCCAATTTCACGGTTTATAGAAAACCTACTCATTGTAATTCGTACATTCATTATTTTTCATATCATGATGAAGGGGTTAAAAGCTTAATTATTTCTTCCATGTTTCTAAGAGCACTCAGGATTTGTAGCCCACATTTGCTGGACCCGGAAAATTCAAAGATTTGGAACATTTTTAAGGATTTAAAATATCCCGAGTGGTTTATCAGAAAGGCGTATTTTAAAGCCAGAAAATCTTTTTATGCCCCTCGGGAACCTTCAGTTAACCAAAAACAATATGTGAGTTTGCCTTACATTGCCGGCTTAGAAAGAGTAAAACCGTTGACGAAAGATTTTAAGTTTGCTTTGGCGTTCGAATATTCGTCTACCGTGAAAAGTAAATTGGTTAGGAATAACGTGGCAAAAGAGGAACAAGCCTGTGTCTACAGCATTCCCTGTAAAAGTTGTGATTTAGTATACGTGGGAGAAACTGGAAGAAATATTGAAACCCGTATTAAAGAACACAAATATGCCTTCAGAAGTTGTAATACTAATAATGCCATTTTTTATCACGCCAGCCAAAATAATCATGCTATAGATTGGGAATCAAGTAAGGTACTTTATAAATGTAATAATTTGTCAAAAGAAAAATAATAGAATCTGTGTGTATAGAAAAAGTAGATAATTTTAATTTGTGCGAAGGTACTTATAAGTTAGACCCTTTAATGAGATTCTTGGTCAAAAAATCCCTTACGGAGTCGTGGGAACGTGTTCGAACCTAAGTGTGAATTTCTTAAATGTCTCTGGATTGGAATGTTTCCTTACTCGCCTTTAGTAAATGTAATAATGGAAGTAATAAATGTGGAAATAAATATAAATGCAACAGATGTAATAATAAAGGTAATATTATAAATTTAATAATTAGGGTAAAGGTAATAATAATAAATGTTGAAAAAAATGTAAATGTAATAATAAATGCAGTAATTATGTCAAAATATTAGAATCTGTATGTAGAGTATAGAACAAGAAGATAGTTTTAATTTGTGGGAATGTACTTATAAGCGGAACCTGTAATAAAATGCCCTTCCAGTGTCGGGAGAACGGTATCTAACCTAGGTGCGAATTTCTCTGGTTTGTTTCCTAATCGGCTTTTTTCATTCGTTTTTCGGTTTATAAGTTCTGTATAATAAACAATAATGTAATAACCAATGTAATAATAAATTTATAATTTCTGTAATAAATAATTATGCAATATTAAATGTAATAAAATTAATAATAAATTCAATAATTATGTAAGAAAAATATAATAGAATCTGTATGTTTAGAACAGGAAGATAGTTTTAAATTTGCGCGAATGTACTTAATGAAAATGCCCTTCCGGTGTTGGGAGAATGGGATCTAACCTAGGTGCGAATTTCTTAACGGTCGGTCCCTGGACTGTTTTTCCCTCTTGTTTTGGTTCATTTGTGTTTCTGTATCCACCCGAGGAGGATGCCAGTGGGAGTCGAAACTGTCGTGAAATAAACTCTGTCTATTAGAGTGGGTTTTTATTTTCATATTTCATAGGAATCAAACTCGCAATTTTAGATGAACTTTTTTCAATTCTCAGGCTATTTTTAGACGGCATATAAACGTCGAACGTGGACACGGCCTGAGCTACCAATGAGTAGCGGAACACAACACATCGAACATGCGAGTATAGGCTAGCGTATCAGTTAAACGGTGAGGTGAAGGTTAGGTATACCCCTTTGAGGGGTGAAGGTATATATATATATATATATATATTTACCGTACGAAATGGGTACTATCAATGTGCTGATTATTATGTAATGAAATTGTAAGTGAAAGGGTGCGATTATTGTCCATATTTGTCGTGTTTTTCGTGAAAATAGTATGTGCGATCTGTTCAGGAATTTTGTATAAACATCTTTTTGTTCTTTCTATGCTGTCCTGATAGTTACTGTATAATTATATAAATAACTGTTTCGATTGTAAAGCGAACTTTGATGGGGAATCGTTGGAATAGATTGTGAACTTGAAATTGGTGTAGCCAATGTAAAGAAAATTGTCCGTTATTTTTGACCCGTTATAGAATTGTTACAGGTTGTAAATTCGATTATTAGCCTGAAATGTTATTTATGCAAATATTGTTAAAATTATAAACTTTGTTTTCGATTTTTATAAAATGATGCAAAATATCTGATGTGTGGAATTTGTCCTTCTAATGATTTCTTCTCTATCTAACTTGAATTTTGTTAACGAAATAAAAAAAATTGCAAAATAAATAACTGCTGAATAAACAAATAAATTTGTTAAACGATATTAATAAGTTTTCCTAGTGAATTTCAAATTACAATAAATTATGATAGACGAAAGAGGAAAGAAAATAAAGAATTAATGAATTTAAATAAATTATAATAAATACTGAAATGTAAAACACGGCGATATATATATATTCTGACAACTCTCCATAATATAAATAAAAATTAAATTATTTAGTTCTCTTTAAGGAGAAAATTCATGTTTTGGTAGCGAGTTAAAATAAATGGTGGTATTTAGCAACTCTCCCTAATATAAATTAAAATATATGGTGGTATTTAGCAACCAAATGGCTGAATAATATAAGGAATAATTAAATAAATATTGCTATCTGGCAACTCAGCAGCCGATTGGCTGAATACTGTAAAGAATAAATAAATAATTATTGCTATCTGGGAACTCAGCAGCCAAATGGCTGAATAATATATGAATTAATTTAATAAATAACGAATCTGGCAACTGGCTGAAGGAATAATTAAACACATTGCGCTATCTAGCAACTCAGCCAACTGGCTCTTTGGGACCCTATAAGAGGCGGCGATTGGCTGAAGAACCCCATATGAGCTCGGCTTCCAGCCGAGTGAACACCCAAGTCTGGGTTCACACCTCTGGGTCTCTCCTCCTATCTCTCTCGCTCTCTTTCTGCCGCTTTGAGGGGTTCAGCTTGGGGGAGAACTCCGCCTCCAAGTTGCATACCTCTTGCAATCCCATTTTGGGGTTGGCAACAAAGGTTGGCATTCCCCTTTGAGGGGATCACCTTAGGGGATAACTCCAAGTTGCATACCCCTTGCAACACCATTTTGGGGTTGGCAAGAAAGGGGGTTCCGAAATTTTTTCTTTTTTTTCTTTTCGTTTTTTCTTTTCTTTTGTAACAAAGGAGGTTGGCAACAAAGGGAGGTGGGGGTTGGCATTCTTGCCAAAAATGGGGGTGGGGTGGCACTCTTGCAACAAAGGGGGTGGGGTGGCACTCTTGCAACAAAGAGGGTGGGGTGGCACTCTTGCAACATTACGTAATATTGCAATTGCAACTTGTACTCGTCCATTTTGCGGTTATACTGCTGTTTATTTTCCATTTATTTCCTTCACATGAACTTTATATATATATATATATATATATATATATATATATATATATATATATATATATATATATATAAGTTAATATGAAGAAAAAAATGGAAAATAACCATAGCGCTTGAAAGCGAAACTTAGTCAAATTAGGAACTTTAAATTGTTCTAAAAGAGAAATAACGAAAGAAAGATTTTAAATGATTTTAAATGTGAACGTTTAACCACTCCATCACTGTGCCCAACTTGCCATAGTAGCCAGTTTGAATTTCCAGGAAAGAATTAGCAGCCAGTAAATCATTTGAGTTTGAGATATTGTTTGATGTGTTTGTTTTATCTTCTTTGCAACATCTTTGGTCATATGACTTACAGTTTTAGGTGGGATCTGAACCACGGGTCGCTACACAATTTGGACGCAAAAGACGGTTCCCCATCCAACTATTACCTTACCCAGTGCCGTTTAACTTTGTTGATCGACAGGAATCGGTGTTACGACATTGGTCTCGACGCGACGTAGCCCTTGGCACTGAATAATAAAACACTGTATGAAAAGACAGTAATTTACGGTACTGCACTGTGAAATTGGCTGAGAAACCTAAATGTACAATTGAAAAAAGAAAATAAATTACTCTGGTTTATCCTATTCACGCGACTGGTTAAAAAAAACAAAAAAAAAAACACCAAAATGTCAAGGTAAGATTAAAAGAATAAGACCAGTTTGCAAGCGAAAATAAAAGCATTGGAAACTAATTATTTAAAGTATTAAAAACTTTAGATGGCTACAAAAAAGTAATAATCTTCCCTTTGAAACAAGGAATACACAACGCTCCAATAAAAAGTCATTGTCTCGGTTCACAATATTGTTCTGTTCAGGAAGCTCATATCATTAAAAACATTCTTTCATCATTAGAAGTTGATAAGATTAGGAGTTGGGTAAAAAATGATGAAGTATCATAAAGGTAATCTTTCTCACAAGGTCACCTTTTGTTTTTTTATTCTACTATAATTATGTTTATATTTTTTCAGACTAGCCCAGAATTAAAAATTCAAAAGTCAAACATCTGTATTCAGAAAAAAATACAAGTGACAGAGTTTTACAATTTTTAGATATTTGATATGACATTAATATATTCACAATACTCTAATCTGACGATGCCATTGGAAACATGGAGGCTTTTTAGACAAAATTAATGGCATTTAGTTTATTACATAAAAAAGTGAAGGTGGATAGTATTAGTAATACCCCACAAATAGTCGGGTAATATTAGCTCTCGTAGCAGTGGGGAGATTGTTAAAAATAATAAAAAATGTTTCTTTGGTGGAAATGATTGGTCAAAGACCCAATAATAATACAATGAAAGTCATTAAAAATCACATGTGCGCGTCATAGTTAAAAATCACCTGAAAGTTAGCCATTTTCCTAATATGGCCAGTGGCCACTGTGTCGGCTACTTTGAGGTAGTGTGGGGCAGAGTTTCCTATGATTTTAGGGGGCTCAAACACCCCAAAGGTTCCTCAGAGCCCCATGAGGTGTCACTCAAACCCCTGTGCGATATTGGGCAGTAGCGCGCGATCGCAATTATTTCATTTGTGTTCGAAGTACTTTTTGAACATAACAAAGTGTGACGGGTGCGGCGCGTAAGCGGCATTCAGTGTGTTGGCTTTTTGTTTATTGCGATTTGGAGAGTTGTCAAGAAATCTTCATATATGTTGATATGATTATCTTGTATATTGTATCTTGTATCTTCATGTATTATCTCGTCTCAATTATCATCTCTTTATTTTACCTTTAAATTTTGCTGTGTACAAATCTGTTGTTTCTCTTCGTACCTATTTAAGTACCTCACACACCCCAAAATCACACTAGCTGAAAAATACTAACATTGTTTCTGTTCTATTCACGACTAAGATAATCTTTTTAGCATAAGAGATGTAGGCATCAAGATTTTCTAATGCTTCTTTACTTTTGATATAATACTACTCTTTTTTATTTCTAAAACTACGGGGATAATCTAAGAACTCTCAGTATTTAGGGTTCTAAAATATCCCATTCATGTACTGATTGTGGTGAACTGGAATATTTAACTGGGACAATTCATGTATCATGCAGTTTTAATGCAATTTAGTGGGTTTTAGTTAATTTAGCAACAAGTTACTTTATCTTCATACACATCTAAGGATATCGAAATCAAGGGTACATTTCCAAATAGGTTTTTTGCTATAGCTATTTAAAGCAAAATTTGGACTCTTAGTTTTTTGCTAAAAAATATTTTTAGGATACCTCAGTTGCTTAACTTACCATATTTTTGCGGAATTATTGGGCTGTTATGTAAACCACAATAAATGCTCAACCGTATCCTGTCAGTCTTTGATTCTACGTCCGACTTGGCACAGGCTTGGGTTCAAGTACTTACTTGTATTTGGTACTTGGTACTTGTACTTGAAATTTCACAATAGTCTAAACTTGTATGATACTTGTACTTGATGAAATGTACTTGAAAACTATACTTGAAAATTGTACTTAACAATTTTAAAAGTGCTTGGAATTACTTGACCAAATTTTCTACATCAAGTATTTGTACTTACTTTCTCAAAATCACGAAGTACTTGTACTTACTTGTATTTAAGAAAAAGTACTTGAACCCAAGCCTGACTTGGCAACATACCTGAAATATGAACTTGTACCCCAGCCTCAGCCCTCTTTAATGAAGTTTCCATGAGACAGCCCTTGCTGCTCTCCCTTGTCCCTGATCAAGTGGACTTACCTCAGGGTGTCACCTACTTCTTGAAAAGGGGTTGTTTTCTCCATGCTCTTGTGTGGTCTCGTCCAGCAACCTATGCGCAAATCCGTGATTGTTATGTGCAATATGTGCAGAGTTGCTATGGACCAAACACCACCGTGGTGTTTGATGGGTATTCTGGACCACCATCGACCAAATTAGAAGAATAGAAAAGGAGGGCAGCGAAGCGAACATCTGCTGACATTGAAATTAGCAGCCATCTTGTGACAACAGTGCCTGAAGCCAGTTTCCTTGGAAATGGAGGAAACGAAGAACGCCAGTAGTATAGCCGAAAAAGGGGAGAGTGCAAGAATGTTGCAAGTGATTACGTAATGTTTCAAAGGGGGTGGGGGTTGTTGCAAAGGGGTGGGGTGGGGGTGTTGCAAAAAAAAGGAAAAAAAAGGAAAAAAAAAGAAAAAAAGGAAAAAAAAGGGAAAAAAAAGAAAAAGAAAAAGGGGGATGCTGCAGGTGCAACAAGGAAAACTTGGAGGCGGCGTTATCCCCTAAGAGAAAGGAGAGAAAGGAGGAGAGAAAGGAGGAGAGGTGTTCACCTGGCAGGAGCCAAGTGCATATTAAGACTTCAGCCGAGTAGGCGTTGTTTTATAGGCTCCTAATCAGCCAGTTGGCTTAGAAGGCGTAAATTGCTTGAGTTGCCAGAGAGCGCCATGTATTCAGTTTGTGCTATGAATTTAATTCTAATCGAAGACTGAGTTGCCAGCTACCACTTTTTAGCATTGCCAGATACCATTGTATACATTATTATAGACTCCTAATCAGCCAGTTGGCTTAGAAGGCGTAAATGGCTTGAGTTGCCAGATACCACTTTTTAGCGATACCATTGTATACATTATTATAGACTTCTAATAAGCCAGTTGGCTTAGAAGGCGTAAATGGCTTGAGTTGCCAGATACCACTTTTTAGCGATACCATTGTATACATTATTATATTTCTTAAAAGTTGGTTTATAATACCGGTAGTAGGTTTAGAAGGCGTAACATGATATAATTAAGTAAAACAACATTGCATCATTCTGTTTATTATAAATGTATAGAAAATAATATACATTTCAATAATAATTGAGGAATATGCATATAATCATAACAGTACAGGAAATATATACACACAATTATGGAGATATATATAAAATAAATATACATTTCAAATAGAAATAAATATACATTTCAATAATAATAGAAATATGCATATAATCATAACAGTACAGGGGAAATATCACGCAAAATATATAAATACATTTCAATAATAATAGAAATATGCGTATAATCATAACAGTACAGGAGAAATATCACGCAAAATATATAAATACATTTCAATAATAATAGAAATATGCTATATAATCATAACCGTACAGTTGAAATATCACGCAAAATATATAAATACATTTCAATAATAATAGAAATATGCATATAATCATAACAGTACAGTTGAAATATCACGCAAAATATAAAAATAACATTTCACTTTTTTTCAAAATACTAAACTCGCACTTAATCGAGTTACAATTACATCATTATTGCTCTGCATTACGCAGTATATGCGGCTAATAATATTTCACCGCTTAAAGTATAGGGAAACCTGTATTCGATATGAAGGGCTTTCATATCGTTCAGTACTACTTTTGTTCCCACTTTACAGCCGGTTGGTAAGTCATCTTTAAATATGTCTAGAATACAATCAAAAGCACGCACAAAGAGTTCATCGTTAGCTACATTATTAAACACAAGTTTATAAACCACGCTTTTCCAATCGAGGGTTTATTTCTACCGACTCTCGCTTTTCAATCGTGAACTACTCAACATAGCGGCAATTGAAATAATCTTCTAAATCGTTACGACAAACTGCGCGTTTATAAAGAAATAGTTCTTCAGGGTGAACGGTGTAGGTGAGTTCAGCCTTGTACCGATCAATTGCTTTGTACCAAAGTTCATGGTATTTCAAGAGTCTAAACTTTTTAAATAATAAACGTCCAGCACTAGACCATTCTCACCAGCCCTACACTCGGTAAACCCATCGAGCAGAGCGGTGTATGCGTATTAAGTACTGTATCAAAATAAAGCATATCCTTAACACGCGCGTCTAATATAGGTTTCAGCTTGCGGAATCCGACGATTTCAAACATTCTGTCGAGGATGAAACGGTTTCGCGTAGGAAGAAGAGCGTTATTATCAGAAGCATTCTTCCACATCAGCCGTATATCAATGCACGGCCGATCGTTATTTATACACAACGTACATACAACAGCGTATGAGGGTGCGTCACTAATCTGCTCTCTTCTTGTACCTACGTTAGCAGGTATTTTATAACGATCTTCACTCCACTTCTCAACTATCACGAAGATTCTATTCATCTCCTCGACACTTAAATAAACCCGTTTGTTTGTTTGTCTACATTCCGTTTCTAGTACATAGCTAACGGTACCGGAATTACGCCTGAACACGCGCAACGATTTCGTCACGGACACATCGTACGAGGCGTTGAGAATGCTGCTCAAAGGAAGTTCCATCGTATTCGAGGAGCGCACGTCCACTCGGTTCAAGCTCTGAGATAACTATGAGCCGTGTGAGGCACGCAGGTAGGCAGGAGGAACGGTTCGACGGGCGGCTGACTCGATGATACGTGAATGGGGTTGTTCGAACTCGTATGATCCGCGAGTCGTACCGAATTGTTGTACATATTTGTTTTTCCGGTACAAGAATTAATTTCATCACTACCAGCGTACGCCCCGACATTTTACCTCAGGATAAGAACTAGGAACATTTATGATTTACTAAAATCTTCACACTCCGGCGCACTATTTGAGAGGAAATATGCTCATTTTTCCTTTCTGCCCATCAAACGATACTCGTCTCTAAAGTCTGTTAAAAACTCACGCAGGGCACTAGCACAACTCACTACGAACCTCATCATGATATACGTTAATATAGTGATAAAAATACTTAAGATTGTCCATGATCACGAGATTCACATTTTCAGTCGTAGGGTATGAGTAATCGACATGGTGTAGCATGACGTAATACCGCTTGTCACACCACCCATCCGCAAGACTCATTATCCATACCTGCTTTCTTCTTCTGCACGCGTTGTTTCTTTTACTTCACGGTGTATGTGAGACTTTATAAAGTTAGCTCTGCAGTATACTTCAGCCATCGTCTGTGCAACGAAAGCCTTCAACGGTCTCACCAGAACATCCGTAGAGTATTTGTACATCTTGGAACTTCGCACAATCCAATGTGTTTTAAAAGAGGCATAGGAGGGAGAATAGGAAGTTTTTCGGTATCCACCACATCTGACACTTTGCTGAATACCATTCATAAACGTTGTACAAGCAATATTAAAGGTAGCATTTGAATACACGTCTGATCTTTCTTCTGAATACACGTCTGATCTCTCGGGCTTACTGCAGTCGACTGACCACGCAGGGACTCCCAGATAGTAGCCATGACTCACGGTCTTACATGGGCGGAGCTTAGAACTTTCCCGGCACACACACACACACACACACACACACACACACAAAGGAGAAAGTGAACGCTAATTGAAACATGATTTATTTAATAAAGGAGATATTCAAGTTATATATATTTACAAATACGATTTAATAAACGAGATATTCAAGTTATATATATATTTACAAATACGTGTAATAAATCAATAGATACTTTACAAATACGAGTTAATAAACGAGATATTCATGTTATATATATATTTACAAATACGTGTAATAAATCAATAGATACTATTATATACAAGACAAATACGTGTGAGTTAACAATAGGCTACCAAAGGGTACGGTATCATAGGTACCAGGTAACTGGTAACGTTTCCTATAGGTGTTACGGCACACCTTCGTACCCCTAAGTTCCTTCACGCCCCCCAGCTTCTGCGCCCGAAAATTGTGGGTGCCTACAATTAGTTTGGGAGGTTGTTCGCCCTCATCATCGTCCAAACATACTAGATCCTTCAACGATTCAAAGTTAACAACCCGCCGATTCGCATGGTTGAGCGTAATACCCTTTGCCTTCACGATATATTTCATTTCCTCCCCCACCCTGACCCGTACCCCATAAGTCTTAGGTCCTGTTGAGACAAAAGAGTCGGCGTATGCGTTGTCCCCATACTCATCCTTGATCTCATCAGTGAGCTCACCGAGGAACTCCCCAATAGCGGGCATGTATTCACCCTCCCTCTCTGTGAATATCACGCTATCTGTATCGGCATACAATACTCTCCGCCCAAGAGAATGCAATAGACCCCAAAGTTTTATACGGGCGTAGGCTGTTGTGAAGCTGGCCACAGGTATGTGAACCCTTGAGGTATCTGTGGTAAATTCAGTGTTGTTTTGTACTTTATGTAAGTATTACCTACATTCACGATCTCCATGACCTCTTTATCGGGAGCATTGGCATTATCCCAGACATCCCTATAACTTTGTGCCAAATGAATGCTCCCTTTGCCGGTATTCTGCGCAAATTTTCCCCATAGACTGTTTAGACACAACTTTGCACTAAAGCGCTTGCCAGGACTCTTTACAATTTGGACACGATCAAGTTGTATACCTTCGCGGTCGCGGTAACGTTGAATATAGGCAGACTTTTCATCTTCGGTATGAACTCCTCGCGGATACCCTGATGCCTCAACCTTTTCCTTCAAAAAGGCGTTTATATATGGTGTGAAAAGGTTGGGTAGCTTCTGAAACCTCCACACCTCATGTATCTTCAGTATTCTATGACCATGGCGTACGGCTAGGGCCAGCTCAGGACTTGTATATACGCCTCTGATCTTACGCTGGTGGGGTATATGGTTACAATCGCCGTTATCCTCTTCCGCGCACTTCACGCACAGGGGAAACATGAGCTTGTTGTCGATAACGACAGGTAAGATTGACATCCATAAATTGCGTGGGGGGAGTACGTCTACGAAAGAGAGTCCAAAGTAACGATCATTCAAATTTCTTGAAAATTCATTGATGGAGGGCAGGTTAGGTCCCACCAGTTTCTCAGGAGCGCCCACGGTGTACGGATTGTTCCTCATCACGTATGGGTATAAAGAACAGAAATCGTAGTAATGGAGCTTCACGCCCTCCGTAGGTGGAAAGTATAGTCTGAATGGATTTGTACGTCCTCCAAACAAGCTATCACCACATTTGAGAGGATCCAGCACCATTGAACGCTTGATCGTGTTTATTTCCTCACGGTACACCTCGTCTGCCTCCATCTGTGCATCATATTCATGCTCCCACAAGACTTTGTGAGTGAACTGTGATCCTATAAGTTGATCGCGGGTGCGGGTCCATGCAAGACAGTCGGCAGGAGATTTACCGTGGATATCTCCGGCGATTCCGCACTCAGGACGGGGGCAGCCATGCCACCAGCAACCGTTAAAGGAGTACACAGTCTTCACACCAGTGACACGGTTTTCACTTAACCCATCAACCCAAAAAACACGTCCATTAATCTTGATGGGTACTTCACCCGTGTTGCGGGCGTGCTTTATGTATACACCTGTCTGTTGCTGTAGGTGTACGAGCCAGTAAATAGCCTTGTGTCCGTAACTGCGGGGGTTGTTTCGGTGAATAATGGCTAAGGTGTCTTTAGGCATGAAGTTATTCTTGAACACCGTAAAACATAATGATGCGATGGTGGTTGCGACTTGCAGTGGATCGCATTTGAAACGGGCTATGTACATCCTTCTAAAGGCCTGGAAACATACTCTAAGCATGCGCACATCATTCACGCAATAACGTTTACATTCATCAGCTATATTATAAGGGTTACTTTCATTAAAACTGTTGTAGTATCGATCAAAGTCTTCACATTCATCCATACAGTCAAAATAATGTTTGGGCGGTGGTGGGCCTACGTAGTTTAAAGTCTCGCTGGTGAGGAAAGTGTAAGGGAAGTATCCTTTGGAAACTTCAGCTGCTACTCCCATCACCTTGGGTAGCTTTGCTAATTACAAGTGTGAATAATAAAGTATCTTTAAATTGTACATTGCCTCTTATCTGCATCTGTATTAATTTGTTGCCTCTTTTCAATGGATCACCTGTAAATATCTCAGAGGATTCGTGTTCAAGCAACTCCTTATAAAGGAACTGCGTGTCAAACTTTGCCCCGTTATGGGCGAGAATATACACAGTCATTTTTTTAAACTTGTCGGCTAACTTGACAATATAGGACACAAATAGTTTCACAGGACTATCGCGGACATTCGTTTTAAAAACGTTTGTCCGTTTACCGCATTTGGGGCACTCGTCACATTCGATACCCATACACTCATCATAGATGGTCTGGCTCACAAGCAAATGTGGAATTACCTCTTTGGTTTCAGCGTTCGTATATGTTTCTATATCGTAGTATACAGTTATACAAGGGTTATTTTTAGGCTTAGCATCTTTCATATAACATACATGCTTTACTCCATCCGCCTTATATTCCTCCTGGCATGTAGGACAGTGAATTACATCACACTTGTGCTTAAATTTCCCCCAATTATCCATTGTGTGAAACATACCACATTCACAGATTCTCATTTTCCTGTACGTGCCAATTGATTTATGGAAATCAAAACAGTTATTATTGAAAAATGTGCGTCTACACACATCACAGTCTCTCTTCTCAGCTTCAACTACACGGCTTTCACATTTGGTGCTTTTACACTGCTCACATACCATGTGACATTCTTTACAATGTCTCACTATATCATCCGCAAACTCGAGGCACCCCTTACACAAATCATGATGTCTCCCATATTTTCGACTTTTGTCATAACTCGCGTAAAGCCACCTATATTACGGATGGGGAGATACGTTGTCCCTGACAATCCTAAAATAAGTAGGGTCTTGTACGATCTCTCACACACCTTTTAAAAACATACACAGTCCTACGACGATCATCCAACCCAAATACAACTATGCGGAAATTCATTTCCTGTTCTACCTTCTCAGCTCTTCAGGACCCATATTACAGTCAAATTCAAGTTCACAGTCTACAGCTAGTTACGGGCACGCTCCACGACCGTAGGCAGCCAAATTTTTTGAGTCCGTGTATTGTAGAGTAAACATACGTGCTAAGAGTACTGCTATAAAGCCGCAACCACGATCGACGTTTATATGCTTTCGGTAAATAGTCGGAGAATTGATGTTAAGAGTATACGGTATGGCACTATGACCCGCAACACGGAATACACGGTCAATATTTACCATGAAGTTGTCCATATTGAAGGCTATACTACTTTGGGCGGCTTGCATTATACGTCCTAATATATATTCTACATCTTCAGCCGCCAAACGTCTAAATGGCACTATCACCCAATAATCGTCTACATCACCGTCATCTGACCCAAATCCAAAGGACAGACTCGTCCTGACTTCACGCTCGTCGCGATTCTGAAGAGCAAACTCTACAATACGCTGTACAACCCGGCGTAGCCCGCGCTCAATTCCATTGCTATACATGGCTCTAGGGTCGACCCTGACTCTATACCGATTTCTAGTCAAGGCTGGGGTGGGGGCTGCGGATCGCACCAATTCGATCGTTACATTATCCTCTGCAGAACGTGGGGTAACTGTGACGGATGAATTAGGGGGTATATTAGCGGAAGGTGCTGATGGGGGGCCTGTTGCGTAGGAGGTTGATGGTTGGGGATCTATTATTGTAGACTTAAAAGAACGGGGGGCAACTGTGGCGGATGAATAAGGGGATATATTAGCGGGAGGTGCTGCTGGGGGGCTTGTTGCGTAAGAGGTTGAGGGTTGGGGATCTATTACTGGTGTAACAGGCGCGTATTTCGGTCGCTTTATACCTGACGTGGGGTTCTCACACCTCCGCTTTGGACGTGCTACCGGTATCGCTGGTGAGGATTCGTTGGCAGGGGAGGAGATTACAACTACACTGTCGTCGAGGTCATCCGTAATGTCAATGATGGGATGCTCTACCTCATCGTCATTCACGGTTCTGTGGGAGAAGAAAGCAAAATATAAGGAACAGCACTCAAAATTTTTAATATTTTGTAAATGACCCACTTAGGAGTGTGACGTGTTAGAAATGGACTCTGTAGAAAAATTCAGATTCACGAGTCCATCCACATGTATTATATCTGGCCCTACAGGATGTGGTAAAACTGTGTTTATGCTTAAAATCATTAAAGAAAAGGGAGAGATGTTCTCGAAATTTGTGCATAAAGTTATATGGTGCTATTCGACGTATCAATCAGTGTTCAACGAGTACCAAGATGATATTTTGTTCCACAAAGGCGTATATGACGTTAATTCGTTAAAGGGAAATGAACATACAATCATTGTAATTGACGATCTCATGTTGGAGATGGATAAAACGTTTGCCGAGACATTTCAGTATTCTCCCACCATCTCAACATAAGCGTGTTCTTCATCAATCAGAATCTATTTTTCAAAAATAGATACATGCGCGATGTGTCGTTAAATACGCAATATCTAGTCTTATTCGCGCAACGTAGAGATGTATCACAAATTGGAGTATTAGCCAATCAAATGTTCCCGAATCAGCGTAAGGAGTTTTTGGAAGTTTATAAAGAAGCTACAAGCACGCGTTACGGATATTTGCTTTGCGACCTTCATCCGCGAAACACGTTTAGAGTGCTTCTACGAACGAATATATTTCCAAACGAGCCTGAAACGGTGAATATTCCAGAATGACAAAGAGACTAAAGAAATACCGTGAATTAATAAAAATCTATCATCGACTGCCCCGGGCAATGCAGCAGCTGTTTATTAAAAATATCGACGCCGACTTTTTAAAATGCATCTGTGAAATCTGTCTTAACGTTACAAATTGCAATGTATCAATGAAAACCCCTCAGAAGGCTCGCCTACGCCGCTACAAGAACATAATACATGCACTCGCTCGTAAAAGTCAAACTGTAGCGAAGAAAAAACGAATTATTGTACAAACAGGAGGGTCATTTCTCCCCATCTTATTTTCAGTTTTGGGTACTTTACTGACTAGATTAATATAATGAAGAAAGTGGTAGTGATTCCCCACGAGGTGTACGCTTCACTGCAAAGGAATCCAGACACGGATCTAGATCCCCGTAAAAGCCGACTTAAAAGAATGGAAAGCGAATTGCTATCCCTATTAAACAGTGAAAAAACACCTGATGAGAAAAGAATCTTATACCAAGAAGCTCGGCAGAAATTTCTTCAAGAGTACGAAAATTATAAGAGCCCTACAGAGATTCCTGTGGTTATTAGGCACAGCACGGGGGACGACGGACATGGCGACATAGGATCTGTGCCCGACGATACAGCTAACCAACCAAAAAGATTAGCCACACAACATATCGAACATGTATTAAAAAGCACCCTCCCACATACATTGATGAGTAAAGGCTTAAGTCTTTATAATCTATTGAATGAGGATCCAGCCATACAATGGACCGATACAGGCGAGCTCATTGTGGAAGGATCAAAGGTACAGGGATCGAATATCGTACACATTGTCCATGATCTGGTGAGAAAGTGGGATAGGCCATCACCATCAGGATGGAAGCATATTAAAGCAAGACTACAACAAATAAATGTCCGTAAAACGTTGATTGGAAATCTGAACAGGTTAAAAGACTTGGAACATGCAACGCATGTGACACATTTGAAGGAGCCGTCACCCCCGTCGGTAACACCTTTGAAGAGGAGCAAGAAGAGGTTAAACCAACCCTACCCACGTGCCTCTAAAATACGCAAATGGCTAACGTATTAACTAAACGCTATTATGACATTTCTAACCCATCCTCTTACGGCGGTGTAGATAGACTGTACAGAAGTGTTTACGTAGTAGGAAAAAAAGATGTTGAAAGATTTTTGAGGGAGCAGTACGCTTATACGCTTCATAAGCTTGTGAGAAAAAGGTTTAAAACAGCCAAGACAACGGCTTCCTCGATTGATTCTATTTGGCAAGCAGATTTAACAGACATGCAAAGATATTCTGTGTATAACGATGGTTACCGCTACATTCTATTCATAATAGACGTATTCTCTAGATATCTGTGGCTAGTTCCTCTGAAAAATAAATCACCTGAAACAGTTGCCAAAGCCACCAAAACGCTAATGTTAAAAGAAAACAGGGTTCCTGGCTATTTTTGTACGGATATGGGGAAGGAATTTATAGGCCGTGCTTTTCAGAACATGTTGACAGAGTTTAATATCAGCTATTACACAACCAATTCTATACATAAGGCTTCTTTAGCTGAAAGAGTTCAGCGCACCATAAAGGAACGCATGCACCGTTATTTTACACATAAAAACACATACAGATTTCTAGACATTCTGGAATCATTGGCATCATCCTACAACCGCTCACACCATCGCACGATTGGGACAACACCTAACGAAGTTTTAGAAAGAGGTACGCTCCCGAGAAGAGATGGATCACCACCACCACCACAATCTGCGCGCTTCAAAATCAATGATTATGTAAGGCTGTCGCGTTCGGGGAATAAATTCGTAAAGGGTTTTGAGCAAGGATGGACACGCGAGATTTTTAAAGTTAGGGCTATGAGACCTAAAGGTGAGATAATGATGTATTACATTGAAGATTTGAATGAGGAAGAAATCTCAGGAGGTTTTTACCGCGAGGAATTGCAGAAAGTTGTGTTTAATTTAGAAAAAAATGCGTTTAAAATTGAGAAAATTTTAGGAAGCAAAGGTTCAGGAAAGAGAAAAATGTACCTGGTGAAATGGCTAGGGTACCCAGAAAGCTTCAACACCTATATAAAAGCTGATGCAATAATGAAGCTTAAATAGTATGCAACATGGCTCCTAACCATTTCTACGTCACACTCCCGTCCTCCTCGTCCCTGTCTGTACACCCTAACAACACACTAGCCAACTTTTTAACAGAGCTCCACAAGCACATTGAATTGGGTCGTGATTCGTATGAGGTGGGGATATGCGAAATTCAGCTGGACACCATCTTTTTAAATATTGAACATAAAGAACCCGTTTTTACGATTCTTAGAGACATTGACGAGTGTGAAAAAGCTGGGGTAGCTATGGATGAAACTATGCGTATCGCTCGGACTAAGATTGCACGGTATTACAGTACAGAAGTAAGACTAGGACCGGGTCAATATGGTTCGGCCGAGGATGTTGTGAGAGGCTTAAACGTAAGTTTAAGAAACTCAAACCTTACGAATGATTTAGTATACGAAATCGTAAACAACCCTGCACATACACTAATCCTAAAATCAAAGACTAACAGACGTATTAAAGACCATAGAAAGTTCCAAATTCTAACCAATGGCCGATATAGCGCAGTCTTCCAAAGCGACACATTTCACGAGACACAGCATGACTCGTCCAGATTAATGTATCAATTAAAGATGGAGAAATTGGCTGAAAAGTCCCCAGACATGTGCTATATTTACAGTAATATAGTGGAGCACCAGTGTGTTGGGGATACCCAGGCACGCCTGCTGCGCATTGCTCACATCCCCAACCATAGAGGAAGGAGTTTGAGTATACATATGACAGACCCCATTATGTGAATGTCGCAACTAATTTAATAACCAATATCTCAATATATATAAGAACGATTGAGGATGAAAACTTCCCATTCGGTAACGGGAGCTTAACAGTGAAGCTACACTTTCGACGCACTGAGTTATAATGGATAGAAAGCCTTTCACCGTCTATCGAGGGGTGAGATACCAGCGCGGTAGTGGACTTGGATCCATTTTTTCATCCATACTACGTACGGCTGTTCCTTTGCTGAAGAGGGGGGCCAGATACCTTGGAAGGAAAGCGCTATAATCAGGCCTTAACACTGCAGAAGACATATTGGCCGGGGCTAAACCTAAAGAAGCTCTAAAAAAACATTTAAAGCGTACACGGGACGAAATCATCAAAGATGCAAAGAGAAAAATGCGTGGTGGCGGGAAGAAGAAGAAGAGGGCTCCCTGGAAGAAGAAGGGGTCACGTGGTATTAAACGTAAAAGGCTATCAAAAAAGAAGTGCTGTAAGCGAATGAAACCTATGGTTGACCACTTTTTTGACTGATATAAGCTAAGGACATTGATCTCATGAATCATAGTTTGTTTACCACTTGTCGAGAGAGGAGTCACTATTTCGCCATGGCACGCTTCATCCACCCATGTAGTTCACAATGCTGTAAATCGGAGCTGTCCCTTTTTGAGCTGCCTCCAACTCAAGTTTCTATTGAGCACAGTGACTTTATTACAATTAACCCTTTAAACAAAATTAGTTCCCCGAGTGCACCTATAGAATTCGTGATACCCAGCTCAGGCCCTTACTTTTTTGATCCAAGCTGTGTGCACATGTACGCTAAGCTACGTATAGCCCATTCTGATGGAACGGTCTGCGATGACAAATATGCTGTATACCCTGAAACAAACTTTCTGCACTCCATATTCAACCAGTGTGACGTATATTTAAATCAGACCAACATATCGGCAGGCACGGGGTACTATCATCTACGAGCCTATCTGGAAAATGTCTTCAACTTTTCCAAAGAAGCGAAGGCTACCTTTTTAAGTGCCGAGGCATATTATCAAACTAAAGATAAAAATAGTATAAAGGACAAATTTAAAAATTCTAAAAAGAAAATATACGAGTGTTTTGGACGGTTGCACACAGATTTCACTTTCCAGGAGAAGTTGCTTGTCAACGGGGTGGATATGAAAATAAAGCTCACCCGCACGAGTCCTGAGATCTGCTTAAATCTGGATGCTGATCAAGAAGAGGGTGCAAAGCCCGTTGTGGTTCACATTATGGACACATACCTCCGCGTACGGCGAGTGAAATTAAGTTCACCAAAACAACTAGAAATTGTGAAAAATTTACTAAACGCAACAGTGAAATATCCTATTAACAGAGTGCAAATCAAACTATATACGGTTCATGCAGGGTTGGCATCGAAGCAGATAGGAAACATTGCCCTGGGAAATCTTCCTAAAAGGATATTAATCGGCATGCAGGACCATGCTTCGGTGAATGGAAAATATAAAAAGAGTGCCTTTAAATTCGAGAATTTCGGACTTAAAAATATAACTCTATACGTTAATGGCACTGCTTTGGGTGGAACAATGGGTACGGACTATTCATCAGACGCTGTGTTACCTCTTTGTGCCAGAGCCTATAATAATCTGACCCATATTGCAGGTGATTGTGATGAGCTTGGTAATGGGGTAACGCAGAAGAATTCATTGATCAATTTAACCTTTATCCGTTTGACATTACACCTGACTTATCTGCTAGCGTAAATACCCATTTAACCCCACAGCAGAGCGGAAACATCTCAGTGCGGCTGGAATTCGCCAAGCCTATAGACGCTCCTATTAGTGTACTAGTATATCTCGAATCGCAAGCCCTAATAGAAGTAGATAGATTTAGGAGCGTTATCACTGACTTTTAAAATGGATGCTAATACACTTCAGAAAGTAATGGAACGAGTCACACATTCCAAATTTATCGGAGTGTTTGCGAATAATGAAACATTGAGTTTGCCAAGTACGCGAGAATGCGGTAGTCTTATTGTGAACACAGATGTCATCGGTAATGAAGGGATTCACTGGATCGCTGTCTATTTTAAAAATAGACAGCGCCTGTACTATTTTGATTCACTCGGTACTCAACCCTGGAGTGACCCTATTATTGTAAAATTTCTCGCTCAGTTACACATTCCCGAAGTTGTATGGAACCAATTTCGTATACAAGGATATTTTAGTAATGTTTGCGGAATGTACTGCGTCTCATTTCTCACGCATATGTCATGTGATAAAGAATTTATAAATTTTTAAAATTTATTTGACCCGTGTCACACTCGCCGAAACGATAAAATGGTATGCAGACAGATAAAAATCCGTTTTCCAATTGTACGTACTCGTTGTATAGTATAATGTTTTTGTTCGTATATTTGTAACGGTATATTCTGTAGTTGGTTATTGTACTGATTTCTTTCTTTAATAAATTTATGAAAATATATTGTGTCTTCTTACCCCAAAAAGATCGAAAAACACTTACATTATTTCGGTGTGACATTGCTGACTGATCAGTATATCCTCCGTATTCATGACACGAGATTCTTCAAAAGATTGTATAACACGTGTCAAATCCTCATCGGACCTTAAAGGAATAATGTTCATTCTTTTAAAACATATACAGAGTATACAGGCAGATCCCCATTATGTGAAGATATCTTTGGTTCATTTAAGAGGAATAACATTGATTACCATAAAAAATTTCGATTTTAGCATAATGGGGATAAGAGGTAAAACCAAATAACATTGATTGCCATAACAAAAAATTCGATTTTTGGCGAGTATCTAAATGAAGTATTTGACGAGATACTACAACCCTCCATATATATATATATATATATATATATATATAAAATCGAATTATAGACACTTACATTTCTATGGTAGTCCCTTGCGTCGGATTGTAAGGAGCGTCACTGCAAACATCTTCAACGGTTTGCGTTGGAAATAGTTCATCACGGTCAATCGCGTTAAAAAGATTAATTGCCGTTAATGCTGCAGTGTCACTTTCTTCATACAAATCCGGGGAGACGTACAGGTCCATGATGGAGGAATGCCCTGGCAGAGGGAATGATTATTCACTGACGCGAAAATAGCTACTGTTACTTCCAACTGAAAAATATCCCCTTTTATATGCACAATCGCCAAGCTCCGCCCCAAAAGGCCAGATGTTCGTAGTGATTGGCTGCCGATGTAGCTGGGTGGAGCTATGACGTGTACCAATCCGCTATAACGGGGCCGGACGACTAATGACATCTTTATATTTTCTCAAAGTATATCCTAATTATATTTTTAAAAAAGCATTCGGTTTCCACATTAAACTGTGGGTCTGAGGTGGAGTGAAAACTTTACCCGTTGTTACAATTCGAGCTAGTTGTTATTATTACTAAAGAGAAAATCATGCATGCTTTTCGGTCATACTACTGCCTCGGATCAAATGATCCTGTTATTTTAAATCCGGTTCAATAATCCTGTTATGTTGAAATGTGGAAGAGTAAGCAACGACTCCCTGACGAGATGTATTTCGGGCCACAGAACAGCTGTTCACTGAAGACTGCATGTTCCACATTTTATAATAAAGAAATTATAAATATATGCTAATTATATTTTTAAAAGAGCGTTCGGTTTCCTCCTTAAACTGTGGGTCTAAGGTGGAGTGAAAACCTGAACCGTTGTCAATCTTCGAGCTAGTTGTTATTATTATTATTTATTAAAGAGAAAATCATGCAAGCTTTTCGGTCATACTACTGAATTGGTTCAAATGATGCATTAACATGCTTTTCGGTCATACTACTGACTCGGGTCAAATGATGCATTAACATGCTTTTCGGTCATACTACTGCCTCGGTTCAAATGATCCTGTTATTTTAAATCCGGTTCAATAATCCTGTTATGTTGAAATGTGGAAGAGTAAGCAACGACTCCCTGACGAGATGTATTTCGATCCACAGAACAGCTGTTCACTGAAGGCTGCATGTTCCACATTTTATAATAAAGAAATTGTAAATATATCCTAATTATATTTTTAAAAGAGCATTTGGTTTCCACATTAAACTGGGGGTCTAAGTTATGCGTAAATATAAAATATTTTCATTGCAGAACTAATAATAATGATGATAATAAGAAACGGAGTGAGCGGTGTTTTTTGCTCGAATAGTTTGAAGAAGGATTAAGCCTCGTCCAAAAAGGTCTCTAGGGAGACGATTCGAGTTGACCTAGTTTCTGCCTTTCCTCGTGTGTGTGTGTGTGTGTGTGTGTGTGTGTGTGTGTGTGCACGAGTTGTTTATTCGTTTATTATTATATATATATATCCGGGTTTGGGGAATGACAATCGTGTGTTTTGATTTTTTCCGTAAATTTTCTTTTCATTTGGAGTGAAGGGAGACTTATCAAGAGCGGACTGGAAGGAAGGTCTCCAACCAGCAGGTGTTCTTCGAAAATATAAAGATGTCATTAGTCGTCCGACCCCGTTATAGCGGATTGTGTTTTGGCTAATTTCAACTTTAAATGGATCTTCCAATTGATTAACTATATAAATATATTGTGGTATTTTATATGGTTGAATCTTCCAATTGATTAACTATATAAATATATTGTGGTATTTTATATGGTTTGTGAGCACGAGTGATTCATTAGTTTATTATATATACAAGTACAGATGGGCGGGGGGATTTGGGGGAATGAGGAGCGTGTGTTTCGAATTGTTTCGTAAATTTTCATTTCGTTTCGTTATTCGTGACTTAAATATTTATAATAAAAATTAAGTGTGTAAAAATTATTTATTTAATAAACAGAATTTAATTGGATTCATCGATTAACTACCGTCATATAAATATACATTGTGGTATACTGTACTATTTAAATGGATGATTAATATATGGTTTTTGCTATCTGGAATACATGGCGCTATCTGGCAACTCAGCCAGAATAGAGGTTTATAAAAGACCGAGAGACGACTGACGGAGTCATTACAAGCTCGGCTCCCAGCCGAGCAAGGACCTCTGGTCCTTCTCTCTCTGGTCCTTTGGGAAAACCCCTTAGAGGCCTCTTAGGTTAGGTAAACGAAAATAGCTTGGGGGAGAACTCCGCCTCCAAGTTGCATGCCTTGCAATCAAAGGCAACTACTCTCTCTCTCTCTCCTTCAGGTGTACCCCTCCCCCCCTTGGCTCAGCCAACTGGCTGATTAGGAGCCTATAAAACAACGACGCCTACTCGGCTGAAGTCTTAATATGCACTTGGCTCCTGCCAGGTGAACACCTCTCCTCCTTCTCTCTCCTCCTCTCCTTTCTGGCCCTTTGGGGGGAATAGCTTGGGGGAGAACTCCGGCCCCAAGTTGCATGCCCCTTGCAACCCCGGTTGGCAACAAAGGGCCCTTTGGGGGTATTTTTTCTCTTTTTCTTCTTTTTTTCCCCCTTTTTTTCTCTTTTTTGCAACACCCCACCCCCTTTGCAACAACCACCACCCCATTTGCAACACCCCCACCCCATTTGCAACATTACGTAATCACTTGCAACATTCTTGCACTCTCCCCTTTTGCGGCTATACTACTAACGCCTCATCGCAGTACTATCTAACCATCTACAAAGTGTCCAAACAGAAGTAAGACAGGCAGTCAGTGATGCAGATACTTTGATTGTTTCCATTGTTTTAGCCCTTGCTGGTGAAGATCATCCTGTTGCTGTGGTGGGGTCTGATACAGATTACTCTTGATGCTTATGGTCTTGACTACCCCAAACTCCAGTGTGTTTCTGCTGAATTCAGGCACAAGTAAAGTCCCACAGAAGCTTTTCGACGTCAAAGCAATCCAAGAAGCAATACGTAACCTAAAGGACAACCTTCTGTTCCTTCACGCTATTACCGGCTGTGATATTTAATGTTTTTTTCTTCCCTTGTCGGTATGGAGTGATGTTGTATCAGCTCCATACCGACAAGGGAAGAAAAAAGCCATCAGGACCAGAAAAACTGCTGAAGATTATTTCTTGCAACTGCAATGCTGGCTGTATCCGTGGATGTGGATGCCAACGAATAGGGATCCCTTGTTCATCCGTATGTGGCTGTTTGGGACTTAAATGCACCAACGTACTCGTATTATCAGAACTTGAACAAGACTTAGAAGATGAGTGAAGATCTGTATTTCGATTAAGCAGTCTACAGTAAAGTTAGGTTTTCTTTCCAATTATCTGAAGCGAACTTTTTTACGTCTAGAACCACTGAGGATATTGGATATAATTGTCTTAGGTTTCCAATGCTTTTTTTACCTTGAAATTGGTCAGGGTCACAAAAACTTGAAAAACAAAGACAACGTAATGTATTTCAAATGTTAACATTTATATTTCAGTCATTTTTGAAGTTGTTGAATCTGCAAAGCAACCTGTACACCAAAAGTAGGTTGGCATTATGACGTTATATGTAGATCAATTACACCTGAATAATGTGGACATGGTTTCAAAACATTATACGAGTATATGAGCTTTCTTTTTTTTGTATTGTATTCAGGATTCTGTTCGTTATTTTAAGGTCAGGAAGCTGTAAGACATCCCTACCTCTGATATGAAAATATATTGCCTAAGAATAAAGAAGGCAAACTTTAAAGTGATATTTTTCTATGATGCGCACATGGGACTTTGTGGGACTTTCTGTATGTTGTATTTATTCGTCATTTACACCAAACAGAAATTCTATACTATTTTTGACACCCTTAACCTAAAAGTACTGGACTAAAAGCTCATCACACAAAGACACCTGAGGAACATAAAAATATATATATACACATATATAGTAATAATCATCATAATATATATACACCATTCATAATTTCGGTATCGAATATCGATGTCACTGAAGCAAAGATTCAATATTGAATATGATTCAACAATTACAGATGATTCAAGAATTACAATGTGATTCAAGAATTACAAACTAATAATTAAATTTAATTAATTAATGAGTGGCATGCTGCTGCTTTGCTTTAATCATAACATCAAACAAAGGGATATGTTTGGAGAGAGCACACCGCATCGCAATATCCAGGTTTTCTCTGAGGTTGTTCCGCATTGTGGTTTTGATTTGTGTGAAAAAAGAAAATTATGATACTTTTCAAAAAGATAGGTTTTTGGAAACTGAACGAGGGTTTCCAGGGCCTCCTCAGAAATTATACGCATATCACCTTTTGTCAACAGGGATACCTAAAATTTTACTCTGTCACCATTGTAGGTTTGAAAGAGGTTCTTGAAGGTAACGTCGGTGTTGAGGTCGATGAGAGGCTCCGTCGCTTTGAGTCTTTCTGCATCGTAAGGTTCTCGGTTGAGAATGGATCGAAGATCCACTGCTTATCCTCCAGCCTGTTGACTTCTTTCGCTGGAAGTATTTCGCAAAATTCTCCTCAAGTCCTTTCAAATGAGAGGACAAGAGGTCTTTCATCTCTTGAAAAGCATCATCATAACCGTCGGGAAGCACCTGTTCTGGGATCAGAAAACTGGAGAGTTTTCCAGGCTCCACCTTGTTTTTCCACCATTTGAGCTTCATCTTGAATTCCTCCACTTGCTGTGTTGAGTGAAGACATCAGCCACACCGCCTTGCAGGCTCAGGTTCAGAGTTCATCAGATCGAACACAGATGCCGAGTACATTAATTTCGATATCCAAACAGGATCCGCGAACAGAGATGCCTTCTAATGCTGGTCCTCAGTCAAAAAGACTAGCAGAGAACCCGCCCTTCGCGCGGGTAGCAAAATTATCCCGGCCTACGGGCGGAATATTTATGGTAGTTCCTGCGGAAGGCTGTTATTACCCTTCGGGCAATACATAGTTACTGTACAGTCAAAAATAATATATATATATATATATATATATATATATAATATATATATATATGTGTGTATATACAGTATATATATATATATATATATATATATATATATATATATAGAGGTCAATGTCCAGGTTGAGTTTTAAGTTTGGTTTCTTGGCTAAAAATACAATAGTTACCCGTTTTTCTTTGATGTATTCAATCCGACGTGAATGCAACGAGTTTCTTGCGTATATTGAGGTTCTGAATGGAGTAGGCTAGGTGTAAGCTGTAAACCCTAGATCCTGTCCCAAAGCTGGATCCTATCTGCTTTGCAGATAGCTGATGAAGGAAGCTATATTTTGAGGCCTCTTTGCGAGTAACCCGGTGCCCACGTTGGGCCCTCCATCATGAAAAACGAAAACTATAGTATTTGTCATTTATCATTACTTATTCGAACTATAGTGGATGTAATTTCCCAGAAGCGTTCCTTGTTCTATGCACGGTCTGTGTTTAATATATTAGTTTCTCACAGGACCATTCTGAGTTTGTGTATATTAAACGGACGTGTTATGTGCCTTGAAAAGTGGACGCTCAATGTCGCGATTGAGGTTTAAGTTTTGTTTTTTGGCTAAAAATACAATAGTTACCCCTTTTTCTTTGATGTATTCAATCCGACGTGAATGCAACGAGTTTCTTGCGTATATTGAGGTTCCGAATGGAGTAGGCTAGGTGTAAGCTGTAAACCCTAGATCCTGTCCCAAAGCTGGATCCTATCTGCTTTGTAGATAGCTGGTGAGGGAAGCAATATTTCGGGGCCTCTTTGCGAGTAACCCGGTGCCCACGTTGGGCTTTCCATCATGAAAACGAAAAAAAACTATGGTATTTATCATTAATCATTACTTATTCGAACTATAGTGGATGTAATTTCCCAGAAGAGTTCCTTGTTCCATGCACGGTCTGTGTTTAACATATATATTTGGGAGCGTCAAAAAACATGAAGTTGTCACACTCGTTCGCTCGCTTGCAATTTTGATCCACTTAATGAGAAAACCTGGCAGTATAAATATTAGTTCAATATATCAATGTTTAGGGGTCGCGCACAGTGAATTAATAACCATATTTATACCGGGGTGGGGCCATATGATCTGGTTTATCAGTATATATGTTATATGGCCCCACCTCGGCTGTTCTTTTCGTTAAAATACCCTGGAATACATGGGGGTTAAGATTTTCTACATGAGGCTCTCTATTAATTGTTGGTTTCTTTTCTTCCACAGGTGGTTTGCTTAATGAAAATGGCGACGAAAGGTGCAAAGGAAGTGAAGAAGCTAGCTGATGAAATCTGGTTGTTGGGGAAACCCTGAAGATTTGGATGTTCATTGAGGAGTTTGTTAGACTCTTGCGGCCGCAACGTCCTTCTTCCTCTCGTGGCCCGAACTGCATGGGACTTCTCTAGGAAAAGCTCGGAGATTTCTGCATTTTCGTCGTAAAACATTACCTACGCATCTGGTTCACAGCCAAGACAGCTTCCGCAGCAGCACGAATGGATCTCACGCTGCTCAAGGAACTCGCGGAACATGAGGATCCCATCATCAAGGAAGCCGGCACGAAGGCGATGAGTCGGCATCTATGGTACTTGTCTGAAGTTACAGTCGGTCTCGCTCTCTTCGACGACGATGTTGCAGATGCTGACAAACTCAAGATGTTCTCTAACATGAACTCTGTGGAAGGATCCCTCGAGCCCAGCCCTCGTGTGTTGGCCGTCGCAAGAGACGTCGTTGCAAAAGATCTTCCGGACTTCTTCACCTCCACAACTAAGAGGATCTTCCACCATCTTGAAATCGATACTGCGTTCTTGTCAATGCCCCATGCGGCCTGGATAACATCAGACGGGTACAATCTGGGGAAGGAACGGGTCGGGAAGCTTCTCGTGACTAACGACGCTGCTGAAAGAGGAGTGACCCTCATCCACGAGTTCAGGGCACAGGGGCGTACCAAGCACGAGGATCAGCTCCAATACATGATCCAGGTGGCAGAGGATCATCGGCGGCCGTACCCGAAGACAGCAAACAAGAAGGACCTTCTTCGCTGAAAAATACTTTCTTTCTGAAGGCTTTTAGTTCTTTTCATACCATTTCAGAGTATTGTTTGTCAATTTCTTTCGTTTTGTTGGTGTTCACGTAGTACGGGGAAACCAATCCCAGAATATAATATATAAGTTTAGCTGCTTTGTTTCCAATTATTTTACAGTGTTCATTCCATTTTAAGTTCTTGTCAAAGTAAATGCCTAGAAATTGAAATGATTAACATGTGTTGTGGAATTACCATTAATTCTGAGGTCTGAAATGTGGTTGCTATTTATAGGTTTTTGTGGAAATGTTTTTATAGTATATTTTGTTTTATTAAATTATCTGTTTTTCAATACATCCTTAACAAAGTGTACTAGCAAAATGTATTTTTATAAATATAAAACACGAATTATGTCTTCATATGTTGTAATGTTTTAAATATTAAGAGTGTTAAGCAAGACATAGTTTTCATAGAGTTACTTCCCCTGAAAATAAACAGTACGGGGAAACCAATCCCAGAATATATGTAGTATGTAGTGCAAAAACTTTGTAGTGGATGCGCTACCCCTAAATAAACAGCTACTCAAATGAAAATTTGTCTGTGGTCTTTTCTCCTTCAGTGGATTAATTGAGAAAGCGAGCGAAAGAAATGGACCACCTTCAGGTTTTCTCCTTTATGCAGTGACGCACCCTAATATATATATATATATATATATATATATTATATATATATATATACAGTATATAACCTTTGGTTAGCTTCCGCCGGAATTGTTCATTCTGACGAAGGTCAAGCTTTTCACTCCACCTTAGACCTACAGTTTAACGTCGAATCCGAACCACGCCCCATCAGCAGCCCAGCGTCTTAACCACTAGGCCACCTAGGGTACTCATTTTTCTACCAACCACTTTCTTTATTGTGTGGAAGGATGAACAGCTGGGTTTTGCTGCGCGCCGGCTTCAGTCTGGTCTCGAACCCGGGGCCGATGGATTCGTAGTCAGCGACGCTAACCACTACACCACCGAGGCGCATATATATATATATATATATACACACACACACACACATATATATATATATATATATATATATATATATAATATATACAGTATACACAGTATATATACACAGTATATTGATAGTTAATAAACTAAACACGAAATCTCCGTATTATAACTCATTTAAAGTAATAATTAAAGGTGTAAATGCACATTTCAACCCGTATAATATGAGTCAATGGCCAGACGGTATTATTGTTAAGGAGTTTATTCACTTTTCCAGGAGATTTGATAACAGGGAAAATAATAACAATAATAATAATAATAATAGGCGCCCTAACGGTAATGTCTGAAAGTTGTACTGTGTATAATAATAATAATCTTACTAATAATAAATTTTCTATCAGTCATGGCGGATAACTTGTTAAAAATAGTCTCATATAATGTAAGGTCAGTGAGGAATTCAACTGTACATGTTCATAAAATCTGCGACAGTGCAGATTTGATATTCCTGCAGGAGCACTGGCTACCTAAGCAAGAGCTAAAATTCCTCTCACCATCCATGATGAATTTATGTACCATGCGTCATCAGCAGTAGACTTGTCAGATGAATTAATGTATGGTAGGCATTTTGGTGGTGTTGCTTTCTTAATAAGGAAAAATTTGTCAAAACACATAAAAGTTTTAACAAGCGATAATGTAAGGTTGTTAGGCATTGAATTACAAGTGAACAATGATTGCATATTAATTGTAAACTGCTATTTACCATCCAACAACGGCAGTAATCTAGATGAATACATTGATTTGCTGTACAAAATTAAGTCATTATCAAATAACCCCAAATATTCTCACTGTATAATAATGGGGGACTTTAACGTACATGTGTACTCGGAATTCTTTGTAGAATTGGGTAACATGTGCGAGTCGGCCAATTTAAGTATAAGTGATGTAGAGGTATTAGGGGTAACCAGTGGTAATTTTACATGCGTTAGTGATATGAGTGATACCACCAGGTGGATTGATCATTGTCTCACTAGTAATAATCTAAAGGATCGAATTGTTAGAGTTCATATTCTGCATGATTTCCTTCTTTCTGATCATAGACCAATTAGAAATATTAATTAACTTTACCAATTTATGCGCAACACGACTTAACAAGAACTCAATAGGTAAGAATAATCGCCTCGATTGGTCCAATCTTAATATGCAGCAGAGAATAGAATACAAAGACAGAACAAGTCACCTTTTTAATAATTAAGAAATTTTGCATCTTGCCTGTAATAATCCTTGCTCAAATGATTCTCACTGTAAACACATAGATAGGTATTATAGTAAGATAATATCCCTGTTAAGAGAAGCAGGAAGCCCCCTGACTAAATCTTACAACTATCATATTAAGATTATTCCTGGATGGAATGATTGTATTGCTCCCCTGAAGAAGGAATCGAAAGACGCCTATGATTTGTGGTGCTTTCATGGTAGACCCAGATTAGGACCAGTATACATGAATATGTGTACAGTAGAAGTAGGGGTCAGTATCAGGCGGCCATAAGGCGATGTAAAAAGAAGAGTCTATTCGAGCATCAAAAGCCTGTGAAGCTCGCATAAATAACGATAATAACAAATTTTGGAAATTTGTTAAGAATCAAACGGGTGTCAAAAATGTCTTCCCTCCGACAATCGATGGGGTGTCGGGGGAGGATGAAGTTGTAAAGCTGTGGAAAAACCACTGTTCTAACATTCTTAATAGTGTGAGTAGGGATAATCTTAAGATAGATTGCAGCGAACCGATTGTGGGAGGGACAATGGAAAATACTTTGATATCATTTTCTGAAGTAAAGAGGTTAATTAAAGAGTTAAGGACTGGTTCTGCGTCAGGGGTAGATGACTTATCGAATGAGCACTTAAAATATGCAAATAATGTAGTATGTCTGCATATATTATTGCTCCTATCAGCCATGCTTGCTCATAGCTATATCCCTGCAGAGTTCATGAGGGTATATATCTTGCCCCTGGTCAAAAACAAGTATGGAGACATTCTGTCCAGCAATAATTACAGGCCTATTGCTGTCGCTTCCTGCTTCTCGAAACTACTAGAAAAACTCTTGTTATGCCGATTAAATGATTTCCTATGGACATCTAATCAGTTTGGCTTTAAAAGGTCCCACTCAACTGACCTGTGTATTTATGTACTTAAAGAAACAATATCTTAATACATTGACAGTAATTCAACTACTTATAGCTGTTTCCTAGATATAAGTAAGGCATATGATAGGGTGAACCACAATATTTTATTTGCAAAACTAGAAGACAGGAAGGTTCCCATGTATATATTAAATTTATTGAAATTTTGGATTTCCCACCAATCTTTCACTGTTAGGTGGGGCAATGTACTATCCGAGTATTTTGGCTCCTCTTGCGGGGTGAGACAAGGCTCCTTGCTCTCCCCTATGCTGTTTAATGTGTATATTGACGGATTAATTGCTTAACTTAATGAGGCAACAGTGGGATGTTGTATAAATAACACAAGGATAAATAACTTAGTTTATGCCGATGATATGGTGTTAATAAGTCCCTCTGTTCAAGGTCTGGATCGGCTACTAAAAGTCTGCGAAGAGTATTCGCAGAAACATGATATTCTTTTTAATGTTACAAAAACTAAGGTTATGCAATTTCATCCTAAAAGCTGTAATCAGCTAGCTGATATAAGGTTTAAAATGAATGGTGAGGTAATTGAGGAAGTACAAGAGTTTAAGTATTGGGGCAAACTATTACCAGCTCCTTGAGTGATAGTAATATGCCCCGCATTTGGGGAGACAGAAATGGGTCAATTTGAAAATTTCCCCCTCACCGTCCTTCATGAGGATCCTTCACCTTCCTTCATGACGGTCCCTCCTTTATAAGGTGTCTTTCATGGTCTTTAAAAAAAAAAAAAAAAAAAAAATTTAAAATTAAATTTAAAAAAAAAAAAAATTTAAATTAAATTTAAAAAAAATAAAAATTAAAAAAATTAAATTTTTAAAAATTAAATTTAAAAAAATTAATATAAAAAAACGGATTCGTCTCCACCTTCCTTCAAAAAAGAAAGAAATTAAAAATGGATTCATCCTCGCCTTCTTGAAAAAAAAGGGTTCATCCTGACCTGTAGGGTTCTTTCATGGTCTTTCATGAGACAAACGAAAACAGACAAAAACAAACAAACAAAAAGAGACAAATAAACATTGGAGTACTTTTTACACAGCGTTCCGACGTGTTCGCGGTTCCCGTTAGTTTCATCTGCAGGGTAGGGGGGAGCAAACATTCTGACAATAGCAATAAAAACTTGAAATAAATATCTGAAAAAAGGTTTAATAGGCCTAACGAGAATATCTACCGAACTCAAACCATATCATTACATCCTTAATACCACATTACCTACTCATTTGCAATTCCATTTTCACATGTTAACAAATTGCAAAAATCACAAATTAGAAACTCAGACTAAACATGTTTTAAATCAAAAGCAATTTCTTTGATTAATATTTGTATTATATAAGTTAAATAAAAAAAATTAAATAAATTAAAATAAAACATTTTATTTTCAATTATAGCAGTAACTTTTGCTTTTCCTAATTAAAATTTGTTTATTCTACACTAATATGAAATGAAGCGAAGTGAAATGAATTGAAAAGGCTTATTACCAGATTATAGTCCATATGATAAAAACTATTAAGATACATTATGTTGTTTAGCGAACATAAATATTATAATTTACCTTCAATAACCATCTTAAATAATATTATTTGTTTATCGTATATATACACTGTGTGTGTATGTGTATATATACAGGGCGTCCCAAAAAAATGTATACACACTTTAAATAATTATAAAGGCAGTGTTTATTAAAATACATTTCATTTTCAAAATGTAATAGAATCTACAGACATTATTTAATTGTTTTGTCAACGCCTGTTTTCAAACTGACGTCCGTTCTGGTCCAGGCACTGCTGATAACGCGAAGCAATGGAATCGCAAACATCACGAAACATTTCGTTTGGTATTTGTGTGCATTCTCGTTCAATGGCTGCTCTCAATTCAGCGACTGTTGCAGGTTTTATAGCGTAGACTTTGTCTTTTAAGTATCCCCATAAAAAAGTCTAGTGGTGTGAGGTCTGGTGAACGCGGAGGGTATTCTACGAAACCCCTTCGTCCAGTCCACATCCACATCGTGCCAAGTACCACTCGCAATACTCCACTCTTCGGTCGGGATCATCTTCATTAATAGCATGGACTAATCTTGGAATGTAACTTTTCCATTGACAGCGCTTCAAAATGCGTTGGACAGACGATTTTGAAATTCCTACCTCACGACTCGCTTGCCGCACAGATTTTCTTGGACTTTGGTGATACGTTTCCAGTACTCTTTCTTGCTTTGTGGGGCTTGTCGATGTCCGTGGACTTCCGGAACGCTTCTTGTGGACATTCTGAACAGTTCCATCGGCTTCAAACTTATCTCTAATTCGAGTGATGGTAAGTCGCGTTGGTGGATCTGTTTGAAACTCCCTCCTAAACTGTCTTTGCACTTCAACTGCGTTTTCACACTTCCAGTAGCATTTTAGAATGAATTTCCTTTGTTCAAAGCTTAGTCTGACTGCCATTATTAATTCTAATGGGTTTAACTTGGAAAGAAAGAAACATCAATTGAGCTATCAGCTGTTAAAGTGTGTATACATTTTTTTGGGACGCCCTGTATATATATATATATATGTGTGTATATATATATATATATATATATATATATGTGTGTGTTTTTAAAAAGATTATGATTAACATGCAGATACATCCAATTTATATATCATAAATTCAATCATCGATGCGTCTTCATTCATTGTCAAATAGCTCAAACCAGTTAAAATGTATGTATTTTATGCCGTATACCTATAAACGAATTAGTCATCTCACAAGCTACATCAAACTGTGTGATGAGGCCTTAAAACGTAAAGCAAATATGTTATCCTCATCTAAACATTCACTTAAACATTATTACTAATATTGATTTATTGTTATTAGTATATATATGTACACAGGTTAAGAGTATTTAAATTAAGCACACTGATATGAGTTCCTTTCACAATAAAAGCCTCTAGAAGATAGATAGAATAACCTTTATTAATAATAATAAAATAAATAAGTTTTTTCAATTTACAATGCCATGAATAATTGTGAAGTTCGACTGTTTATTTAATTTAATTTGGCCCTTAAGGTTTAGGCTTTATTGGGCTCTTATTAAAAATAAGCAGCTAGTTATAAATTTGTAATAATAAATAAATAAGTAAATAAGTATTATTAATAGATAAAACATGTATTACAATATTAAACAATATTAATAGACAATATTAAACAATATTAGTGGACATTAATCCTAGATTTTTGTTAGTATGCCATTAGTAATCGGGATTTCAACTTGGTTTTAAACAAATTTACATTCACAATATTTTTTATATCGGCATGCAAGTCATTCCATAGTTTCAATCCAATGAAAATGGGTAGTTTTTGAGATGAATACCATCTAAATTGAGGTATAACAAGCTTTGATATATTTCTGGTCTGACACGAGTGGATTTCTTGATGAGTTACGAAATATCTATTTACCCATTGCAAATTAATGATTTTGTTCTTACACTTGTAAATAAAAATAAAATGTGCCAGTTTGGTTACATCGTTGAGCTTTAGTAGGTTTAGCTCTTTAAATAATGCACTGGTGTGATCGTAGAAATCAGCATCAGATAATAACCTCATTGATCGTTTTTAGATGACAAAGTTACCATTTAAGGCGTTGTTAGCGGAGTTTCCCCAAACAAGGGAGCAGTATGTTATATAAGGAAGAAAAAGAGTATGATAAAGAGTCAATAAAACTTGTTTAGGGACTACATTTCTAAGTTTAAACATTACAGCAGCGCTCCTTGAAATCTTTTTCGCGATATAATTTACATGATCACTCCATTGCAAATTCTTATCTATGAAGCATTACACCAAGAAATTTTGTTACAGTACACGCCTTTATGGCGATTTCACTAACCCATTGCAAATTAATAATTTTTTTCTTACACTTGTAAATAAAAATAAAATGTGCCAGTTTGGTTACATCGTTGAGCTTTAGTAGGTTTAGCTCTTTAAATAATGCACTGGTGTGATCAAAGAAATCAGCATCAGATAATAACCTCATTGATCGTTTTTAGATGACAAAGTTACCATTTAAGGCGTTGTTAGCGGAGTTTCCCCAAACAAGGGAGCAGTATGTTATATAAGGGAGAAAAAGGGTATGATAAAGAGTCAATAAAACTAGTTTAGGGACTACATTTCTAAGTTTAAACATTATAGCGACGCTCCTTGAAATCTTTTTCGCGATATAATTTACATGATCACTCCATTGCAAATTCTTATCTATGTAGCATTACACCAAGAAATTTTGTTACAGTACACGCCTTTATGGCGATTTCATTAACATTAAGTTCATCAAAATATACACTTCTTTTATTAGTAAAAATCATGAAATTTGGTTTACTGGTATTTAGGAAGAGTTTATTGGTGGTGAACCACTTCATTACACTGATGAATTCCGAATGAAATATATTCTTAGCTGTATTAATATCTTTGCAACAAAAAGAGACAGTTGTATCATCTGCAAGCTTTATGAAGTTTAGTGTATTAGATGAACGTGGAAGGTCATTTATATATAATAAAAATAACAATGGATCCAGAACTGAGCCCTGTGGTACCATGTTTGACAGGCGCTTTAGTTGAGCAAACCTTATTTACTGATACCAAATGATATCTATTGGACAACATCCAAATAAGTAGGTTTGACCAAAAAAAAAAAAAAGCTCTCTCATTTCCAGTTAATAGAAAACGTGGAAAGGCCTTTACAGGTATAACTCTAGTATTTAGCATCGTAGCAAAGTTTGTTGACTAAATATAGCGCCAGTCCTTCATGAGGCAATACCACCAAAGAAGTTCAAAGCACATCTTCAATAATAATTTAAGTAAGGATCTTTCACTACACGGTCGCTTCCGATTATTTAAGCAAACCTGAAAGTTGCATACTCTCAAATTCTGAATGCTTTATACAACAAGAGGAAGAAATCGTAACTTCTCTCGAAACTGTCCCAATTCCATTATTCTAAATCCACGTATTCTCTGTGATATATACATATATATATATATATATATATACAGTACTTACTTATGTCTGTTGATTTTTACCCATTCTTTAACAGATTGTACACCATTTTTCTGTTGCAAGTTAGAAGTCGGGCGTACGAAGAAACTGTGTTGTTATTATTATTATTATTATCAGTAGTAGTAGTAGTAGTAGTAGTAGTAGCAGGGGTAACAGTAGTTTAAAACTTAGTATCTTCACTTCTACACATCTGTCTCTTTCATTGCAGTCCAAAATCACCTAAGCTATCCTCTGAAGCAGGAGTCATGCCAAACTATTTTACATCGAAAGCATTCTAACATCTACATACTAACAGAAATGAGTGCCCGCAAATATAAATATGATACAATATATGTGTTTATCAATTTGGTTAATACCACAATGCTTTGGCATCACTCATTACCTATCTGTAGTACCTAAAAATTAGCTAGCTAGTTGTCAACTAGTGATCAAAATAATGTAATGTGCAAATTTATAGTTTGGGACGAGCCTTAAGCCTACTCACACACACACACACACACAGACAGATTCTTTCATGAAAGGGCATATATATATATATGTGTACACACAAGCACCACACACACACACATACACACACACACACACCTATATATACAACATCCAAAAATTTTAGTGTTCCGTTGGATGATTCATAATTTCACGAAGGTTAAGCTTCTCTCTCTCTCTCTCTATATATATATATATATATAGATATATATATACATATATATATATATATATATATATATATATATATATATATAGATATAGATATAGATATATATATAGATATATATATATATATATATATTATAAACATGTTAATATAAACGATGCACAATATAAAGATTTTATACAAAGTAAATGACTAACAATAAATATCGTATTATGAAGCAAACTGTGGCATGACATCTCGATCTCAAAGGGTTTTAATTTAAATTTCCCTCAAAATCTGTGTTTAATAGAAAAACGTGTTTTAATTTTTGTAATCAGCTTAAAAAAGAACAAGAATCACCCATAAACCTTTGGTTAGCTTCCGGCCGAATTGTTAATTCTGACGAAGGTCAAGCTTTTCACTCCACCTTAGACCTACAGTTTAACGTGGAATGCGAACCACGCCCCATCAGCAGCCAAGCGTCTTAACCACTAGGCCACCTATGGTACCCATTTATCTACCAACCACTTTCTTTATTGTGTGGAAGGATGAAGAGCTGGGTTTTGTTGCGCGCCGGCTGCCGTCGGGTCTCGAACCCGGGCAGATGGATTCGTAGTCAGCGACGCTAACCACTACACCACCGAGGCGCATATTTGTCAAATGGAGAAAAACTTTGTTGATCAATGTTATGATGTAATGAATATGTGCATTTGTACATTGTGGCAAGACCATAGTTCATGTGGCAAATATTAATAATACGAACTGACACTAGATTACATTTGACAGCTCAAATACTAAGGATAGAAATGGAATTAACAGGAAATAGTCAATAATGTTGGATGTAAGTAGAGCTACAATCAGACGTCTGTATATCATGAATCCCATAGCTTACGAAGATATATATATATATATATATATATATATATATATTAAAACTATTGACTTCACCTTAGGGAAACGGAGCTTACAGATGAAAAGAAGAATCAACACAACGGCAAACATTTTCATTTATTTGTACATCAGACGTTTCGACAAATCTTTTGTCATCATCAGTGAGTTAAGTCTTAAAACCTTAAAACAAAATTGAAAAGTGAAAGTTACATCAATACAATATTAAAACCATTAAAATTAAAACCTTAAAGCAAAATGAAAATTGCATCAATACAAAATTAAAATCATTTAAATTTCATCACTATAAAAACTAAAATTAAATTAAATTTCATCACTATAAAAACTAAAATTAAATTACCTCAATAGGTAAATACACAATGTTTACATCCACCTCCATACTTGGCAAAGTCTAAGGGAATACTGGATGGTCAGAGGATTAGAAAGGGTATATCTGTGAAAAACGGTTGGTTAGTTTAAAAGAGTTGTAATTTGTAGGATGAGCTATTATTATTAAGGGAGGGTTTGTTTCTATAGATGTACAAAGATTCTAAAATTCGGAGTTCTGTACGGTTATTGGATCTAGTTAAAATTTCAAACTGAGTTTTGTGAAGGGGATGGTCGTTTTCATTAATATGGTTTCTAATTGCGGATTGTGGAGGGCTACTGAGGGGACGGTTGGTACGGACTGACAAGCCCAAATGTTGAGAAAGGCGCACCTCCAGTTGGAGTTGAGTGCTGCCAATATACGCAGCCTTACAGCTGTCGCACGTGTATTTGTAAACAACATTGGGGCATACAGTTTTGGGGAATTCATCTTTGAACTTTAAAAAATTTGATAATTTAAGTGGGTTGACGAAGGCGAATCTAAAATTTATTTGGGGATAACTAGACTTGAGTAGTTTGGACAATTCACCTCGAATACGCAATGATAAATAACCATAAAAAGGTAATTTAATATATCTGGTTTCTTTTTGTACTGTAGTTATGGGGAGTTTAGTATCAAAAGTGTTATTTAAAAATTTCTTTAATTGGTTATCGAATAGATGAGAAGGGTAGTAATTGTTAATAAAGTACTGTTTTAAAAATTTAAATTCTTCGTTTACCGAAAAGTAATCCGAACAAATACGGTAACTTCTTGTTAATAATGTTACTATAGCACTAATCTTATATTTATAAAACATACAACTTAAATAATTGGTTCCCAAGCCAGTAAAAGTTTGTTTCCGAAATAGTGGAGTATGGAACTTATTATGGGCCCGTTTAACTAAAACATCCAGGAAAGGTAAACTATTATTTGTTTCGTTTTCACACGTGTACTTAATATTACTATGTCGTTTATTAAGATAATCAAGAAAAAGTTTTACGTGTGAAGGATGGTTAAATATTAAGAAAGTGTCATCCACGTATCTTCTGTAATATATGGGTTTAAAACTACTAGGACAATTTTCCAACCAAATTTCTTCGTAATGGCAAAGAAATGCATTTGCTAGTGTTGGGCTTAACGGGGAACCCATAGCTACCCCATCAATTTGGCTGTAAAGGTTGGTATTAAATAAGAAAAGATTATCAAAACACACTATTTCGAGAAGGTTTTTAAATTGAGTCTGAGTGAGGCCATTAATAAGAGTATTATCAGTAGTGAATAACTTATTTAGTATGATATTTAATGTTTCTTTTAACGGGACATTAGTAAACAATGACGAGACATCAAAACTGGCCATAGTAAGAGAATCGGTATGATTGATCTCTTTTATCTCTTTAGCAAAATCAAACGAGTTGTTAATAGAATAATCATTAAAGGTGAGTTTTGAAAGCAAGGGAACGAAGAATTTGGCTAAATTATAATTGAATGTACCACATGCCGAAAGAATAGGTCTTAGTGGGAAATTTGGCTTATGGACTTTAGGTAAACCATATAGAATTCCTGGATTGGAACCAGAAGCAAATAAAAAATTGTATGTATTGTCAGCAATAATATTACTATTTTTTAATTTACGCAAACACCTATTAAGTTTATCTTCGAGTTTTAGTAATTTAGACAGAACATTCTCTTTTACCCTTTTAAATTTAGACGTATCCGACAAAATTGTCTCCATTCTATTTATGTAAACTGTTGAATCAATCAGCACTACTCCTTTACCCTTATCCGGTTTTGTAATGATGACAGAGTTATCCTTTTTCAAATTATTAAGAATTTTAAAATCTTGCTTATTAAAGAGGGGAGAAAACACCTTATGGGGTTTAAAATTATAAAAATTCTTAAAAGAGATGCTCTCCACTTGTTTTACCAAGTTATGAAACGAGAAATTTGGTCGGATCTCACAATTCTTAATATTCATGAGAAGATTTTCAAAGCCAGAGAAAAATTTATAAAAATTTAGTTTATAATGAGGTAGATCAAAATTTAAGCCTAACGACAATATTTCTTTCTCTCTAATACTTAAAGCTCTATTAGAGAAATTAAAAATAAAATTATCTGGATTATTAAAAAACGACTGAGTGATTCCCAATTTTTCCAATTTGGTAGCATGTATCCTTTTATGTCTATTGACAATTTTATCACAGCAAGTTTGAAATTTAGTAACTAAACAATGATAATCAATATAAGACACCCTAGATTTTAGACCAAACAGAGAATTCTTATATTTCAGCTTGAGAAAACTCACTGTTTTAGTTTTCGATTGAAGCTCCAAATTTAATAATTTATGTTGCCATGATTTATATAGTTTGGAGTTATGGAGGCGTTTATATAAAGTTTAAATCTAAGGAAATTAGGCACAATATTATAACTTTTGCACTTAGACAAGAAACTCTCATCACAAATAGCCTTGTTCAGTTTCAAATAGACTCTTTCACATTGTCTGTAATAGTTCAATGTCGATCGGCCATATCTCTGGGTTAATATTAAAACTATTGACTTCTCCTTAGGGAAACGGAGCTTACAGATGAAAAGAAGAATCAACACAACGGCAAACATTTTCATTTATTTGTACATCAGACGTTTCGACAAATCTTTTGTCATCATCAGTGAGTTAAGTCTTAAAACCTCAATAGGTAAATACACAATGTTTACATCCACCTCCATACTTGGCAAAGTCTAAGGGAATACTGGATGGTCAGAGGATTAGAAAGGGTATATTTATTTACGAAAAATGAAATTCATGCGACGCTTTCTTACTGCAGAACTTGTCAATCACCTTTGACCTTCCGTGTTGAAAAATCCCCAAAATCTTTCAGTAGGCACGCCATTGATTACATAACGAAATACTATTACCAACTGAATGCTCAGGAATGTCTGTAGTTTCATCTGCCATTAAAGCGACAAAATCAGCCTCTTTCATTTCTTCGATTATCTTTTCACGGCAAACTTCCGACACACAATCTAGCAGTTCATTTTTTGCGATGTCAAATGTAACAAAACTTTCCATCAGACTGATGAGTGTGTTGTCATTTCCTGTGAGAATGCAAGAACCCAATGCCATCCATCCATTCAAACTATGCTTGAGAATCCATACCAGCAGAACAGGGTGAGAATTCCCACTGAAGTTCTCTCCCACAACACTGCAAAACAAACTAGTAAAACTTTACTATTCAGTGTTTAGAGACAGGCCATAGGGCCCTAGGCAATATTCTATTTTGGCATCCCAAATTATTTAGCAGCATTAGCTTTGTTTTGATGAATCATTTTTGATTTATTATGGGAAAACATGCTGGAATGCCTGATTAGGTCAACTGTACACCCTTGACAACTGGTTAGGTTGTCATGATATTTTCATTTAAACTAACGAAAACATCATGACTTAACCCAACCAATTGTCAAGGGCATACAGTTGACTTAACCGGGAAGTCAATAATTTTCATGTAGGTTTTGATTGATTTTAAGCAACTTTTACCAAAAATGTGAGAATTTATTTTTAATACATAGACAAGTGTATCACACACGATACTCCACTCTCGTCCATGTCAGGAAGTGACTGAATATACACATTCGGCAATTGCTTGTGTTTGGGATGCTATTTGTTTATTTTGTAATTGTTAAATAATTTCAAATGCCAAAATAGGATATCACCAGGCCCTAATTATTTAACAATTACAAAATAAACAAATAGCATCCCAAACACAAGCAATTGCCGAATGTGTATATTCAGTCACTTCCTGACATGGACGAGAGTGGAGTATCGTGTGTGATACACTTGTCTATGTATTAAAAATAAATTCTCACATTTTTGGTAAAAGTTGCTTAAAATCAATCAAAACCTACATGAAAATTATTGACTTCCCGGTTAAGTCAACTGTATGCCCTTGACAATTGGTTGGGTTAAGTCATGATGTTTTCGTTAGTTTAAATGAAAATATCATGACAACCTAACCAGTTGTCAAGGGTGTACAGTTGACCTAATCAGGCATTCCAGCATGTTTTCCCATAATAAATCAAAAATGATTCATCAAAACAAAGCTAATGCTGCTAAATAATTTGGGATGCCAAAATAGAATATTGCCTAGGGCCCTATGGCCTGTCTCTAAACACTGAATAGTAAAGTTTTACTAGTTTGTTTTGCAGTGTTGTGGGAGAGAACTTCAGTGGGAATTCTCACCCTGTTCTGCTGGTATGGATTCTCAAGCATAGTTTGAATGGATGGATGGCATTGGGTTCTTGCATTCTCACAGGAAATGACAACACACTCATCAGTCTGATGGAAAGTTTTGTTACATTTGACATCGCAAAAAATGAACTGCTAGATTGTGTGTCGGAAGTTTGCCGTGAAAAGATAATCGAAGAAATGAAAGAGGCTGATTTTGTCGCTTTAATGGCAGATGAAACTACAGACATTCCTGAGCATTCAGTTGGTAATAGTATTTCGTTATGTAATCAATGGCGTGCCTACTGAAAGATTTTGGGGATTTTTCAACACGGAAGGTCAAAGGTGATTGACAAGTTCTGCAGTAAGAAAGCGTCGCATGAATTTCATTTTTCGTAAATAAATATACCCTTTCTAATCCTCTGACCATCCAGTATTCCCTTAGACTTTGCCAAGTATGGAGGTGGATGTAAACATTGTGTATTTACCTATTGAGGTTTTAAGACTTAACTCACTGATGATGACAAAAGATTTGTCGAAACGTCTGATGTACAAATAAATGAAAATGTTTGCCGTTGTGTTGATTCTTCTTTTCATCTGTAAGCTCCGTTTCCCTAAGGAGAAGTCAATAGTTTTAATATTAACCCAGAGATATGGCCGATCGACATTGAACTATTACAGACAATGTGAAAGAGTCTATTTGAAACTGAACAAGGCTATTTGTGATGAGAGTTTCTTGTCTAAGTGCAAAAGTTATAATATTGTGCCTAATTTCCTTAGATTTAAACTTTATAATAAACGCCTCCATAACTCCAAACTATATAAATCATGGCAACATAAATTATTAAATTTGGAGCTTCAATCGAAAACTAAAACAGTGAGTTTTCTCAAGCTGAAATATAAGAATTCTCTGTTTGGTCTAAAATCTAGGGTGTCTTATATTGATTATCATTGTTTAGTTACTAAATTTCAAACTTGCTGTGATAAAATTGTCAATAGACATAAAAGGATACATGCTACCAAATTGGAAAAATTGGGAATCACTCAGTCGTTTTTTAATAATCCAGATAATTTTATTTTTAATTTCTCTAATAGAGCTTTAAGTATTAGAGAGAAAGAAATATTGTCGTTAGGCTTAAATTTTGATCTACCTCATTATAAACTAAATTTTTATAAATTTTTCTCTGGCTTTGAAAATCTTCTCATGAATATTAAGAATTGTGAGATCCGACCAAATTTCTCGTTTCATAACTTGGTAAAACAAGTGGAGAGCATCTCTTTTAAGAATTTTTATAATTTTAAACCCCATAAGGTGTTTTCTCCCCTCTTTAATAAGCAAGATTTTAAAATTCTTAATAATTTGAAAAAGGATAACTCTGTCATCATTACAAAACCGGATAAGGGTAAAGGAGTAGTGCTGATTGATTCAACAGTTTACATAAATAGAATGGAGACAATTTTGTCGGATACGTCTAAATTTAAAAGGGTAAAAGAGAATGTTCTGTCTAAATTACTAAAACTCGAAGATAAACTTAATAGGTGTTTGCGTAAATTAAAAAATAGTAATATTATTGCTGACAATACATACAATTTTTTATTTGCTTCTGGTTCCAATCCAGGAATTCTATATGGTTTACCTAAAGTCCATAAGCCAAATTTCCCACTAAGACCTATTCTTTCGGCATGTGGTACATTCAATTATAATTTAGCCAAATTCTTCGTTCCCTTGCTTTCAAAACTCACCTTTAATGATTATTCTATTAACAACTCGTTTGATTTTGCTAAAGAGATAAAAGAGATCAATCATACCGATTCTCTTACTATGGCCAGTTTTGATGTCTCGTCATTGTTTACTAATGTCCCGTTAAAAGAAACATTAAATATCATACTAAATAAGTTATTCACTACTGATAATACTCTTATTAATGGCCTCACTCAGACTCAATTTAAAAACCTTCTCGAAATAGTGTGTTTTGATAATCTTTTCTTATTTAATACCAACCTTTACAGCCAAATTGATGGGGTAGCTATGGGTTCCCCGTTAAGCCCAACACTAGCAAATGCATTTCTTTGCCATTACGAAGAAATTTGGTTGGAAAATTGTCCTAGTAGTTTTAAACCCATATATTACAGAAGATACGTGGATGACACTTTCTTAATATTTAACCATCCTTCACACGTAAAACTTTTTCTTGATTATCTTAATAAACGACATAGTAATATTAAGTACACGTGTGAAAACGAAACAAATAATAGTTTACCTTTCCTGGATGTTTTAGTTAAACGGGCCCATAATAAGTTCCATACTTCACTATTTCGGAAACAAACTTTTACTGGCTTGGGAACCAATTATTTAAGTTGTATGTTTTATAAATATAAGATTAGTGCTATAGTAACATTATTAACAAGAAGTTACCGTATTTGTTCGGATTACTTTTCGGTAAACGAAGAATTTAAATTTTTAAAACAGTACTTTATTAACAATTACTACCCTTCTCATCTATTCGATAACCAATTAAAGAAATTTTTAAATAACACTTTTGATACTAAACTCCCCATAACTACAGTACAAAAAGAAACCAGATATATTAAATTACCTTTTTATGGTTATTTATCATTGCGTATTCGAGGTGAATTGTCCAAACTACTCAAGTCTAGTTATCCCCAAATAAATTTTAGATTCGCCTTCGTCAACCCACTTAAATTATCAAATTTTTTAAAGTTCAAAGATGAATTCCTCAAAACTGTATGCCCCAATGTTGTTTACAAATACACGTGCGACAGCTGTAAGGCTGCGTATATTGGCAGCACTCAACTCCAACTGGAGGTGCGCCTTTCTCAACATTTGGGCTTGTCAGTCCGTACCAACCGTCCCCTCAGTAGCCCTCCACAATCCGCAATTAGAAACCATAGTAATGAAAACGACCATCCCCTTCACAAAACTCAGTTTGAAATTTTAACTAGATCCAATAACCGTACAGAACTCCGAATTTTAGAATCTTTGTACATCTATAGAAACAAACCCTCCCTTAATAATAATAGCTCATCCTACAAATTACAACTCTTTTAAACTAACCAACCGTTTTTCACAGATATACCCTTTCTAATCCTCTGACCATCCAGTATTCCCTTAGACTTTGCCAAGTATGGAGGTGGATGTAAACATTGTGTATTTACCTATTGAGGTAATTTAATTTTAGTTTTTATAGTGATGAAATTTAATTTAATTTTAGTTTTTATAGTGATGAAATTTAAATGATTTTAATTTTGTATTGATGCAATTTTCATTTTGCTTTAAGGTTTTAATTTTAATGGTTTTAATATTGTATTGATGTAACTTTCACTTTTCAATTTTGTTTTAAGGTTTTAAGACTTAACTCACTGATGATGACAAAAGATTTGTCGAAACGTCTGATGTACAAATAAATGAAAATGTTTGCCGTTGTGTTGATTCTTCTTTTCATATATATATATATATATATATATATATATATATATTATATATATATATATAGATATAGTTTTACAATCATGTTGTAAATCAATTATTCAGCCGTTAATGTTCTCATACTTGCAGAAATAAATTTCTAATAATAAAATGTTTATAAGTTTATACATCTCAATTTTGTGTTTATGTACAACACTTTTTGGGAACAGTTGGACGGGGAAAGCCATATATAAAGATTTCACATGATTTAACTGTACACAAAGCGCAGTTTTTATAGAGATATTTGCTCCAACGCTGAAGCTACTGTGACGTTGTCCGGTTAAAATACATCATTTACTCAATGAAATAACCATAAGGTCACACTTATTAACTTGCGGCATCTTCCACATGAAAACTACCCAACCTACCAAAAATTACCCACCAGAAACGTATAAATTACATAACTCGACACAGGTTAAGCAATTTATAAAATCTCATTCATAAACACATCCATTTTCTTAAAACAATATAAACAGCCATTAATTATTTATTACCACATCACTTCAAGCTAAAGTGTTACTCGGTGGTTAAAACAGAGCTTTCATTGCTTTAGTTGATGAATGTTGACAAAGTTCCTCATTTCTATCATATCTCAAGAAGTGAAATTTCACGATGTTAAATGTCATGTTGTGGTTCTCTTCTGGTCAATTGTATATTTTATTCGTTTCCCCCTGCAAGCCATCCACATCATTTACATCGCGTGATTTTTCTGGTGATCTTTGTATCGTCTGCAAAGGATGTAGCTACAGTATACTGCTGGTGTTTACTTCACTGCCTATATCTGTTAGCATGATAATGAAAAGGAGTGGCTCCCAGTACTGTACCTTGTGGTACTGAGCTAAATACTCCGATTCTGATGATGATATACCTTGAATTTTGACGACCCGTAGACGTTCTCTGAGGAAGCTGTAGAGCCATTTTCTCATTTTACCTGATATTCCTAGATGTTTCACTTTACATGCTATTATACAATGATCACATTTGTCGAAAACTTTATTGAAATTCATGTATATGACATCGTAGTATATATTTCCACGTTTTCTATTAAATGGAAATGAGAAACCTTTTTTTGGGGGTCAAACCAACTTATTTAGATGTTGTCCAATAGATATCATTTTGTATCAGTAAATAAGGTTTGCTCAACTAAAACGCCTGACAAACATGGTGTGCCAGAGGGCTCAGTTCTGGGTCCACTGTTAATTTTATTTTATATAAATGACCTTCCAGGTTCATCTAATACACTAAACTTCATAATGCTTGCAGATGATACAACTGTCTCTTTTTGTTGCAAAGATGTTAATACAGCTAAGAATATATTTCATTCAGAATTCATCAGTGTAATGAAATGGTTCACCACCAATAAACTCTTCCTAAATACTAGTAAAACAAATTTCATGATTTTTACTAATAAAAGAAATGTATATCTTGATGAACATAATGTTAATGAAATCGCCATAAAGGCGTGTACTGTAACAAAATTTCTTGGTGTAATGCTACATAGATAAGAATTTGCGATGGAGTGATCATGTAAATTATATCGCGAAAAAGATTTCAAGGAGCGTTGCTACAATGTTTAAATTTAGAAATGTAGTCCCTAAACAAGTTTTATTGATTCTTTATCATACTCTTGTTCTTCCTTATATAACATACTGCTCCCTTGTTTGACAAACCCCGCTAACAGCGCATTATTTAAAGAGCTAAACCAACTAAAGCTCAACGATGTAACCAAACTGGCACATTTTATTTTTATTTACAAATGTAAGAACAAAATCATTAATTTGCAATGGGTAAATAGATATTTTGTAACTCATCAAGAAATCCACTCGTGTCAGACCAGAAATAGATCAAAGCTTGTTATACCTCAATTTAGATTGTATTCATCTCAAAAACTACCCATTTTCATTGGATTGAAACTATGGAATGACTTACATGCCGATATAAAACTATTGTGAATGTAAATTTGTTTAAAACCAAGTTGAAATCCCTATTAATGGCACACTAACAAAAATCTAGGATTAATGTCCACTAATATTGTTTAATATGTCTGTTAATATTGTTTAATATTGTAATACATGTTTTAACTATTAATAATACTTATTTACTTATTTATTTATTATTATAAATTTATAACAACGAGCTGCTTATTTTTAATAAGAGCCCAGTAAAGCCTAAAGCTTAAGGGCCAAATTAAATAAAATAAACAGCCGAACTTCACAATTATTCATGTCATTGTAAATTGAAAAACCTTATTTATTTTATTATTATTAATAAAGGTTATTCTATCTATCTATATCTAGAGGCTTTTATTGTGAAAGGAATTGATATCAGTGTGCTTAATTTAAATACTCTTAACCTGTGTACATATATACACTAATAACAATAAATCAATATTAGTAATAATGTTTAAGTGGATGTTTAGATGAGGATAACATATTTGCTTTACGTTTTAAGGCCTCATCACACAGTTTGATGTAGCTTGTGAGATGACTGGTTCGTTTACAGGTATACGGCATAAAATACATACATTTTAACAGGCTTGAGCTATATGACAATGAATGAAGACGCATCGATGATTGAATTTATGAAATATAAATTGCATGCATCTGCATGTTCATCCTAATCTTTTTAAAAAGTCTGATATATATATATATATATGCATCATTCATTCGCTTCACGTGCCTAATTGTGAAATTTATATATATATATATATATATATATATATACGATAAACAAATAATATTATTTAAGATGGTTATTGAGGGGAAATTATAATATTTACAGTATGCTAGCTAAACAACATAATGTATCTTAATAGTTTTTATCATATGGACTATAATCTGGTAATAAGCCTTTTCAATTCATTTCACTTCGCTTCATTTCATATTAGTGTAGAATAAACAAATTTTAATTAGGAAAAGCAAAAGTTACCCCTATAATTGAAAATAAAATGTTTTATTTTAATTTACTTCTTTTTTTTTATTTAACTAATATAATACAAATATTAATCAAAGAAATTGCATTTGATTTAAAACATGTTTAGTCTGAGTTTCTAATTTGTGATGTTTGCAATTTGTTAACATGTGAAAATGGAATTGCAAATGAGTAGGTAATAATATGGTTTGAGGTCGGTAGACATTCTCGTTAGGCCTATTAAACTTTTTTCTGATATTTATTTCAAGTTCTTATTGCTATTGTCAGAATGATTGCCCTCGCTGCAGATGAAACTAACGGGGAATGCAAACACGTCGGAACGATGTGCAAAAAGTACTCGAATATTTGCTTGTCTGTTTTTGTCTGTTTTTGTTTGTTTGTTTTTGTGTCTCATGAAAGACCATGAAAGAACCATACAGGTCAGGAGGATTTTGTCTCGTGAAAGAAAGTTATGATGTACCCTTTTTTTTTCAAGGAGGAAGGGGAGGATGAATCCTTTCTTAAATTTTTTTCTTTTTTTGAAGGAAGTTGGAGACGAATCCGTTTTTTTAATTTAATTTTTTTAATTTATCTTTTTTAAATTTAATTTTTTTAAATTTAATTTTTTTTTATTTTTTTTTAAAATTTTATTGTTTTTTAAATCTTTTTAACAATTTTTTATATATATATATTTTTTTGAAAGACACCTTATAATGGAGGGACCGTCATGAAGGACAGAGACGGATCCTCATGAAGGACGGTGAGGGGGGAAATTTTCAAATTGATCCATTTCTGGCTCCCCAAATGCGGGCATACTACTAGTGATGACTTGGATATAAGAAAACAATCTCGAAGCGTGTGTGCTAAAGCAAATATGACCATAAGGAACTTTCGATTCTCTACAAGTGAAGCTAAAGACACTCCCTTTCGTACTTTCTGCAGTAATATTTACGGACAGGAACTCCGGGTGAATTATAAAAAAGGTTCTGGCAGAAACCTAAATTTACTGTACAACAGGTCTTTTAGATTCTTACAAAAATTTCACGCGAGATACTCAGCTTCGCAAATGTTTGCTACCCGCAATGTCCCAAGCTTCCCATAGGTAACAAGACGTGCTCAATACAGTCTAATGCAAAGAATTAAAAAATCAACCAACCCGATCATCCAAGCTATCCATGAGTCCTGCCATTTATCCTCTAAGCTATGGACTTCTTGGTACGAAAACATCTGTCTGTAGCTCTACATAACTTCGACATTACAGTATTATTTCTAATCAATTGTATATATTTTTTTCATTTTCATATATAGTATATATATATATATATATCTATATACACACACACACAGAATATATACATACACAGTATATAATGTTATAAAGTTATAATGTTTCAGACCAACAAAGACCGTAGGATCCACTCATGGCTGGTCTACCTAACTGTGTTCGTAATTGTGTATTGTGCATGTCCTCTGTGGTGGCGGAGGCGACCTTCAATTTTACGTGAGTTCCGAACCACAAAGCCTTAATGTTACTACCTTAAATTATACGCAATCTATCAATATATGCGTCTAATCGATTTTCAAACATGTTTATAGAGGTGCTATTAATTACTTCTACCGGCAAACTATTCCACCTATTTACTATTCTATGCGCAAAAAATTTTTTGCGAACTGCTGTCTCGAAACTTCTACTTGTCAACTTACACCCGTTATTTCTAGTGCTATTATACTGAGATATTTCGAAAAAGCCGTCTCTATTTAACTCCTCAAGCCTATCCTCGTACGACTTTGACCTAAGCGACGGAATCATCTTAGTTGCTCGTCTTTGAACTCTTTCGAGTTTGTTTATATCTTTTCGCATATGCGGATTCCAAAATTGAATCGCGTACAGAAAATGGAGTCTAACTAATGATTTATAAAAAGTAACTTTAATATCGCACGATTTGTACTCAAAATTCCGAGCTATAAAACATAACACTTTGTTCGCTTTACCGCTGCTGTACTTTGAATAAAACTCCTAAATCTTTTTCCTGCTCTACGCTTGTTAACCCCTTCACTGACATACTATAGCAAAATTACCGTTACGCTAACCTACATTTAAAATTTTGCACTTATCGACGTTAAATCTCATTTGCCATGTGACTGACCAATCAACGATTTTATTCAGATCTTCCGGGATTTTACTTCTATCTTCGTCATTAATCGCCCTACCACCCAGCTTCCTTTCAGCCGCAAACTTTGAAACTGTACTGACTAGGCCGACATCTAAATCGTTAATATATATAAGAAAAAGCAAGGGGCCCAATACAGAACCCTGAGGAACGCCACTCGCTACATTAGTCCAACACGACTCCGCTCCATCAACGACCACCCTCTGTTTCCTACCTCGCAACGACTCTTCTATACAATTTATTACTACACCCCTGATTCCATGAGCCTTAGTTTTTTCAATGAATCTTTTGTGCGGTACGGTGTCAAACGCTTTTTGAAAATCTAAATACACTACATCAACCGCCCGCTGACTATTGTAAACGTCAACCACGCTTTGAAAAAATTCTAAATTAGTTAAGCAAAATTTGTTTAGCCTAAAACCGTGCTGCTTATTTCTAACTAAGTTGTGCAATTCTAAGTGTTCGACTATACGATCCCTAATTATTGATTCCAGTAGCTTACCTACAACAGAAGTTAAACTGATTGGCCTATAGTTCCCGCCGCACTTTTATTGCCTTTCTTAAAGGTGGGTGTTACGTTTGCTAACTTGAAATTATCTGGGACACACCCCTCATAAATAGACGCATTATAAACCGTTGTTAGTTGCACAACAATGTTTTCTTTTAATTCTTTTAGTTGTATGGGATATATGGAATCCGGCCACGGTGATTTGCGCATTTTCATTTTACCAATATAACGCGTTACCTCCCCTTCACTAACCACAATATTATCCAAAATATTACCTTTATCAAAAGGTATTATGTCTATGACCGTATGGATAATCGTTACATGTTCTATAGTAAAAACTAACGTAAAAATTTCGTTCAGCAAGGTAGCCATTTCCTTGTTTTCAGAAACTAGACCTCCTTTAATATTTTTAAACGGCCCCAAGACACATTTTACTGGATTTCTATTGTTGACGTATTGAAAGAATCGCTTGGAGTTTTCTTTACCATCACGAGCTATGGAGATTTCAAATTCGCGCTTGGACTTTTTTATTACACTTTTCGCATCACGCCTTAGAGGAACGTAGTTGTTTCCTAACCACAAATTATCTTTATCGCACTTATGTAGCCTATAAGCCCTATCTCTACTCTTTATAATGTCTCCTACTCTCTCTCTCTCTCTATATATATATATATATATATATGCTGCAATCCCACACGGAAAAAGAAAAACGATTCCAAGGCCTTTTTTGTATTGAGAGCTACACTTCGTCTCGTCACTCCCTGACGGGGTGTAGCCCTGAATACACGAAAGGCCTTGGAATCGTTTTTCTTTTTCCTCGTGGGTTTGCAACATTCATTCATTTCACGTGTTTAATTGTGAAATTCATCCCATATATATATATAAATAAATATATTTGTGTGTGCATATATACATATATATATATATATATATACATATATACACAGTATATGCATATATGCTGCAAACCCACAAGGAAAAAGAAAAACGATTCCAAGGCTTTTCAGGGAATGAAGAGAGAAGACAAGATGCCCATAAATATATACAACGTAGCGGAAATGAAAGCAATTAGCACATACTTAACAAGAGTTAATGAGAGGCAAAAGGAATTTTAACAAGATATTGTCAATTTTATACATTCCCGCATTGTTATTGAAATTGTTTTTAAAATGAATAAATGCACATTCTAGAATATTTCTTTCTATTATATCTCTGTTTTGAACAAGCGCTTTAGAACTATCCCACTTGATGCTATGATTACATTTATACATATGGTTAAACAAAGTATTAGAATTATTAGCTGTTTTACACGCATATTTATGCTGTTTTACCCTAATATCTAACGTTTTACCCGTTTGGCCTATATACTGTATACTGAGTTACATTGTGTACATCCAATCGAATACACACAACCAACAACATTTCCCTGGCTATTCTTTATTAGGCGTGATTTAACAGTATTATTATACTTAGAGTAAAGACTACATTGATGCCAAATGCTTTAAGTAAAGTCGGAAGATATTGAAAATTAACATGGTAAGATAGGCTAAGGATATTTTTACGCTGAAGTTTCAGATGGCATTTTGGAGCTATCATCTGATGTTGCTTCTTTCTGTTCATCTGAAAAGCTTTCAAAGAAGTGAGAAATCTCTTGATAGAGCTCTTCATCTCTTTGCGTGGCTTCTTCACTCTTCTTTTTCTTCCTTTCTTCCCTCTCTCGGATTTTCTCTTTTTTCTTAGCAATAACAATTTGTTTTTTGGTTTCTGAATAATCTGCCGAACCAATCTGCATACTTCCTTGGCCTCCTGCCTTTGTTCTCTGCGCCTTTATGAAAGCCAGCTCCAAAACAGGGATATTCTTCTCACGAGGACAGCGACAATCAATGTGAGGGTGAGGTTCTCTTCTGCATGAGGGAGAACAATTGGCTTCAGAACCCAACTCTGTGGGAAACTGGCAGTTAAAAATGTCAAGAAGAGTATCAAGTGTGTGCAGAAATTTATTTTTCTTTGCTAGTTTTCCTTTACCAAGTGATGTCTCAACTGCTTTGTGCAACAGCTTTGTTAATTTTAGCTCAATAGTTCTATACTGATTGAGTACAGGTGGTTTCAATAACACATTAGCTTTTTTCCACTGATGCAGAAGAGGGGGAATCATGTCCCTTATGAGCTCTTTCTCTGTGTAGTTCCTTCTACCCTTTGTATTTTGTTCACGAAGGAGTAACCCTAGTCTAAGCATGTCTCGCACTGTTGGTAGTTCTGATACGGGAAGCTCCTTGCCTGTACCGACTAACAGGCTCAAGTGGCATGACGACTGACCTCTTGTCTTCAATTTTGGCATCTTAGGAATATCTGAAAAGAAAGAAAAACATTTAAGTATTTTAAATCAATTACGATGCTTCAAAGTCTAGTCATTCGATGTTCTAAAATTCAATAAAAAAATATTTCATGGGATTACAACATAATTAGACAGAATAATATGATAATAATAAATAATTGTAATAATCAATAATCCATACTTACAGTTAAACTGTAGTATTCCTGCAATAACAGCAAACTACCGTCTATGACATCTAAGAGGCAACTGAGGACTGAGAGTGAGGGACAGTTCTATTCATGTTGTGACTTGTACATTGTACAACAACTATATGACCTTGAAAACACTCCATATGCCATCAGTGAGATAATTCTGTGACAGATGAATAGTTAGTCAATTTATGTCCTATTATTTAGTAAAAGAGTCAATTTCTGAAAATTTAAGGTAAAATTGATGTAGGTAAGGGTTATTTTATTTCATTTTGATTGGCCAATTTCAAGTTTTGACATGAAAAGACACTATATTTTCACTACCAAAATTGATTTGCAAAAAGTTGACAAAATTGACACACCCTTATATATATATACATATATATACATATATATATACACAGCATATATATACATACAGTAGGTATATATACACAGTGTATATATATATATATATTTATTTATATACACACACAGCATATATATACATACAGTATGTATATATATATATATATATATATATATATATATATATATATATATATATATATATATATATCCCTCTTATATATATATATGCAATTTCACCCTAAAAGCTGTAATCAGCCAGTTGATATAAGGTTTAAAATGAATGGTGAAGTAATTGAGGAAGTATAAGAGTTTATGTATTTGGGTGAAACTATTACCAGCTCCTTGAGTAATGACTCGGATATAAGAAAACAAACTCGAAGCCTGTGTGCTAAAGCGAATATGACCATAAGGAACTTTCGATTCTGTACAAGTGAAGCTAAAAACACTCTCTTTTGTACTTTCTGCAGTAATATACACGGAGAGCAACTGTGGGTGAATTATAAAAAAGGTTCTAGCAGAACTCTAAATTTGCTGTACAAGATGTCTTTTAGACTCTTACATAAATTACCCCCAAGATGCTCAGCTTCGCAAATGTTTGCTACACGCAATGTCAGAAGCTTTCCGGAGGTAACAAGACGTGCTCAACACAGTCTAATGCAAAGAATTAAAAAATCAACCAACCCGATCATCAAAGTTATCCATGAGTCCTGCCATTTATCCTCTAAGGCCTAAGCTATGAACTTCTTGGTACGAAAATGTCTGTCTGTAGCTCCACTTAACTTCGACATTACAGTATTATTTCTAATCAATTGTATATATTTCTAACCTTGTATTAATAATATTTGTCATTTGGACTATAGTCTGCCAATAAACATTTTCATTTTTATTTTCATTTCATATATATATATATATATAGTATATATATGTATATATATACATATATATATATATATATATATACAGCATATATATATGTTAACCCCTCCGTCTATGGCCCTGGGGTCGTTCGAAATCGACGGGGGTTCTAGTTAGGAGGCTGCAACGGATATTTCTTCTATAACATTCTATAATTCTTTTCGGTCGCCTCTTGTTAAACTCTTGGCTACAGACTCGCCAGACTGTTATGCCAATATCTTACTTAACTGACTAAGTTCTGAAGAGAGCACGGCTCGAAGGGAAAAATAAAAAGTTTCTCTTACGGTAATTTACTTCTTAAAAATATACAGGTACTGCTCTGAATTTACAGGGGTAGAGGTTCGACCTCTTTCGACCATGGCTCAGGCCGGAATCTAAAAATATTAAGAAGGCAAGGGGCCTCTGCCCCCTCCCCGCAGCGAGGCTGCTAACAAGGGAGTCCTAATGAAGTGCTATGATGAAGTGACTTAATCAAGAAGTCTAATGAAGAAGTCCAATGAAGAAGTGCAATGAAGAAGTGCTGTAATTTTACAAGTACATGTATAATATAAACTTAAATGTTTTGGGGGAGGACAGTTGAAGGTTAAATTTCCCCCCTTTTTAAACACATGATCAGATGTTTTGAAAGATTTCAACTAAAAATAATAAAAAAAATAAAAATAAAAACTAATTTGTATTTTTCGCCGAGTCTACATTTATGAAGGCGATATCATTTCGTAATAGTACACATAAGTACAAATTAAGTACACGACTGAGTACGTATTAATTTTGGTTCATTACAATTACGATTACAATTATGGATTACTTCACATTCGCTTATGATTGTTCATTACAGTTCTATTAAAGTACATTTTTACATTATAAATTAAATCATTACATTTAATTACAGTTTCAATGAAGTACATTACAAGTTATTATTAATTACAGTTTCATTAAAGTACATTACGTTATATTAAATTAAAGTATTACAGTTAATTACAATTAAACAGTTACTATAACTTTGTTTTGTTTTTACAGTGTTTCATATTAATAGACAATTAAGATGTTTAGAAATATAATACAACGTACATGGCACTTACGAGATAATTTATTTACGAAATAATATGCTATAAATATGTTATGAATTTGAAATCAGAGCGAACGGAGATATTTTATCTTTGAGGCGCTCGAATCTGTTGTAGTGAGCGGAATTCGATCTTACTAAGCATTTATTCGAGTTCATCTCGGGAGGTCATATAATTAAAAATAAAAATGAAAAAAATAATACGAGAACGTATTTTCGCGTTTTCGAACGAACGCCCAAAGTTTCGCGCTTCACAAATTGACACGAGTAAAAAATGAATATTTAATAAAATTTATATAGGACAATGATCAAGGGAAATCAATGACGGGAAAACGTGACGTATGGATGAATATGGTTGAATAATAATGTTTATACTACATAACATATAAATAATGACTTCTATAGAGTGTTTCGTCCTTAGTATGATGTTAAAGAATTTTCATACATTGAATACTAGATATATGATGAAGGGAGAATGTGACGTCATAGTTATTGAATTTTTACGTATAGTACAAATCATTATTAGGAAGATTTACAAGAACGAATTAGAGACAAAGAGTGGGTAGTAATGACTAAGAAGTACAACTACGGGTTCCAATCCTGTTACATGCAATGTGTATGCATAATCTAGGGTCGAGGGTGAGATGCAAGACAATTCATAATTAATTATAATAACTTCTATAACAAATGGAAAATGGATACGACTAAACCATAGATATGGTAGATCGTAGGGTTGTGACACGAACAAAGATAGGAAGCTACAAGTAAAATTATTATCCAAACTCGCGTTAAGCGATTTTGGTTCTTATGTAAAAATGGACATTCGAACATAAAAACTATACGAACATAAGTACTGCATGAAGACAATGAATCCATATAATGATGGTATAGGAATTGTTCATTGTTCACTTTTTACAGTATTTCCCCCCTTAAAATGGTATTAATACAATAATAATACAATTAATACAATATAATACAATTGAGAAAATAACATCTAACGAATTCAAATTAGATGATGACGAATTTTTTTCTTTACATTACAAATTTTTATACAGAAGAAGTGAGTTATTATATAATATAAAAGAATTCAAAGATTAATACTTTAATTTTAGACAAACATTTAATAGGATTAATACATTAATTTAGACAAACAATTAAGTTAGACAAAGAATGATATTGTAAAATTTTTAGCAAAATTTTATTTTTTTTTTTTCTGTGGGGAAAATTACATTCATAATGAATAGGTAAAAGGGAAAAATATAAATTTTAAAGTTCATTGATTTTTCAAGGTTAACATGATAGTATAATTCATGAACTAATTTTGTTGACTATTGTAGGTAAAAATAGAATTACGTAATGGATGATGTATAGACCTGTGGTCAAGTGTGTATTTGGGTGTATTAGGTGCAAAGTGTGTATTTTACAATTTCGAGGGACAGATTAGCTGATAGGATTGTTCAAGTAACTGAATAAATGCATGAGCGAGAATTTATATAAAGTAAGCAATAATTATTATGTATTATGATGATGATGTTTGCATACGAGTTTTAATGTAAAAGTGACTGGAGGGACGGAACGTAAATGAATTCGAATGTGTCAAAAGTAATAAAATTCAATTAGGATTATCGATTTTACATAATTAATCAGTTACACGTATAAGGTAATTAAAAAAAACGAACTTAGAGGAACTTACAATTAATGAAAGTACATCTCACGGTTTTAAAATTGAATTTTGACACACAATTAATTAAATTCGACTACTACAATTACTCAGTATTAATCGAATTAAAAAAATTAAGAATTACAAATTAAAAATATAAATCAATTATGCATTTCAACGAGCTAAATATAATTTTATAATATTCTAAAAAAATAAAAGTAAATCGAGCCATAGGTGAATTTCGACCAAGAATAAAAAAGTTATTGAAATGGAAGGGAAGCATTTCGAACAATCTTTTCTTTTAATAATCTCAGGTAAATTTTACATTAAAAATTATTTTTATATAATAAAAAATATTAAAAAGGTTTTAATAATTTTTGCATGTTAAGTAGAAAAATCATACTTTTTCGTTAAATGTTGATAGAATTTGAATTATTTGATATTTTGGTCTGAAAACTTGTTTGCATATGATAAATACATGTTTTATTGTGTAGAAGCTTTATTAAAATTAAACGACAAAAAAGAACAAACAACTGAAATTTAGGGTATGTGCGATCATACGGAGGAATTGAGTGACTAAGCAGGGGGTATAAGTTTGAAATTGACAATACGTTTTTCGTGAGCACTTTGCTCTTTAAAAAAAAGATTGCTTGTCACACTACTTAGAACAAAAATTAAAAGAGTTGAAACAAAACGGAGGGACGGCATGTTCCTCAGCATACATTACAATAATTACCAAAATCGTTACAACCTTTGTAAAAACGGTTTTGTTACAAACAATAAATTACATGACTATATATTTATATACGTAACAATGCATGAAAAAGAAAAGACAAATCGGTCAATTTCCTTCTCACAAACAAAAACAAAGGTTAACTAAAGACGCAAACCGGTCAATTCTGGTTGAATTTAATTCTCTTTTACAGCACAAAAAAAGGTTGAATTAAATTCTTAAATTACATTTTTCTTAAATTAAATTCTCTTAAATTACAAAGAAAAAGTTGAATTCAATTGACTGCATTGAAAATTAACTTGGGGCTCGAAATAAAAATGACTTGGGACTTGGAATAAAAATGACTTGGAATAAATCTCTCTGACTTGGAATAAATCTCTCTGACTTGGAATAAAACTCTCTGACTTCAAATAAAACTTTGACTTGAGCTCTATCAAGTATTCTGAAACTGAAAATGAAACTGACTTGAACTCTTATCAAGTAGTATCTTGAAACTGAAAATGAAACTGACTTGAACTCTTATCAAGTAGTATCTTGAAACTGAAAATGAAACTGACTTGAACTCTTATCAAGTAGTATCTTGAAACTGAAAATGAAACTGACTTGAACTCTTATCAAGTAGTATCTTGAAACTGAAAATGAAACTGACTTGAACTCTTATCAAGTAGTATCTTGGAACTGAAAATGAAACTGACTTGAACTCTTATCAAGTAGTATCTTGAAACTGAAAATGAAACTGACTTGAACTCTTATTAAGTAGTATCTTGAAACTGAAACTGTCTAACTTGAACGCTTGTCAAGTGAAGATTAACTGAAAATGGAAAATGACTGCACTTGATCTCTATTCAAGTGGAGACGATTAACCTCTGTTTTGGTTGACCCTCTTGGTGCAACCTTCTGACTTGAAAAACTGATTTCAAAAAATGACTTCAAAAAAATTACTTCAAAATTACTTCAAGTATCTTTATAAATCTCTGGGGTTTGGTTGTCCCTTTTGGTTATAACCAACTGAAACTGTCTGAAAACTGAAAATGGAACTTGAAACTGCTTCAAGTAACTCTATAACTCTATAAACTCTCTGTAAACTCTCTCTCTCTTAATGTGCAAGTCAATTCAATTCAATAATTTGAAAAAATTTGCAAACAAAAATATAAAATGTAAACAACATTTCACTCGAATGTACGGGAAGGTACATAAAATAAAATTATTCTATACTGAATATAATAGTGAAAATAACTGTGACAATTGACTCTGTGACACTTGACTCTGTGACAATTGACTCTGTGACAATTGACTCTGTGACAATTGACTCTGTGACAATTAACTCTGTGACAATTAACTTCTGTGACAATTATTGTTTCACTAAAAAAAGTGTATCACTGGTGTCTGAAGTGTTCACTGTGTTTTGTGTTAATTCTGGCTCCATACTAAATATTAACTGTTATAATACTGACTTTTCAAATGTTTAGAAATTATTTTAAAAAAGAGTTTTGTACTAAACAAAATTTTCCACGGTCGAAATCTTCAGAGACGTGTCCTCAAGACGTCTTCGTGGCTACTTCTTGGATGAAAACTAGGCGTGGAGAACTTGGAGTCGTGACACACCGGTTCAAGGGTGGATGTTACGAACTAGAAGTCGTGACACGCCGGTCAAATGGTTTTATCCTGATGCAGGGTAATTTCTATTTTTGGCCAAAGAGTGGCCTCTTCTTAAAATCTTCTTGTTAAAATCTTCTTCTAAAAATCTTTTTCTTATCCTGGTAAAGGGTCGCCACAATGTTAACCCCTCCGTCTATGGCCCTGGGGTGGTTCGAAATCGACGGGGGTTCTAGTTAGGAGGCTGCAACGGATATTTCTTCTATAACATTCTATAATTCTTTTCGGTCGCCTCTTGTTAAACTCTTGGCTACAGACTCGCCAGACTGTTATGCCAATATCTTGCTTAACTGACTAAGTTCTGAAGAGGGCACGGCTCGAAGTGAAAAATAAAAAGTTTCTCTTACGGTAATTTACTTCTTAAAAATATACAGGTACTGCTCTGAATTTACAGGGGTAGAGGTTCGACCTCTTTCGACCATGGTTCAGGCCGGAATCTAAAAATATTAAGAAGGCAAGGGGCCTCTGCCCCCTCCCCGCAGCGAGGCTGCTAACAAGGGAGTCCTAATGAAGTGCTATGATGAAGTGACTTAATCAAGAAGTCTAATGAAGAAGTGCAATGAAGAAGTGCTGTAATTTTACAAGTACATGTATAATATAAACTTAAATGTTTTGGGAGAAGACAGTTGAAGGTTAAATTTCCCCCCTTTTTTAAACACATGATCAGATGTTTTGAAAGATTTCAACTAAAAATAATAAAAAAAATAAAAATAAAAACTAATTTGTATTTTTAGCCGAGTCTACATTTATGAAGGCGATATCATTTCGTAATAGTACACATAAGTACAAATTAAGTACACGACTGAGTACGTATTAATTTTGGTTCATTACAATTACGATTACAATTATGGATTACTTCACATTCGCTTATGATTGTTCTTTACAGTTCTATTAAAGTACATTCTTACATTATAAATTAAATCATTACATTTAATTACAGTTTCAATGAAGTACATTACAAGTTATTATTAATTACAGTTTCATTAAAGTACATTACGTTATATTAAATTAAAGTATTACAGTTAATTACAATTAAACAGTTACTATAACTTTATTTTGTTTTTACAGTGTTTCATATTAATAGACAATTAAGATGTTTAGAAATATAATACAACGTACATGGCACTTACGAGATAATTTATTTACGAAATAATATGCTATAAATATGTTATGAATTTGAAATCAGAGCGAACGGAGATATTTTATCTTTGAGGCGCTCGAATCTGTTGTAGTGAGTGGAATTCGATCTTACTAAGCATTTATTCGAGTTCATCTCGGGAGGTCATATAATTAAAAATAAAAATGAAAAAAATAATACGAGAACGTATTTTCGCGTTTTCGAACGAACGCCCAAAGTTTCGCGCTTCACAAATTGACACGAGTAAAAAATGAATATTTAATAAAATTTATATAGGACAATGATCAAGGAAATCAATGACGGGAAAACGTGACGTATGGATGAATATGGTTGAATAATAATGTTTATACTACATAACATATAAATAATGACTTCTATAGAGTGTTTCGTCCTTAGTATGATGTTAAAGAATTTCATACATTGAATACTAGATATATGATGAAGGGAGAATGTGACGTCATAGTTATTGAATTTTTACGTATAGTACAAATCATTATTAGGAAGATTTACAAGAACGAATTAGAGACAAAGAGTGGGTAGTAATGACTAAGAAGTACAACTACGAGTTCCAATCCTGTTACATGCAATGTGTATGCATAATCTAGGGTCGAGGGTGAGATGCAAGACAATTCATAATTAATTATAATAACTTCTATAACAAATGGAAAATGGATACGACTAAACCATAGATATGGTAGATCGTAGGGTTGTGACACGAACAAAGATAGGAAGCTACAAGTAAAATTATTATCCAAATATAATGATGGTATAGAATTGTTCATTGTTCACTTTTTACATATATATATATATATATATATATATATAGAGAAAGAGAGAGAATATATTAAATATATATATAGTGTGTATATATATATATATATATATATATATATATATATATATATATACACATATATATACATATATATATATTGTGAAATAATTTTCATATATATATATATATATATAGTATATATATATATATATAGTGTATATATATATGTATGTATATATATATATATATATATATTATATATATATATTATATATATATATATGTTATAATGTTATAATGTTTCAGACCAACAAAGACCCTAGGATCCACTCATGACTGGTCTACCTACCTGTGCTCGTAATTGTTTATTGAGTATGTTCTCCGTGGTGGCGGAGGGGACCTACAATTTTACGTGGGTTCCGAACCACAAGAACATAAGAAATTTATGTAAAAACTGCTTGTACATTCGCAACGACCAATTTTTACGAAACTAAATAATTATCAATTTAAAACTAATTAATTATCGATTCAAAACTAAAGATAGAGTCTCTGGATCCAGAGGATCAAGTCATAACAGACTACTATCCACAAATATGTTACACTCTGTATCTATTTATAAACGACATGCAAATATATCAGATCCAAAGGATCCAGTCAATTTCATTACGGTATCCATCCAACCAAAAATAAGTCACGATCCATATCGATTGCGGACCAAATCAAAATTTCCCACCATATACATTACAATATATGTACTTAGGAGGAAAAGTGTAGGTGTGGCTGTAAAGACTGTACAGTAATGTAGAAATGTGTGTGCACCCATTTTGAGTCTCCCATTTAAAGGTGTTTGTGGGGCAAGTGAAGATCATGAGTTTTTCAATACCTCACAGTACTATGGGGTGCACCGCTCGGCAGAGGAATCTCTTTAAATGGGGTGTGTAAGGACAGAGAGTATCTCCTAACCCAAGATGCTGCCTCCCTATATCCCACAATACTTGTGTTGAGCTGTGGGATCTATCCCCACAAAGCCTTAATTTTACTACCTTAAACTATACCCAATCTATCAACATATGCGTCTAATCGATTTTTAAAGATGTTTATAGACGTGCTACTAATTACTTCTACCGGCAAACTATTCCAGCTATTTACTATTCTGTGCGTAAAAAAGTTTTTGGCAACTGTTGTCTCGAACCTTCTACTTGTCAACTTACACCCATTATTTCTAGTCCTATTATACTGAGATCTTTTGAAAACGCTATCTCTATCTACGATATCGAACCCATTCATAATTTTGAACACCTGGATTAGATCACCCCTTAGCCTCCGAGTCTCGAGTGTAGTCAATTTTAACTCCTTAAGCCTATCCTCGTACGACTTTGACCTAAGCAACAGAATCATCTTAGTTGCTCGTTTTTGAACTCTTTCGATTTTGTCTATATCTTTGCGCATATGCGGATTCCAAAATTGGATCGCGTACTCCAAATGGGGTCTAACTAATGGTTTATAATGAGGAACTATAATATCACGCGATTTGTACTCAAAATTTCGAGCTATAATACCTAACACTTTGTTCGCCTTATTGACCGCTGCTGTACTTTCTTTCGCTACTTTTAAATCACCAGTGACTATAACTCCTAAATGTTTTTCCTGCTCTACGCTTGTTAACTCTTTCCCTGACATACTATACGCAAAATTACTGTTACGCGAACCTATATGCAAAATTTTGCACTTATCGACATTAAATCTCATTTGCCATGTGACTGACCATTCAACGATTTTATTCAGATCTTCCTGGATTTTCCCTCTATCTTCGTCATTAATCGCCCTACCACCCAGCTTCATGTCATCCGCAAACTTTGAAACTGTACTGACTAGGCCGACATCTAAATCGTTAATATATATAAGAAAAAGCAAGGGGCCCAATACACTCGCTACATTAGCCCAACACGACTCCGTTCCATCAACGACCACCCTCTGTTTCCTACCTCGCAACCACTCTTCTAGCCAATTTATTACTACACCCCTGATTCCATGAGCCTTAGTTTTTTCAATGAGTCTTTTGTGCGACACGGTGTCAAACGCTTTTTGATAATCTAAATACACTACATCAACCACCCGATGTCTATCGTAAACGTGAACCACGCTTTGGAAAAATTCCGAAAGATTAGTTAAGCAAGATTTGTTTCGCCTTAACTAGTTTATGCAGTTCTACGTGTTCGACTATACGATCCCTAATTATTGATTCCAGTAGCTTACCTACAACAGACGTTAAACTGATTGGCCTATAATTTCCCGCCGCACCTTTATCGCCTTTCTTAAAGATAGGTGTTACGTTTGCTAACTTGAAATTATCTGGTACGCACCCCTAAGAAATTGAGGCATTAAAAATCTTCGTTAGCGGCAAAACAATGCTAACTTTTAATTCTTTTAGTTGTATGGGATATATGGAATCCGGCCACTGTGATTTACGCGTTTTCATTTTATCAATATAGCGCATTTCTTCCCCTTCACTAACCACTATATTATCCAAAATATTACCATTATCAAAAGGTATTATATCTATGACCGTAGGGATATCTGTTACATCTTCTATAGTAAAAACTGACGTAAAAAATTCGTTTAGCAAGGTAGCCATTTCCTTGTTTTCAGAAACTAGATCTCCGCTTACATTTTTCAAAGGCCCCAAGACGCTTTTTACTGGATTTCTATTATTGACGTATTGAAAGAATCGCTTGGGGTTTTCTTTACCGTCACGAGCTATGGAGATTTCAAATTCGCGCTTAGATTTTTTATTACACTTTTCGCTTTACGCCTTAGAGATATGTAGTTGTTTCGTAACCACAAATTGTCTTTATCGCACTTATGTAGCCTATAAGCCCTATCTCTACTCTTTATAATATCTCCTACTCTAGAAGTAAACCACAAGGGCTTGTTGTTTACTTTCGCACGCTTAATTTTGTACGGTACACATTCCTCATTTATAGTCCTAAATACTGTTTAGAACGATTCCCACATTAGTTTTGCGTTGGAGTTCCGCATTACGTTTTCCCAATTGACGTGTGACAATTTATTTCGAAATTTACAAAATTCTGCGTGCTGGAAGTTAGGAATTTTAGTCGAGTTAGCTGGTTTCGAGTGACTTACTGAGAGGACAAACTCTACCATATTGTGATCGCTATTACTTAACGGTTCTATTACTTGAAGATCAATAATTAGCCTATCATCTGTAGTTATTACAAAATCTAAAATACTGTCCAACCTCGTAGGTTCCCCAACCTTTTGGATAAGAAAGCTATCCTCGAGAAAATTAAACTAAACGATTACCTTCCGCGTCTCCCTGCATTGTATCGTAATTTACCTTAGCGCAATTAAAGTCACCCATAACTAAAGCCTGCTGACTACCGATTATTCTCTTTAGTTCACGATATAACGCTTCGTCCGTATCAGCTGTTTGATTAGGGGGCCTATATATGACGCGTTCGGTGGAGAAGGGGCGAACGCCACAAAATTCGAAAAATGAGTTTTTTGTCGTATAATTATCCTTTAAAACCTTTGCTTTACCTATGCAAAAAATTAGATGTTAGTCTGCACTCTTTCACGGTAAAATTTAGGTTTTAATGTATCTCAGAGAAATTCACTCCGCATCATTGCTTCACATTGAACACATCTATCTACTTTCTGGTCACTCGACAATGCCCTGTGATGCTCAATTTGGCCAAATTGAACAAAATATAAAAAATAATTACAGCAATATTATTTACACCAAAAAAGATTATGTTACGGCCATAACTACAGCCGTTTCGCAGCGCTTCTAGTTGTAGAAATGAAACAGGCTGATTTTCTCGATTTTGACGTCCTAAAAACGTGCATTGTCATTAGGAAATCAACAACTACTAAATTTACAGATGCAAGAAAGTTAATATTTGACTTTCAACACAAAGAAGGCTACGTAATATCTACTGCATACCGCACAACCCCAGATAATAGCCATCCCGTCAGACTGCAGAAAGGGAAAAAATCCTACAGTGTCAGTTTATTCAATCTAGCCCAGCAGACACTGCAACCAAAGTAATCCCAATTGCTGCCAATAACTAAGGAAAAAATAAAAGATCTCAAAGAATTATCAGACCTAATGCCTGCAACTGCAGTGAACTATTATACAAGATTGTTAAAGGAACTGGAAGAAACCGAAACAGTTGAAGCAGGTAATACAACATTCGACGAAGAGGACCAAATAATGGATTACACCAGTTAACATCAGAAGCTATCAATAAATAATATTGTAAAATTTCTTGGCGTTTTATTATATCGACATATTACACAACAATATTTTACTCAAATATGTGTTCAAATTCATACAACATTTCAATAAACCGGAAAAATACAAAGGTTTAAAGTTTACAAACTTTAACTGCATTTTGTGGCATAATTCGAAAATGTTGCGTTCGCCCCTTCTCCACCGAACGCGTCATATAACCTCAACAACAAGTTTGAAATCGTTCAATTCAAGTTCTGCTATAGTCGAATCTATCGGTTCTGGAATTGTGTGCTTTACTTCTACAACGTTCGCTATATTATCTTTGATACACAACATAACACCGCCTCCTCGCCTACCTATTCTGTTTTTAACAAAAAGTTTCAGTGCTAAGCCACGATTCATTTATCGCAATTATATCATAGTCTTTACAAGCAATTAAAGAAAAAAATTCGTTTCTTTCATTTCGTAGGCTACGAGCATTTAAGGATAGAACCTTCAAATTGTTTGTAATTGCCACACCTTCGCGAGCGCAGTGGAAATTTGTGGAATTTACGCTGGGACCGTTCGAGTTACGGCAGCCTGAAAAGAAGAGACAGTATTATGAAATAGTCTTCCTAAACGCGCAGCTCCAACGTCATTCAGATGAAGTCCATCTCCGAGGAACAAGTCCCTCCTGTCGTAGAAACTGTTCCAAAAATTCGCAAAATGCACTCCTTCCTGTTGGCAAAGAGACTTTAGGTTATTGTTAATATAGGTCGCCTTGCTGTAGAAATCGTTACGATGGATAATTCGAGGAAGTATACCTGTTAAAACAATCTTATTAGTTTTTCCTTTAATCGCTCTAGTAAGTCCCTGTACCAAGCCAGCAGTTCTTCCGATCTAGAATTTAAAACGTTATTAGTACCGACATGAATAACATACGTTGTGTCCTCGGAGGTACCGTCTGTAAATTGGTCAACACTATTAGTTATATCCTCCACCCTTGCACCAGGGTAGCAGTGACGTCTCCTACGACGAGGGTTTCTCCCACAGAATTCCTCGAGCTGCCATCGAACAATTGAATCGCCAACGAGTCATATTTCTGGTTCATCAGCATCATCGAAACCTAAAACAGAAAACTTATTGTTTGTTATTACTGGTAGACATGTCTTAGGTTTTCTCAATGGTGCTCCATTACGCACTCGAACGAAGGGTTGGGAACTAGGAAAAGAGAGAGGGCTATTAATACTATTTATATTATTAGTAGAAACTGAGGCAGGAGGGGTCGTAACTGGAGTCTCAAGAGATTCTAATTTTGCCGTCAGGAGCATCACCCTTTCTTCAAACCTTACTCTGGCCTCCTTCTGACGTTCTAACTCGTTCCTCAGCACTTCCAAGTTTGAGCACCACCTGCAAACTAACTGTTCATTATTATTAGCCATTGTAAACGCGTAAGCGGCAAATTTCCCTTCACAGCGACTGCAAGTACTTGACGGGGGTGCCATGCTTTTAATTAGTTAAACAACAAATAACAAAAAAAACAAAAAACAGAAAACGAGCGTTTGGAAATTAATGAATTACAACGTAGGTCTACAGCGTTTTTGAAACGCAGAAACAGGTTCTTGTAACACAAATTTATACTAAATGAATATAGAATTAAGCTACCGACAAAAGATCTGTAAAAGAAGAGTATTTCTAACACTTATCTGTCCGCGATTCGACCCGACTTTTTTCCTTTTCTTCACACGGTGTGTGACCACACTCTACCTAACCTCTCGAAGGAAGGAAAATTAACCTTATGTCTACACGTTTTCTGATAGATTTGAAAAACAAACAAGGCAAGCCAATTGCAGTAGCCTTGGTTTGATCAAATAATATAGTATTGAATAACGTCACTAAATGAAATATATTCGTTAATGAATGAATAGTAGCACGAAGTAATTTAGTTATGAATGCATGAATGCACCGAACACTATTTTTTTTTAAAACACTTCACCGAAAACCACTTATTCAATTGATAACACTGGACACTCGATAAAACACGTATATATATAGTGTATATATATATATATATATATAGAGATATATATATATATATATATATATATATATATATATATATTATATATATATATATATATATATATATATATATATATATATATATATATATATATATATATATATATATATATATGTATATATATATATATATATATATATATATATTCCTTTTGTTGAATTTGAACGACGGTTCAGGATCGACCTGCGGTCGACCCCTTTGTAGCATCCCGCCTTATTTGGGGGACTTGGTGAAGGAGGGAATTGCTCTCTGATCTCCTCCTGCCCTCGTAGCCAGCCACGCATGGCTTCTCATGGACTTTGCACAAGAATCTGTCCAGCTGGTTCTTGAAGTTATTCAGGTCGTTGTGCTTGAGATTCCTCACTTCTTTTGGAAGGACATTGAAAAGTTTTGGGCCTCGTATTCTGAGGGTATTTTCCATCCTCATTTTCATGGCTCCTTGTCCCACCGCAACTGGGACCGTACAAAATCTGCCTCTTCTCACATTCCAGTTTGTTTCTATTTCATTTCTGAGGTTAGGGATAGAGCCCTCAAGTATTTCCCATATGTATATTATTGTGTTCCGCTCTCGCCTTCTTTCAAGAGAGTAGAGTTCCATGGATTGTAGTCGAGACCAGTAGTCTTCACCTTCCGTTTCCTCTATCTTAGACGTAAAAGTCCTTTGTATAGCTTCAATGCTCGCAATGTCTCTTTTTCTGTATGGGCTTGTGAGTATTGAGCAATACTCAATTATTGGTAGGACTAGACTCTTCCATAATTTGAGCATGATGCTTGCTGTTCTGCTGCGGAAGCTCCTCCAGATAATTCCCATTATTTTTCTAGCCGTTGTGATTTTGATTTTATAGTGCTCTCTGAATTCTGCATCCGAGGACATTATTACTCCAAGATCCCTGATTTGTAGATTTGGTGTTATCTGTTTGTCTTGTTGAGTTTTGTACTCTTTTTTCTGTAGCTCTTTGTTATAACCATATCTTAGAAGTTGTAATTTTTCTTCGATGAACTTCATATTGTTGTCTTCTGCCCACTGGAATAATGTTTCAATGTCGTTTTGTAGTTTTCTTATGTCATCTTCGTTCAATATTTCCTTACATATCTTTGTGTCATCTGCGAAGCGTGTTACAATACTGTCCTTAATATCTGCATCAATATCTGCAATCATTATTATGAACAGCAAGGGAGCTAATACTGTCCCTTGTGGGACAGAGCTCACGACTTCCGAGACTTCCGATTTAACTCCGTTTACCACCACTCTTTGCGTTTTTTGCGTCAAGAAATTAAATATCCACCTTCCTAGCTTCCCAATAATTCCTGTATCCTTAAGTTTGTGTGCTATGATTCTATGGTCACATTTATCGAAGGCTTTAGCAAAGGCAGTATATATTACATCAATGTTTTGTCCTCAAAATAATGTTCCTAATATTTTCTCCTGGTGGTCTAATAGCTGTGACAGGCATGATCTACCCGCCCTGAAGCCATGTTGATTTGGGTTGCACAAATCTTTTTCTTGTAGGTAGTAGGTAGTTTTGCCTCTAATTATGCGTTCAAAACACTTTATGAGGTGTGAGGTGAGAGCCACTGGCGGGTAATTTTTGGGCATTGCTCTCTTACCACCTTTAAATAGGGAGGCAATGTTCGCGTTCTTTAAGGGGAGTGGAATTTGTTCTGTGTCGAGTGATTTCCTCCATATTAAGTACAGCGGTTTTGCAATACTCTCTTTGCATTTCTTCAGAAATGTGGCATTCCATGTTTCTGGCCCTGGCGCTAAATTGTCTCACATCTGTGATAAGGCCGTAATTACATCTCCTTCCGTGAACTCGAAGTCCATTAATAGGTTTGTTCCGGGATTTGTTCTTGGTTGATCTGTATCACTGTCGATGTCGAAAAACTCGTCTGGGTTTACCACTTCCATTTCAGACTTAAGGGTGCTAAACACAGGTTTAAATTGTTCCCTAAGCAGTTCACTTATTTCTTTCGTGTCATTTGTGTATTCGGCCTCCCCGTCTATCAAAGGTCCAATACTTTCCTTACACTGCATTTTCCTTTTCGCAAAAGTGTAGAAATATTTTGGGTTATTTTTTATGTTTTTTGCTACCTTGTTTTCGTCCTCGTTTGTCTTATGTATGAATGTTTGCTTTAGGTCTATTTCTATTTCGCCAAGTTTCCTCTCTAGTTTGAGTCTCTTTGCATCAGTTCTGCATCTGTGGGGATGTTTTACGGTTTGTCTTCGTTGCCTGAATAGAGTCCTGATTTTCCTCTCGAGCTTGCTACGTTTTCTTTCCTGTCTCTCTGGAATATGTTTCAGCATTATAGGTTTGGTTTCCGTCTCTATTATACATAGTATTTCTTGTGTAGTCCTCTCGTGTAGTAGCAATTCCCAATTTACCTCCTTAAAATCTTTATTTACGTTTTCCCAATTTACTTTCCTTGAATTTATGTTTAAGCCTTCAGATATTCCATTTGCTTCTCTGAGATTCGTTTTCGGACCTCTGGGTCAGACCATAACCTCATCGATATACAACCGATGAGGTTATGGTCTGAGAACTTTGTGTGCGTTACTTTTTTATTTATTATTATCTCGTTCTTATTTGTCCAAACTAAATCCAAAACGTTCTCCTTTCTCGTGGCTTCACCGCTTTCCTGTGTAAGGGCGTAATGTTCCATAATATCTAATAGCATTGTTGCTTGGGTTCTGTCATCTTTAGTAATGTTGCCATGAAACTTCTCAACATATATAACTTCGTTATTTTTCTTCTATGATATGAATGGAAAATTAAAATCTTCGAAAATTAGAATATTTGTTGCTGGAGTTTCAAGTAATTTTAATATGTTTTCTATTTCATTTGTAGCAAATTAGAATTCACTTTTTGTGGTGTTTGGTGGTCTGTAGATGTTCATAAAGGTTAGGTTCAGTTCTTTTACAACTAATATAATAACTTCAACTGTGCTGTTTGATTTCTTTACCCTCATTTCACATGTGTAAGTGTTTTTCACGTAGCTACGATACCCTCCTCCTCGTCTAGCTACTCTATCTGCTCTGTATATGTTGTAGTCCAGCAATGTATTTCAGTATTCTCGATACAGTTTTCACAGCCTTTTTCGCAATTATGTAAGTGTGTTTCCGTTAGGCATATGATATCTATGCTGGTTTCCGTAGCTAAATTTTGCAAGTATTGTAATTTGCAGTCTGCATGGTCGTATTGAGGCCTTATATATTTCTGTATAATACATTTACCGGGTTTCTAATCTTCGTGTTCGATTCTCCTAAATGATGGTCGTTTCCCGGTCGATGTCGGTTCCTGTTTGGTGTTATTGGTTAGGCCGCTGCATTTGGGAGTATTGGGGTTGCGGCCCGTGATACCGCTGTTGTTGTTGTATTATTGGTGGGTGGTGTTGAATAGGAGGGTGAGGTGCGAAATGTTGTGGTGCATATGTTTGCGGCGTTCTGTCTCTCCTTGTTAGAAGGGCAAGCTGAGCTTTTATTATCCTCATTTCTTCTAAAAAATGTTTCGTATGTATATACAGTATATATATATATGTGTATATATATATATATATATATATATATATATATATATATATATATATATATACACAGGGTGTCCCAAAAGTCCCTATCTATTTTGTTGAAATCGGCTGAATTTCAAATGAATGTTTTAATGACATGATTGCATGCATCTTTCCAGACAAATACATGCATTAGATTTCTATTTTAATTATTTTTAAATTTTTAATTAATTTTTTCAGATCCATATCGTTGGTGATGGATGTGCATGAACGCGTTATGATAGTAACATGTCGCATCAGAGGAATGAAATGTGAAATTAGAGACCGATTCTCAAGAAGGTTTCATAAGCCTGGACCGACAGATAAAGCAATTCGTGAAATGGTGAACAAATTCAAAAGGACTGGATCTGTGCATGATGAAGGAAGAAGTGGACGCCCAAGAACAGTACAACAAAACATTGAATCTGTTCGCATAATGTTCGAAGACGATCAAAGAATGTCAGTTCGCCAAGCATCCCACAGATTGACCATACCCAAAACAACTGTTCACAGAATCTTGCGTTCGACGCTGAAGAAGTGTTATCACATTCAGCTGTTACACAACTTACACGAGGAAGATTTTCCAAAAAGAGCAGCAATGTGTGCGGAACTGGTCGAACAAATCCAAAATAACAATTTAATGGACCACATTTTGTTTATCGATGAGGCGACTTTTCACACCTGTGGTAAAATCAGTCGACATAATTGTCGCATCTGGGCTAATGAAAAGCCAACTGAGTTCACTGAATGGGAAAGAAACTCACCTAAAGTCAACGTGTGGCTTGGAATGACGAAGTCTAAGATTTACGGGCCCTTTTTCTTTGCAGAGGCTACAGTGACAGGGCCTGTTTACTTTGATATGCTTCAAAATTTTCTAGAACCTCAACTTCTTGAAGATGGTATTCTCGATAATGTAGTCTTTCAGCAGGATGGGGCACCATGTCATTATGCCAGAATTGTTTAGACATACCTAAACGAGCGTTTTCCAAATCGTTGGATTGGACGTGATGGAAATAGGCCCTGGGCAGCGCGATCTCCGGATTTGAACCCATTGGATTTCTTTGCTTGTGGTTTCATTAAATCAGAGGTCTATCGCAGAAATATTCGAGATTTACCAGATCTGCGAGATCGCATTAGGCAAGCAGTTGAGAAAATAAATAACCCCTGAAATGCTCGGAAATGTGTTCCGCAATGCAGCTGACTGCTTTGAGATTTGCAGAGGTACTGATGGAGCAAATGTGGAAACTACTAATTAAAGATTTTAATGTTGTAGTACTTGTAATTTGTATAGATATACATCTGTATTCAGGTCAGTGTGACATTTATTTGAAATTCAGCCTATTTCAACAAAATAGATAGTGACTTTTGGGACATCCTATATACATATACACAGTATATATATATATTGTGTATATATATATATGTATATCTGCTACGGTCCTGGAGCCTTACCCTACCAGGAGAAGAAAGTACGTAACCTTGTCGAGGTGTAGCAGCTTAAACTGACTGGAATGTCTGTCTGGAAATCTGGAAGGAGATTTCTATAACTTGCGGGGGGGACAATAGGCATCCGGAAGGTACTAATTAGTAGTTTCGAACAAGCCAAGAAAGGCGCAGCAAGTCTCTGGTGGTTTTCTTTTGCTCAAGTACAACGCAGAGAGCCTCGGAACGGACGGACCACGGTTACGACTTTGGCGCGAAAACGGACTTTCTTTTGGATTGCTACAATAAATGTCGTAACAATTAGAAATAAATGCGAAGAAATAGTTGAGTTCATGGAATCGAAATCTATACATATTATGGGAATCGAAGAAACCAGATGGAGAGGTGAAGGAACCAAGGTACTGCACAATGATTATAAGTGCATATACAAGGGCAGAGAGGAGGATACCAGATCGGGGGTGGCAATTATACTGTCACCCCGATTTTCTGAACATGTTGTTGGAGTGATAATGAAGAGTGAGAGATTGATGGGAGTGACCCTGAGCCTAAACGGAGAGAGACCATCGGTAATCCAGGCATATGCACCGCAGAGTGGAAGATCACAGGAGGAAAAGGAAACTTTCTATGAAGATCTTCAGGGAATGATAGATGGGTTGCCTTATGGGCCAACAATTTTGATGGGAGACCTAAATGGCCATGTGGGTGGAGATCGAAATGGAAATGAAGACATGATCGGGGCATTTGGTGTGGGGGAGAGAAATTTGGAAGGGGAAGTGCTGGTAAATTTTTTGTGCAAGAAATGTTCTTAATATAATGAACACATTTTTTAAGCACCAGGAATCACATCTCTATACGTGGTATGGATGGAACAGTAGAACCGGAAAGAAGTCTCAGATAGACTTTATTGTGGTGGATAAAAAGTCATTGGTGAAAGATGTAAGAGTAGTACCATCTGTGTCTTTTGAATCGGATCATAGACTTGTTAAAGCCAAAATTTTGCTTCCAGTACCACAAAATATAAAAAAGCCTAGAAGGAGAAGAGTGTGCACGGAGAATATACCAGAAAAACTGGAAGAGATTAGAACTAGAACTGAGGAGGCTTTCGGGCGAAGGGTAGCTACGGAAATAGTGGAGGAATACAGCGAGAGGTGATTGGAGAAAGGGTAGTTGGAGGGTCAAAAAAAAAAGACGGCATGGTGGACCCAGGAGGTAAAGGAGGCAGTGACAAATAAGATGCGTGCTTTTAGGAGATGGCTTAAGGATAGAAATGAGCAGACAAGGCAAGAATATGTCCAAATGAGAAACCACACCAACGAGGTTAAAAGAAGAACGAAACGCTCTGTGTGGGAGAAAATAGGTAGAGACTTAGAAGAATATTTTCAAGGCTCGAAGAAGTTACTGTATAGCATGGCTAAGAAGTATAAAAATGGAGAAAGAAAGGAAACAACAGTGGCGATTAAAAATGCACATGGTGAAGTCCTCACTGATAAAATCGAGGTGGCCGCACGCTGGAACGAATACTTTAGACATCTTTTGAATAAGAGAACCAATATGATGAGGTGAGACGGGAGGAGCGGGTAAATCATGAGGAGCATGAGGGGGACAGAGAGCTCACTAGAGAGGAGGTTATTCAAGCACTAAAGAGGATGAAGAATAATAAAGCTCCCGGACCGGATGCAATTGTCACAGAAACAATAAACGCAGCTGGTGATCCTGCTGTGGACTGGCTGCTAAGCATTTTCCGGGTGGTGTGGTCGCAGGGAATTGTACCGGCAGATTGGGGCAGAGCAATTATATGTCCTATATATAAAAAGAAGGGAAGTGAGCAGGAATGTCAAAACTACCGTGGCATATCTTTGATGTGTCATGTGGAGAAAAAGAACAGAGTGCTAAAACCCGGGCAGATTTCCAGTATAAATTTGTATTTTTTTTTTTATCTATAACATTGGTTGGAAACAATTCATTTAATCTTGTGCTAAAAATCGATAGTTTTTCCTTATAAATTTGTGTGCCCCTCCCACAATCCTTTTTGTTTCTCCGTTTTTTGTATATATATATATATATTTTTTTTTTCTGTAACCTATATATAGGCTGTAACTCTTTATGTACTTCAGTGTTCCTGAGGATATCATTAGACGAAAGCGCTTGAGCACCATTCTGTGTTTCCTTTCCTTCGTGGTTTTATTCATCATAAATATTTTTCACGTGTTACTTTCGTGAAATAATTTTCATATATATATAATATATATATATATATATATATATATATATCGGCTATTGATTGGTGGCGCGGAAAACGCAGTTTAATAATAAACAGGAACACCAGAGAAAATACAAACATCCTTCAAGGTTTAATAGTACCAACGTTTCGGAATGCACTAATTCCATCTTCAGGGCAAAAACAATAAAATTCCAAATCACATACAAAATACAAATTGCTTAATAACAATTTAAAATAAACTTAAAAAATTATAAAAAGTGGCTAAGAAAATGTAAAACATTAAAACTAAAAGGTAAATATATGTGAAGTTAAAAAGTTAAAATTATAAAAAGTAAAAGCATTAAAACTGAAACGTAAATAAAATAAACTAGTACCTTAACCAAAACATAGCAGATCTATCGATGATTCGTCAGAATTTAGGTCTGGTTTTAGTTTATAAATAAACAAAGACTCCATAATTTTAAGCTTAAGGTCAGAGCTTCCGGCAGCAAGTACGGCGAAATTAGACTGTGAAATTGGGTGGTTATTGTTGTGCGAGTGATTACGTATGAGAGAATTAGGTGGTTTGCCAAGGGGTAAATTTGTACGGACCGATTTACCGAGATGTTCGTAAATACGAGATTTTAAATGTCTTTTAGTTTTTCCTATATATGACCCCATACAGTGGTCACACTTGTATTGATAAACTATGGATGACTTAAGAAGTGTAGGAATAACATCCTTGTATTTAAATTAATGGTAAATCGATTTAGACGGGGTGAATATAATTTTTATACATAGTTGTGGGTAGAATTCCTTGAGCAATTTTAAAAATTTGTTTCTAATGTTAAAACTTGAGGTTCCCATATAGGGCAAAGTAAAATACAGGATATCTTTGGGGACTGTAATTAAGTCTCTAGTTGTAGGGCTTATTGGTCTATTTAAGGTTCTGCCTATTGTAGTCTCCACCAGTCTAGAAGGGAAATTATTCTTGGCAAGGAGTTTTCGGATGAAATCTAGTTCATCGTGTAGTTTAAAGTAATCTGAACAGATATTGAAAGCTCTATTGGTCAGAGTCGAAATTAAATTTCGTTTGAAACCTAAAGGGATAAAGGAAGAGAAGTTCGTAGTAAGATCGTGAATGTCAGCTTTCGGTAAACAGAAGTTTCAAACGAGGAATTAGTTTTTATTATCTTAATGTCCAAAAAGGACAGAGAGCTATTAGATTCAACTTCTGAAGTAAATTCAATATTAGGGTGCTTAGAATTAAGGTAATGACGAAACAAAGGGATATGGTCTGGTGATTTAAACAGGAGAAAAGTGTCATCAATATATCTTCTATAAAAAACCGGTTTAAAGTTGGAAGGACACTCATTTAACCATTTGACTTCATGATGACACAGAAACGCGTTAGCTAAGGTGGGACCAAGAGGCAGACCCATTTGAACACCTTCAGTCTGTTTAAAATATTCACCGTTGAATATAAATATAAGGTCTTCCACGGAAAATTTTAGTAGTTCTTTCATTTGACCTCTATTAAAATCTGCACAGTATCAGTATTATTAAAAAGATTGTCAATACATAGTGCATTCCGAAACGTTGGTACTACTAAACCTTGAAGGATGTTTGTATTTTCTCTGGTGTTCCTGTTTATTATTAAACTGCGTTTTCCGCGCCACCAATCAATAGCCGATATAATCACCAAACGCTATGGAAGACCAGCATTGCACATGTATAGAAGACTTGAAAAACTTGACTACAAGGCTAGAAAACTTCAGTGTGATTTGCGGTTCCTTACTTGCTGCAGAAACCAGGGTTTGATTCCTGGCTTTTTGAGGTTCAAACATAGTAACTTTCATTTACAAAAAAGTGAAACCTGTAGGAACTGTCAAAAACAATTACTAGATGCAGAAATTAAATTTAAGAAAAGGCTCAGTAATGAATGTAATCGGGATCTTAATCGGTCTATTTGTGATTTTAAGTCTCTGGTGTCTGGTATAGATTCAACACATCTTTTGAACGTCATTCAGACGGGCAATTTGAAGTGTATTGCAAGGGTGAATTTTGTTCAGAACAGGAAACTCCAAAAATTAGGATATAATACGAGTAATAATCTAGCAGCTAATGATCTCATCTTTAATTATTCTTCCAAAGTTCTCAGTGATATTAAAAAATCTGCCCTTTGTAAAGGCCTGAAATTCTCTCTTAATCCAAAAAAAAGGCTCAGTAATGAATGTAATCGGGATCTTAATCGGTCTACTTCTGATTTTAAGTCTCTGGTGTCTGGTATAGATTCAACACATCTTTTGAACGTCATTCAGACGGGCAATTTGAAGTGTATTGCAAGGGTGAATTTTGTTCAGAACAGGAAACTCCAAAAATTAGGATATAATACGAGTAATAATCTAGCAGCTAATGATCTCATCTTTAATTATTCTTCCAAAGTTCTCAGTGATATTAAAAAATCTGCCCTTTGTAAAGGCCTGAAATTCTCTCTTACTCCAAACAAACTTAATTTTTACGATTATTTCCTCAACTTTGAGTTATTTTTTAAGGACCTTTTTAAACATTCATTCTTTGACCCACATAGTAAAGGTTTTAACTTTTTATCTAATAATTTACGTAATTTAGCTTTTACTTCATTTTATGCTTTTAACCCTTATGGCAATAGATCTAATATGGAGGTGGAAGAGTTTCAAAGTCTAAGAAATCTGTCTTTGGACAAGTCATTGGTGGTTACAAGACCAGACAAAGGCAATGGCGTTGTTCTTTTGGACAGGAATGTTTATGTCGATAAAATGTTAGATATTTTAAATGATGCAACTAGATTTATTAAAGTAACTGGTGACATTTTTGCTTTAATTTTAAAAAAGGAAGATAAAATTAATAGGTATCTTAGAAAACTTAAATCTAATAATATAATCTCAGACACGGTTTTTTCTAAATTATTTGTTTCTGGATCCAGCCCAGGCATTATGTATGGAATTCCTAAAATACACAAACCTAATTGTCCACTTAGGCCAATTTTATCGGCTCTAGGAACTTTTAGTTATAACCTTTCAAAATTCTTGGTTCCCATACTATCACCTATAACTTATAATTTGTATACAGCACGGGATTCTTTTTCTTTCGTTAGAGAAATTACCTCATTAAATAATAATTCTTACACAATGGCTAGTTTCGATGTAAAATCTTTATTTACCAATTGCCTGTTGCAGAAACTATTGATATATGTATTGACAATCTTTTTAATAATACTGATACTGTGCAGAGTTTTAATAGAGGTCAAATGAAAGAACTACTAAAATTTTCCGTGGAAGACCTTATATTTATATTCAACGGTGAATATTTTAAACAGACTGAAGGTGTTCAAATGGGTCTGCCTCTTGGTCCCACCTTAGCTAACGCGTTTCTGTGTCATCATGAAGTCAAATGGTTGAATGAGTGTCCTTCCAACTTTAAATCGGTTTTTTATAGAAGATATATTGATGACACTTTTCTCCTGTTTAAATTACCAGACCATATCCCTTTGTTTCGTCATTACCTTAATTCTAAGCACCCTAATATTGAATTTACTTCAGAAGTTGAATCTAATAGCTCTCTGTCCTTTTTGGACATTAAGATAATAAAAACTAATTCCTCTTTTGAAACTTCCGTTTACCGAAAGCCGACATTCACCAATCTTACTACGAACTTTTCTTCCTTTATCCCTTTAGGTTTCAAACGAAACTTAATTTCGACTCTGACCAATAGAGCTTTCAATATCTGTTCAGATTACTTTAAACTACACGATGAACTAGATTTCATCCGAAAACTCCTTGCCAAGAATAATTTCCCTTCTAGACTGGTGGAGACTACAATAGGCAGAACCTTAAATAGACTAATAAGCCCTACAACTAGAGACTTAATTACAGTCCCCAAAGATATCCTGTATTTTACTTTGCCCTATATGGGAACCTCAAGTTTTAACATTAGAAACAAACTTTTAAAATTGCTCAAGGAATTCTACCCACAACTATGTATAAAAATTATATTCACCCCGTCTAAATCGATTTACCATTAATTTAAATACAAGGATGTTATTCCTACACTTCTTAAGTCATCCATAGTTTATCAATACAAGTGTGACCACTGTATGGGGTCATATATAGGAAAAACTAAAAGACATTTAAAATCTCGTATTTACGAACATCTCGGTAAATCGGTCCGTACAAATTTACCCCTTGGCAAACCACCTAATTCTCTCATACGTAATCACTCGCACAACAATAACCACCCAATTTCACAGTCTAATTTCGCCGTACTTGCTGCCGGAAGCTCTGACCTTAAGCTTAAAATTATGGAGTCTTTGTTTATTTATAAACTAAAGCCAGACCTAAATTCTGACGAATCATCGATAGATCTGCTATGTTTTGGTTAAGGTACTAGTTTTTTTATTTACGTTTCAGTTTTAATGCTTTTACTTTTTTATAATTTTAACTTTTTAACTTCACATTTATTTACCTTTTAGTTTTAATGTTTTACATTTTCTTAGCCACTTTTTATAATTTTTTAAGTTTATTTTAAATTGTTATTAAGCAATTTGTATTTTGTATGTGATTTGGAATTTTATTGTTTTAGCCCTGAAGATGGAATTAGTGCATTCCGAAACGTTGGTACTATTAAACCTTGAAGGATGTTTGTATTTTCTCTGGTGTTCCTGTTTATTATATATATATGTATGTATATATATATATATATATATATATATATATATATATATATATATATATACTCTCTCTCTCTCTCTCTCTATATCTATATATATATATATATATATATATATATATATATATATATCTACACATACGCATGCGAAGGTGCCCCCTCAGGGCATTGGTTTCTGCTCGTATGTAGGAGAATTACGACATTTGATTAATCGAGGCCCATGGTGTAGTGGATAGCATATCTGACCGGCAATCGGAAGATCCCGGTTTCGATTCCCGGGTGGTAGCCTCATTTTTCATTTGTTCGTTCTTTCTCCTCATCTTGTGCGGAACGTTCTTCTACACAAGCGTCGTTCTTTACAGACATATATATATATATATATATATATATATATATATATATATATTGTGTGTATATATATATATTAGGCCGGGTCGAATTTCTGGGGCAGATCGGGCACTATGTGGGGCTTATGAATTGGGGTCCTGACCAACATACTCCAAAAGAAAGTTTATGTTCCCCCCCCGTACCACTAGCATACTCCCTCCTATTTTTGGCTCCGCCCGAAAAATGAAAATAGTCTCATAAATGAAAATGGAGACCATTTAGAGCAGTGATTCCCAACGTGGGGCGCACGCCCCACAGGGGGGCAATTTGAATATTTTGGGGGGCAATTTGAAAATGCTACAATAAAATGAAATTGATACATAATAATAAAATTATAAAATAATGAAATTTATACATAATAATAAAATGAAATTTATACATAATAATTCAACTCGTTTGGCGAGAGAGCTACTGTTACCATTCCCATCTTCATATTTGGTGGAATGTGGTTTTAGTGCTGTGAGTGACTTACTACAGAAAAAAAGAAAGCGACTGGATATCACAAAACGAGGAGACTTAAGACTGAAGCTAACTAAGTTAGTGCCTGAAATAAAAAAAATTTGTAGTAAACATCAAGCTCAAGGATCTCACTAACTTGAGATTATCAAACTTTGAATTTGCTGTATTTTTACCTAATATTGTGAATTTAAAGTGGTATTATTGATTAAATTACTTTTTTGTGAATTTAAAATTGCAACTTTTCAACTTGAGAAGTTTTATTTCAAGGAAATAATATAGTTAGCTTCAATCTCAAGTTTCTTGACTCATATTTAACGTAACTCATATTGAATGTACTCATATTATTGAAATTTAAAATTATAACTTTTCAACTGAGAAATTTTATTTCAAGGTAATAATTTAGTTAGCTTCAACCTCAAGTTTATTTACTCATATTGAATGTACAGTAACTCATATTAAATGTACTCATATTATTGTAAATTTTAAATAATACCTTTTCAACACCAAATTTGTTTTTATGTTAATGGGGGGCATCAAATTTTTTGAGGTGTCGAGGTGGGGCATGGCGCAAAAAAGGTTGGAAACCACTGATTTAGAGCATCTTCTCATAGAGATGACCCCCCCGCCCTAAAATTGCATAATATATCTTGTGTGCAATTTTCAGGTACCCCAAACATTTGGATTTCTCAAAATTTTCACCACGCGTATTTTCTCAAAATATTTGCTATATCAGGAAATTGATTACACATAAACATCGTTTATGTGTAATCAATTTACTGAGCTGTGTGTTGAATTTCAAATTCAATGCCAATAAATTTCATGTTCTAATTATCATATATTTTTACAGGAATTATAAGAATTTATGCTCTTTAGCTTTACTTATGATCCATGCATGATTCTATAAAAGCTGGATTTTTAATTTTTTAAAAAGGTTGAAAAAATGTCAACCAGAAACAAATCTTCGAATGCAGCTTTTGGTTTTGCCGCTGAATTCCGCCGATCAGTGATTCCTACAAAGGCAGACGTTGTCAGACACTATTTCTTCATTCAAAAGAGAGAAAAAATCAAGTCAAGGGGATCAGCAACTGCGAACGATTGCTACAATATAGTTACCAAAGATCTTCAAGATATTTGGGCCATGTTCTCTTTCCCTGTCATTAAAGAAAGATCTATTTCTTCTGCAGTGGAAAGATTAATCAGATCAGCTCTTTCCTTGAACAAGGTTCCTCTACGTCAAAGGAATGAAAATTTTGCTAAAAAACTTGCTTCATATGCTGAAATGTTTGACATTTGTACTTGCAAATGTTATGATAAAGGAATAGAAAGGCCTTTTCGTCGATGCGAGGTAAAAATCCCAATGGTAGAGTGGGAGTCATTTGTAGGCCAAAAGCAAAGAATAAATCAATTAGGGCCATTTGATCGTGAAGCTGCCGCTGTCCAGAGACGATCCCTCTCAAGAGCAAGAGAAGAACAAGAGAGGCAACAAAGGTCACAAGTGGAAATGGCAGAGGCTATGGAAGTTGTACCATCTTCTTCAGTAGATGACTTTAGCGAAGATATAGAAGACAGTGACAATGAGCTAGAATTCGTGCCCGATGTTGAATTAATTGAAAATTATCAAAATAGGTATTCATGCAATGAATTACCATTGGTGGCAGACCGTTACCGTGTGAGTTCGAGAGCTACAGCAGCTATTGTTAAAGCTGCATTGAAAGATACGGGAATAATCGATCAATCTAACATGCTTGATAGGAAGAAAATAGAAAGAGAGAGAATTCGTGTAGGCAAGAAAAATATTGTTAGATCTAGATGTGAAAATGTGAATATTGAATGTATAGGGTTTGATGGAAGAAAGGATGATACGTTAACCAAGCATGGAAAAGAGAAAGAAGAACATTATGTGCTGATCAAAGACCCTGGAGGTATCTATGTAGACCATCTCTGCCCTGACGCAGGAAATGCTCGGTGTATAGCTGATGAAATTATAACGTTCTTAAATGATTCAGCGAGCATCGACACTCTCAATGCTCTGCTATGCGACGGTACTGCTGTCAATACTGGTAGAATTGCTGGTACCATAAAATTGATTGAAATTTTTTTGCATAGATCAGTTCAATGGCTCGTGTGTCTTTTACACATGAATGAACTCCCCTTCAGACACATATTTGAAACCATAGACGGAAAAACATCAGGGCCAAATACCTTTAGAAGTTCAATTGGAGACAAATTAAAATGTGATTTAACCATTTTAGACTTAGTGGCATTTTCACCAGTTCAGGGCAACGTCCAAGATATACCACCGAATGTCGTGAAAGAGTTCTGCAGTGATCAAAAGTATCTCTATGATATGTGCCTAGCAGTGCAATCTGGATGGGTATCTGAAAGTCTAGCCCGCAGGTCTCCAGGTGCCATTCATCATGCTCGCTGGATTACCCGAGCAAACCGGATTCTTCGTTTATAAGTATCGACTTTGCATCCTGAACAAAATCTGAAAGAACTGTTAACCATCATCATGAAGTCATATGCTCCTGGATGGTTTCATATCAAATCCCATCCTAAAGCTACTGACGGAGCACGGAATTTGTTTCATTTGATTGTTTTGATGCGAGGATTGGAAGAAAAACATCGCATTATTATGGAACCGGTGTTCCGTAATAATGCCTATTTTGTCAATCCCGAAGCTATCCTACTGTCAATGCTTACGGATAGCAGACAACATATCAGAGAAGATGCTCTTCAGAAGTAACTTCTCAGTCGGAAACGTTTCAGTGGCACACGAAATTCTGAGCTTCCTAAATCTCTAAATTTCGATTCCAAAGACTACTATGAGATGATTGACTGGAGAAAGGAAGCTATCAATCCTCCACCTTTGATAAGGAATTTCAGCAATGAAGAGCTACTGCATACAAGAACAGAACCCTTGAAAATTGCTGCCTTTTCATGCCACAGTCAAACCGTGGAAAGTGCAGTGAACTTAGTGACAAAAGCATCAGAACAAAGGATTGGCTACGGCAATCGGCACAAATTTATCCTCAATCAACTGGAATCAATAAAAAGACTGCCACAGTTTGAATGGAAAAGCCAATGGGGCCAAGGCACATCCACAAGTAATTAGTGAATTGTGAAGGTAATTTTTAAATTAAGTTTTGTTTTTACTTCAAAGCTGTTTTGTGTAATAAATGGTACAATAGACTAATTGTCTTCTTTTCAGACAAATATACTAGGCCTATATGAGGTTTATGAATTGGTCTCCTAGGCAATCAGTACTCCAAACTAAAGTTTATGCCACCCTTTTTCATATACTGATAACACTTTTTGGGGATGCAGCAATTTTTCAAGGATTTGAAATTTCTTGGATAATTGCCTGAAAATTGCACACGAGGTATATTATGCAATTTTAAGCGGGCGTCATCTATATAAAAAAATGCTCTAAATGATCTCAATTTTGATTTATGATACTATTTTTCATTTGGGGGCGGAGCCAAAAATAAGAGGGAGTATGCTAGTGGTACGGAGGGGAGCATAAACTTTCTTTTGGAGTATGTTGGTCAGGATATCATTTCATAAACCCCACATAGTGCCCATCTAAAAAAAATAATTTTACTAGATTTCAACCCGTCCTAATATAATATATATAATATATATATATATAGAGTATGTGTATATAATATAATATATATATATATATATATATATATATATGTTAAACACAGACCGTGCATGGCACAAGGAACTCTTCTGGGAAAATTAAATCCACTATAGTCCGAATAAGTAATGGTAAATGACAAATACCATAGTTTTTTTCTTTTTCATGATTTTAGCCCGACGTGGGCAACGGGTCTCTCGCAAAGAGATCCCATAAATATAGCTTCCCTCACCAGCTATCTGCAAAGCAGACAGGATCCAGCTTTGGGACGTGGATCTAGGGTTTAAAGCAAACCTAGATCCCTACACTCAGAACCTCTATATAAGTAAAAGACTCGTTGAATTCACGTCGTGTTGAATAAATCAAAGAAAAAGGGGGTAACTATTGTATTTTTAGCCAAAAAAAACCAAAACTTAAACCTCAACCGGGACATTGAGCGTCCACTTTTCAAGGCACGAAACACGTCCGTTTAGTATACACAAACTCAGAATGGTTCCCTGAGAACATTATATGTTAAACACAGACCGTGCATGGCACAAGGAACTCTTCTGGGAAAATTAAATCCACTATAGTCCGAATAAGTAATGGTAAATGACAAATACCATAGTTTTTTTCTTTTTCTTTTTCACGTCCCAAAGCTGGATCCTGTCTGCTTTGCAGATAGCTGGTGAGGGAAGCTATATTTATGGGATCTCTTTGCGAGAGACCCGTTGCCCACGTCGGGCTAAAATCATGAAAAAGAAAAAAACTATGGTATTTGTCATTTACCATTACTTATTCGGACTATAGTGGATTTAATTTTCACAGAAGAGTTCCTTGTGCCATGCACGGTCTGTGTTTAACATATAATGTTCTCAGGGAACCATTCTGAGTTTGTATATATAATATATATATATATATATATTATATATATATAATATATATAGAGTATGTATATATATATATGTATATATATATATATATATAATATATATATATATATATATATATATTTATATATATATATATATATATATAGAGTATGTATATGTATATATATATATATATTATATATAGAGTATGTATATATAATATATATATATATATAGAGTATGTATATGTATATATATATCTCTTTCTCTCTCGCGTATCTCTCTATCTATATATTATATCTATATATATTATATATATATATATTTAGTGATGTAGCGGCTGTCATTTTTTTCACATCCGCGGATGCGGATGAGGATGTTTGATTTCAACATCCGCGATGCGGATGCGGATGTCTACATTTTCGTTATTTTTTAGGATATATTCGAGATTTGTTGTGTTTAACGTATATAATAAGTTATTATATAGAGAGAGCTGTAGCTATAATGTAGTATAATTGATTATTGTACAATAATTGCTGTACTTTTCTCTGACATATAAAATAATATCAAGCATCTAACTAATATAGAAATCAATTAGTGAATTCGTCTGCAAATAAATTCGTTATATTTTGTTGAGTTTCAGCCACAATTAGAAACCATAATTGTGTTACCAGGATGCGGGACGTGAACCCAACTCAAATGCACCCCACCGACCTCTTTCCCCAACCTCCACCCTTATAGAAAGAAATCTTTAATTAGCTTGATAACTATTTATATTAAGTTTAAGTTTTATTAGGCATATTTATAAATGAGTAATTAAAATAAAGTAAACTAAGATGATCATCGTTTAATGTTCAAACTTAATTATAGAAGGTTATGCTTAAGGAACATTAATTTTTCTGCCTTTTCTGCTGCCAGTCTGTTTCTCTTTTCATCATATATTAATCCAGCACTGCTAAATAATCTCTCGCTTGGTACGTTTGTTGGAGGACAGGCTAAATGTTTCCTTGCAAGTTTACTCAGTATGGATAGATATTCTGCGTATTTTTCCACCAACTAATAGGATTGTCACATGCAGCCAGGCGTTTTTCTTGGTGATAGCTCTCGATCATTTTTACTACATCTTTTGACATCGCGTAGTTCTCGTCATTGCTGCTTGACTCAAGAAACTGAGAGACAGATTCTGTGATAGATTTGCTTGTTGAAGGTGTTGGTTCTGTCACTGAAACTTTTATTCTTTTGGTGGGTGGCGAAGCGACAGATTCAAAAGATTGAAGCTCTTCAACTGCTTTGCCAAGTGATGATTTAACTCGTTCTAATGTACTAGGTGAAAATAACTTAGCTTTGTAACGTGGATCTAAGTAGGTTGTAAGAGAGTAACTTCATACAAGAACAGCCTCTCGTCTTGTCGCTTGCATCACTTTTGCGCACAATGAACTAGTTCTATTAATAAAGTAGAATTTGATAATTTCCGCTTATTAATGACATTTTATCTCAACGGTCCACATCCGCAAGACATCCGCAGTCCAAAGTGCGGATGCGGGTGCGGATGCGGATGCGAGAAAATGTGCGGATGTTCCGCGGATGCGGATGCGGATGTGACCTACATCACTAATATATATACATATATACACATACTCTATATATATATATACATACTATATATATATATATATATACCTACTCTATATATATATATATACTGTATATATATACACTGTGTGTGTACCTATATATATATATATATTTTAATAATTAAAAGCATGGCACCCCAGTCAAATCAGTCTTTCCTTGTGAACAGACGTGTTTTATCGAGTGTCCAGTGTTATCAATTGAATAAGTGGTTTTCGTTGAAGTTTAAAAAAAAAAATAGTGTTCGGTGCATTCTAAACTAAATTACTTCGTGCTACTAATCATTCATTAACGAATATATTTCATCTATTGACGTTATTCACTCTATATTATTTGATCAAACCAAGGCTACTGCACGTGGCTTGCCGTGCTTGTTTTTCAAATCTATCAGAAAACGTGGAGTCATAGGGTTCATTTTTCCTTCCTTCGAGAGGTCAGGTAGAGTGTGGTAACAACCGTGTGAAAAAAAGGAAAAAGGTCGGGTCGAATCGCGGAGAGATAAGTATTATAAATACTCTTCTTTTACACATCTTTTGTCGGTAGCTTAATTCTATATTCATTTAGTATAAATTTGTTTTACAAGAACCTGTTTCTGTGTTTCAAGAACGCGGTAGACCTACGTTGTAATTTATTAATTTCCAAACGCTCGTTTTTTTTTTTTTCGTTTTTTGTTTTTTAACTCATTAAAAGCATGGCACCCCCGTCAAGTACTTGCAGGCGCTGTGAAGGGAAATTTGCTGCTTACGCGTTTACAATGGCTAATAATAATGAACAGTTAGTTTGCAGGTGGTGCTCAAGCATGGAAGTGCTGAGGAACGAGTAGAACGTGAGAAGGAGGCCAGGGTGAGGTTTGAAGAAAGCGTGATGCTCCTGACGGCAAAATTAGAATCCCTTGAGACTCCAATTAAGACCCCTCCTCCCTCAGTTTCTACTAATAATATAAATAGTATTAATAGCCCTCTCTCTTCCCCTAGTTCCCAACCCTTCGTTCCAGTGCGTAATGGAGCCCCATTGAGAAAACCTAAGACATGTCTACCAGTAATAACAAACAATATTTTTTCTGTTTTAAGTTTCGAAGATGCTGATGAACCGGAAATACGACTCGTTGGCGATTCCATTGTTCGAGGGCAGCTAGAGGAACTCTGTGGGAGAAACCCTCGTCGTAGGCGCCGTTACTGCTACCCTGGTGCAAGGGCTGAGGATATAACTAATAGTGTTGACCAATTTACAGACGGTACCTCAGAGGACACAACGTATGTTATTCGTGTCGGTACTAATAACGTTTTAAATTCTAGATCGGAAGAACTGCCGGCTAGGTACAGGGACTTACTGGAGCGATTAAAGAAAACTAATAAGATTGTTTTAACAGGTATAATTCCTCGAATTATCCAACGTAACAATTTCTACAGCAAGGCGACCTATATTAACAATAACCTAAAATCTCTTTACCAACACGAAGGAGTACATTTTGCAAATTTTTGGAACAGTTTCTACGGCAGGAGGGACTTGTTCCTCGGAGATGGACTTCATCTTAATGACGTTGGAGCTGCGCGTTTAGGAAGACTATTTCATAATACTGTCTCTTCTTTTCAGGCTGCCGTAACTCCAACGGTCCCAGCGTAAATTCCACAAATTTCCCCTGCGCTCGCGAATGTGTCGCAATTACAAACAATTTGAAGGTTTATCCTTAAATGCTCGTAGCCTACGAAATAAAAGAAACGAATTTTTTTCTTTAATTGCTTGTAAAGACTATGATATAATTGCGATAAATGAATCGTGGCTTAGCACTGAAACTCGTGACTTTGTAGGGGAGTATCAAATTAAAGGTTATAGCCTTTTCGTTAAAAACAGAAGAGGTAGGCGAGGAGGCGGTGTTTGGCTGTATATCAAAGATAATATTGCGAACGTTATAGAAGCAAAGCACACAATTCCAGAACCGATAGATTCGACTATAGCAGAACTTAAATTGAACGATTTCAAACTTGTTGTTGCGGTTATATATAGGCCCCCTAATCAAACAGCTGATACGGACGAAGCGTTATATCGTGAACTAAAGAGAATAATTGGTAGTGAGCAGGCTTTAGTTATGGATGACTTTAAATGCGCCAACGTGAATTACGATACAATGCAGGGAGACGCGGAAGGTAATCGTTTAGTTAATTTTCTCGGGGATAGCTTTCTTGTTCAAAAGGTTGGGGAACCTACGAGGTTGGACAGTATTTTAGATTTAGTAATAACTACGGATGATAGGCTAATTACTGATCTTCAAGTAATAGAACCATTAAGGCAATAGCGATCACAATATGGTAGAGTTTGTCCTCTCAGTAAGTCACTCGAAACCAACTAACTCGACTAAAATTCCTAACTTCCAGCACGCAGACTTTTGTAAATTTCGAAATAAATTGTCACACGTCAATTGTGAAAACGTAATGGGGAACTCCAACGCAAAACTAATGTGGGAATCGTTCGAAACAGTATTTAGGAGTATAAATGAAGAATGTGTACCGTACAAAATTAAGCGTGCGAAAGTAAACAACAAGCCCTTGTGGTTTACTTCTAGAGTAGGAGACATTATAAAGAGTAGAGATAGGGCTTATAGTTCACATAGGTGGGATAAAGACAATTTGGGATTACGAAACAACTACATATCCCTAAGGCGTGAAGCGAAAAGTGTAATAAAAAAGTCCAAGCGCGAATTTGAAATCTTCATAGCTCGTGACGGTAAGGAAAACCCCAAGCGATTCTTTCAATACGTCAATAATAGAAATCCAGTAAAAAGTGTCTTGGAGCCGTTGAAAAATGTAAACGGAGATCTAGTTTCTGAAAACAAGGAAATGGCTACCTTGCTAAACAAATTTTTTATGTCAGTTTTTACTATAGAAGATGTAACGAATATCCCAACGGTCATAGACATAATACCTTTGGATAATGGTAATATTTTAGATAATATCGAGGTTAGTGAAGGGGAGGTATGGCGCTATATTGATAAAATGAAAACGCGTAAATCACCGGTGCCGGATTCCATATATCCCATACAACTAAAAGAATTAAAAGAGAGCATTGTTGTGCAGCTAACAAAGATTTTTAATGCGTCTATTTCTGAGGGGTGCGTACCAGATAATTTCAAGTTAGCAAACGTAAGACCTCTCTTTAAGAAAGGCGATAAAGGTGCGGCGGGAAATTATAGGCCAATCAGTTTAACGTCTGTTGTAGGTAAGCTACTGGAATCAATAATTAGGGATCGTATAGTCGAACACTTAGAATTGCATAAACTAGTTAGAAATACGCAGCACGGTTTTAGGCGAAACAAATCTTGCTTAACTAGTCTTTTAGAATTTTTCCAAAGCCTGGTTGGCGTTTACGATAGACATCGGGCAGTGTAGTAATAAATTGGCTAGAAGAGTGGTTGCTCGTGACTTTGTAGGGGAGTATCAAATTAGAGGTTATAGACTTTTTGTTAAAAACAGAATAGGTAGGCGAGGAGGGGGTGTTATATTGTTTATCAAAGATAATATTGCGAACGTTATAGAAGTAAAGCACACAATTACAGAACCAATAGATTCGACTATAGCAGAACTTAAATTGAACGATTTCAAACTTCTTGTTGCTGTTATATATAGGCCCCCTAATCAATCAGCTGATACGGACGAAGCGTTATATCGTGAAATAAAGAGAATAAATGGAAGTGAGCAGGCTTTAGTTATGGGTGACTTTAATTGTGCCAACGTGAATTACGATACAATGCAGGGAGACGCGGAAGGTAATCGTTTAGTTAATTTTCTCGAGGATAGCTTTCTTATTCAAAAGGTTGGGGAACCTACGAGGTTGGACAATATTTTAGATTTAGCAATAACTAAGGATGATAGGCTAATTACTGATCTTCAAGTAATAGAACCGTTAAGCAATAGCAATCACAATATGGTAGAGTTTTTCCTCTGAGTAAGTCACTTGAAACCAGCTAACTCGACTAAAATTCCTAACTTCCAGCACGCAGACTTTTGTAAATTTCGAAATAAATTGTCACACGTCAATTGGGAAAACGTCTGTTGTAGGTAAGCTACTGGAATCAATAATTAGGGATCGTATAGGAGAACACTTAGAATCGCATAACTTAGAAATACGCAGCACGGTTTTAGGCAAAACAAATCTTGCTTAACTAATCTTTTAGAATTTTTTCAAAGCGTTGTTGACGTTTACGATAGTCATCGGGCGGTTGTTTTAGCGTATTTGGATTTTCAAAAAGGGTTTGACACCGTACCGCACAAAAGACTCATTGAGAAAACTAAGGCTCATGGAATTAGGGGTGTAGTAATAAATTGGATAGAAGAGTGGTTGCGAGGTAGGAAACAGAGGGTGGTCTTTGATGGAGCGGAGTCGTGTTGTTCTCTATTGGGCCCCTTGCTTTTTCTTATATATATTAACGATTTAGATGTCGGCCTAGTCAGTACAGTTTCAAAGTTTGCGGCTGAAACGAAGCTGGGTGGTAGGGCGATTAATGACGAAAATAGAGATAAAATCCAGAATGATCTGAATAAAATCGTTGATTGGTCAGTCCCATGGTAAATGAGATTTAACATCGATAAGTGCAAAATTTTATATATAGGTTCGCGTAACGGTAATTTTGCGCATAGTATGTCAGTGAAAGAAGTGATAAGTGTAGAGCAGGAAAAAGATTTAGGAGTTATAGTCACTGGTGATTTAAAAGTAGCGAAACAAAGTACAGCAGCGGTCAATAAAGCGAACAAAATGTTAGGTTTTATAGCTGGGAATTTTGAGTACAAATTGCGCGATATTATAGTTCCTCTTTATAAATCATTAGTTAGACCCCATTTGGAGTACGCGATCAAATTTTGGAATCCGCATATGCGCAAAGATATAGACAAAATCGAAAGAGTTCAAAGACGAGCAACTAAGATGATTCCGTCGCTTAGGTCAAAGTCGTATGAGGATAGGCTTAACGAGTTAAAATTGACTACAGTCGAGAGTAGAAGGCTAAGGGGTGATCTAATCCAGGTTTTCAAAATTATGAATGGGTTCGATAACGTAGATAGAGATAGCTTTTTCGAAATATCTCAATATGACAGGAATAGAAATAGCGGGTGTAAGTTGACGAGTAGAAGGTTCAAGACAGCTGTTGCCAAAAACTTTTTTTACGCACACAATAGTAAATAGGTGGAATAGTTTGCCGGTAGAAGTAATTAGTAGCACGTCTATAAACATGTTTAAAAATCGATTAGACGCATATGTTGATAGATTGAGTATAGTTTAAGGTAGGAAAATTAAGGCTTTGTAGTTCGGAACCCACGTAAAATTGTAGGTCTCCTCCGCCACCACGGTGGACATGCATAATACACAATTACGAACACAGTTAGGTAGACCAGCCATGAGTGGATCCCAGGTTCTTTGTTGGTCTGAAACATTAAAACATTATAACATACTATATATATATTATATATATATATATATATATATATATATATATATATATATATATATATATTATATATATACTGTAGATATATATATATATATATATATATGTGTGTGTGTGTGTGTGTGTAAAATGAACAATGTACTGTATAATCAATATTCATTTTCACATAGGAACGAAAATCGCCTGATGCGATTTTGGATAAAAACTCTGTTATTTCTACTTTTGTTTGTGTCACAACCATAAGAACTACCATTTATATGGTTTAGTCGTATCCATATTTCTATATCTTATCGTTGAAAATCGGGCAAATACGTTCGCATGTATTATTTTTTTATTATTTTTTTTAGTGCGTTCACCTCTCGCAAGCTGATCATTCATGCTGATTCAGGGTGTTCGAATTTCGATGACGTCGCCAAAAGCAAGCATCTGAATTCGAAATCCTCTCTCTTGCTTCTGCTACAAATTTATAACATCAGGTGTTATGTTGTATGTTATATTATGTTATATACCATATGTGCCCATGTACTTTGAATTATATTTCTAACATCTTAATTGTCTATTAATAAGAAACACTGTAAAAACAGAAAGTTATAGTAATGTTTAATTGTCATTAACAGTAATAATTTAATATAATGTAATGTACTTTAATGAACTGTAATTGGTGATAATGATTTATAATGTAATTAATGTACTTTAATAAAATTAAGGGGGTTCCAAAAAACCTTAGCCCCCCCCCATTTGCAGCTTACATGTTTACTTATATCGAAATAGTTTTTAGTGATTATAAAAATATACAAAATTATTTATTGCAGGTATTAAAATTACTCTAGCTGATAAATTGATAATATAATGGCTTTTCAATTAACTGTTGATTCGGAAAGGCAACGTGTGATAGATCGCATACCAGCAATAACATTTCGGGAAGCTCGTGATGCTGGAGCTACCTTTATAACACGTTCATGGGTTGCCAAAAAGTTGCGAAGAGGTGAGGACTTTGTCAAAAGAAATTGGAATAGAGTAAAACTTTGGATGAATGTGAAATGGATACAACCAAATCTGGGCGCCCAAATTTGTCACTCTCTCAGGAAACAAAGGAAATTATTGAAAGCGGTACGCGTAAGCGGAAAAACAGCTGTGCTAAAGTTTCTAGAGCAGTGGTCGGCGAACTTTTTTGGGTATTACCCCAAAATATATTTGAGGACGTAATCAGGACGTAAATTCGTAATATTCTAAAATTTAGAATAACGCCACATTTATGTAACAAAATAAAATAAAAATATATGAAAAAAATATCAGCACAAAGTCTCTCTCATACCGCACGCATTACCCCCAAAAGTTTTAAATTTACCCCATTTGGGTAATTTACCCCTGTTCCCCGACCACTTTTCTAGAGAGATCGAAGTGTTGAGAGGAAAGATCGTTAGTGGTGAGATCATTCGACTGTACCGTCATAGGCAAGGTTTAAAGCATTGGCATGAACTTCCAAAGCCAAGAAAAACTCAACTTAACATCGATGACAGAATGTGGTTTGCACATTATCTTGAAGACTGGGATGTGGATGATTTCATGCATTTAGCTCTCTCCGATGAATTTTTTGTTTACATAACACGTCGGCCTAACTACCAAAATGATCGAGTGTGGGCCACAACACCAGATAAAATCGATGACAATGAACATTATCGCGAATTATTGAAAAGTCCAGACTGTGTTGGTGTGTTTGTTTTGTTCACTGCAAAGAAGCTCATGTGGGTGCTGAAGCCAAATGGTCAGAGTTGGGATGGACAGTATTTTCATGATATTATTCTATCCCAGCATGTCATTCCTTTTCTAAGAAACCCAAACAATGTTATGGATGTCGATCAGGTCACACTTCTGCACGATGAGGCCCCCTGCTTTAAGGCATTAGCCACTCAACAGTTGTTGCGGAACCATGAGATAAATTTCTTTGGAAACGAAGAAAGGCTAGGAAATTCTCCTGACCCGAACGTCTGTGAACAAATTGGATCAGTTATAAAGGACAAGGTTGAATGTCTCTTGTTTCAAGAACCTGCAGCAAATCGATTTTCGAAGGATACAGTGACGCAACACATTGAAACTGTTTTAGCAAATTTGCGTAACGATCAAGATCTATTCACGTCACTTTTGGCAAGCTACCCAAAGCGAATTCAGGCTTCCTGGAAGCAAATGGCGGGAACACCAAGTTTTAATTGTTTCTTATTAAATGCAGAATTAAATTCTCATTTGTATGGTATGTTTAGTTTTACAGTACCTCTAATGGTTTAGGCCATGGGCTGGTGGCTAAGGTTTATTGGAGCGCCGTATATACACACACAGATATATATATATATATATATATATATATACACCGTATGTATATTATGTTTATATATAATATATAATATTATTATATATATACACATATATATACAGTATATATATATATTACATATATATATATATATATAATATATATATATATATATATATATATAACACATATATATATATATATATATATATATATATATATATATATACAACATATACTATACATGTCAAAGTCGTATGAGGATAGGCTTAACGAGTTAAAATTGACTACAGTCGAGACTAGAAGGCTAAGGGGTGATCTAATCCAGGTTTTCAAAATTATGAATGGGTTCGATAACGTAGATAGAGATGGCTTTTTCGAAATATCTCAATATAATAGGACTAGAAATAACGGGTGTAAATTGACAAGTAGAAGGTTCGAGACAGCATTTGCCAAAAACTTTTTTATGCATAGAATAGTAAATAGGTGGAATAGTTTGCCAGTAGAAGTAATCAGTAGCACGTCTAGAAACATGTTTAAAAATCGATTAGACGCATATGTTGATAGATTGGATATAGTTTAAGGTAGTAAAATTAAGGCTTTATGGTGATAGATCCCACAACTCAACACAAGTTGTGGGTTATGGGGAGGCAGCATCTTGGGTTAGGGGATACTCTCTGTCCTTACAAACCCCATTCAAAGAGATTCCTCTGCCGAGCGGGGCCCCCCATAGTATTGTGTGGTACTAAAAAACTTATGATCTTCACTTGCCCCACAAACACCTCGAAATGGGAGACCCAAAATGGGTGCACACACATTTTTATATTACTGTACAGTCTTTACAGCCACACCTACACTTTTCCTCCTAAGTATATATATTGTAATGTTATGGTTCTAAATTTTTGACTTGGTCCGCAATCGATATGGACCGTGACTTATTTTTGGTTGGCAAGGTACTGGTATTGATGGATACCGTAATGAAATTGACTGGATTCTTTGGATC